>VZRQ01002576.1:43666-147764 GCA_013397975.1 Machaerirhynchus nigripectus
CGGGGGTGAGGTGGGGGGGGGGGGGGGGAGGTATCTGGACAAGACTGGGGGAAAAGAAAAAAAATTCAGCTTTCACTGTCAGGGTATCATCCCTTGGCTCAGGACTCTCCATGCTCTGGGATTTGACTGCTCTGGTAGTAGCTGAAAAACTTTTTCTTCTTTTGGGGAAAAAAGGGCAACAAACCTCCTCCTCTCAAACCCCACCCCACCCAACCTTTTTTACCTTCTTCCTCGAGAAGAAAGTCTGGATCTCTTGTTCCACTGAGTTACCAAACTTGCCTTTCTCTCTGTTGCTCAGAGAGAGCTGAGCACTGCTTCCTCAACATGCTTCTCCATCCAGAACAAGGGTCCTCCCACCAAACCAGGTTTGGGAACCCCTTCACCAGGGCCACACTGTCTTTTAGTCCCAGCAACTGGGACTTCTGCATGGCCTCTAGGTGGAAGGCCTTCTGCCTCTTATTGATGTCTCTGACTCCCCTTCTACCATCTTCCTGTACAGTGCAAAGGACACCCCATGAGCTGAGAGAGGCACAGGATGGACAGATGCTCTGTACATCTAACAAACATTGTAGCAGGATTCCTGGGCCTCCCTCCCTTTCAATAACAAGTTGTTAATCAAGATTTTGTTCACAAGTTGTACTCGTCTCAAAGCTCCTACACCACAATCTGATAGCAAATTATGAAATACATCACCTATCACATGCTGCTAATAAGACTCAACTGTTGCATGAAGGCCTTGTTGCCTTTGTTAAATCATGGCTCAGGCCTGTTACTTTGGCTAAGTAGAAAAGGACTGTGGGAAAGAGACACAGCTGAATCAAGGGTAGAAAAACATGCTGCGTGACCATCGCATGCTCACATCGTGGTGTATGGTGGTTGGTTGAATGAAGTTTGTTGTGCCTTGAAATTATGTAAACAGATAACCGCTTAAAAAGGCTGGGTTTTTGCAATAAAGAGGCTCTCCTTTGCACCTGCCTGGGGACTCCACGCTGCTCCTTATCATTACACTCAACAATCACAGAAATATCATTGTCCACTTTGAAACGGAGTTCTTAACAGCTGTCCTCAACAATTGTTCTAGCTGTGAATGCTTAAATCATGATTTACGCTTTTGTTCTTAGCTTCTTAATTGTTTCTCTTTCCACAGATAGATGATGCATTAGTTCTGCCTTGTACCTAAGCATGCTTAGGAGGGTGCTTCTGTTGGATAATTAATGGCTCTTAATTATTCCTCCAGGTTGTTTGACAGCATTTACTTAGGAATATTGCAGCGTTGTGTGTGAAGTCCAGCTTGCTCAAGGTTTGGGATACTTAAGGCACTCTACTCAGTTTTATTTCCTTCCTACACCATGCCTTGTGTTAAGCAGGCACCCAGCACACACGGGTAGTCTGTGCTAGCACACAAACATTCTCTATATTATTTGTTGCCTAGAGCAGCAGCAGTACTCTCAGTAGTATGTCAGTATACAGCAGTACGCTCAGTAGAATGCTGCCCAGAGAAGTGGTGGCTGCCCTATCCCTGGAAGTGTTCAGGGCCAGGTTGGATGGGACTTGGTGGAACCTGGTCTAGTGGAAGGTGTCCCTGCCCATGGCAGGGGGTGGAACGGAGATGAGCTTTCAGGTCCCTTCCAAATGGATCTGTGATTTCTCCATTCCACCCGCAGCACAGAGCTGCACTCCCCTCAGCCTCAGCTCAGGCTGGGACTGAGCATCCACTGTGGATCCATAATGACACACTTCAAGCATCCCTCAAAGGCCATGCTGTTTCCTCGTTAGTTTCCAAGACTACCTCAAAGGCTCACCCCCATGCCCCAACTCCCGTCACCTTCACCACCCCAGCACCATCCACATGCTCCCACTGTGCCCAGCTGGCTGTGGGCCACAGGAATCTGCAGGGAGGGTGGGCGGAGGCGGCTGTGCTGCATTCGCAGCCCGGGGCCGCCATTTCCCTGGCGCGCCAGGGGCCCTGAGGGCCGGTGTGCTCCACTGCTCCGCAGGTGTTGCTACATGGGCAGGGACCTGCCATCCACAGAATCACAGGGTCAATATGGTTGGAAGATCATCTTGAGACCTCTGAGATCACCAAATCCAGCTTATGAACTTACACCAGCTTGTCAACCAGACCATGGCACCAAGTGCCACATCCAGGCTGTCCTTAAACACCTTCAGGGACAGTGACTCCACCACCTCCCTGGGGAACCAGTTCCAATGTCTAATCACCCTCTCTGAGAAGAAATTTGCACCCAGCAGGGAGATAATGACCTGCAGAAGATGATGCAAGCCATAAAAACCAATCCTTTTGTTTAAAAGAGATTAGTTGAACAATACAACTGGATCCAATGTGACTGCTCCTGGGCAGACTGAGGGCAGTACCGGCAGGTGCTGATTGCACAGGGCTTGGATTCAGTGGGAGCTGGATCACAAGCACAGGAAGCTAACACATACAATTAGATGACAAGCAAGTTTATTTTGCAAAACAATCACTATACAGCAACAAATACAATTGCAAATTGGATTGAAAAACATGAACTACCTACCACCAGCCATTCAAGAAATGCCTCTTTTATGGTAACAGGCTCTAGAATTATCGGAAAAAACACAGGTGTGTAACAGCAGACTGTATTCCTTGATATCTCAGCATACAGCATGTTTACTTGTTGGCTTTTTCTATTTGCTAAAGTTGAAGTGGCTTTTACATGCTTGACTTTTCCCAGTGTGAAACTAATTTACCTTCCTGCAGTGGGAATTGCTGGAGTTGCAGAGGGAGCTGCTTTAGCAATCTGGCTAGTGTGAACTCACAGACACCTAGGCTAGAAATCTTCCTGCACTGATCTTCACAGCAAATGTGATCTTACTCTTCAAGGCATTTGCCTTTGAAGGGACATGTACTTGGGCTTCAAACAGTATTTAGTCCAGCATGGAAGAAACTGCTGCTCATGTGGTAGTCGACACAGGCTGCCTTTTGACTCCTCTTGAGTCATGTATTTAGGCAAACTTAGATGTGTGAGCAATCATGATGAGGTTACTACTGTACCATAGCAGAGGGCTGAATGAATAATTCCATTTACTGCTGTGCAGTGAAAATATACATTGCCCTTGTAGCCTCATAATTTCCTTCATCATTATTAGTTTTTCCTTTACTGTTGCTGGACAGAGGTTTGCTCAGCTTTGATTTCTTTCAGCTTGTGGTTACATAGAAACAAAACTGCAGATGAGGCAGAAGCACTTTTTCATCTCTACAGCCCAATGGACTATTAAATTTGGGGTGCTCCCCTAGGTACCCAGACAAGGTTTCACCATTCCTTTTGTCTGGATTATCTCTGCTTTGTTACAGAGTTGCGTCTCAGGCACCCAACAAACCTGCTGGCTCAATATGCCTGTGGAAAAGAAACACAACAGATGCAGTTTCCAGGAAGCTGGCTCTATCTTCTTTAGTGGGCATTACATACTCACAAACTGTTTTTTTTAAAAATGATCAGTCTTCTTGAGAAAGTTAAGATTAATATGAGCTTTTCAGTGAACATCTAGAGTCATGTAACATAACTTGGGTTTTCTTAAATTATTTAAAAGAACACAACTCTTAATTTCTTTTCATCTAACTCCACAGCACTCTAGGATTCTTTCTATGGAAGGATGATAATGATTACAAAGGTCTTTGCTTCAGTCAAGACAAGAAAGCTCATTTTAATGCAAGAAATAAATGACTTGGTGTGCTACACCACTCTAACTTTGGACTCATTAGGTGGATTAACTAAGCCTAATTTTCTAGAGTATGCCAATTCAAAAAGTAGAATAAAACCACTTGAGTCTCAGGTTAACACTGTTCCCATGCTGCTCAGCTTCAAGAGAGCAGAAGTTCGGCAATACCATAGTTTTTCTCCTACAAAAACCCACTGCAAAGAAATTTATATTAATTGATAGCAAAATCAGAGCAATGTGATAAAAAGACTGCTGGTTTTCCTTTCTGTCTGTTGTTTTTCTGAAAAAATGGGAAGAAGCTTTTAATGACACTCACTTGACATTGTTTCCATGTGAATTCTTAGGATTACTTAAGCAAAGTAAAACTGTAACAAATACAAGGCAGAAATCAGAATTCTCCAACTGCACTTCAGATGGTTCTAAACTCACTGTCCTTTGTATGAAACAACTGACTTAGAAACAGTGTTAGGTACTTTATAGTGTGAAAAAGCTTTTTGCAGAGCTGAAATGTCATGTGTGGGGCTGTCAGAAGTTCATATTCAGTAAAAGTTTGAGAGATTTAACCACTCTATTTCGTGTTTGTATTGCTGTAGCAGCTTAGCCAAAACCCCACTTTGGTCCACTGAATATTTACCGTCCAGTAACTGCATTACTACCCCAATGTAATGATGTGGAATCCTGTACCATTAATTATTAGAATCTCCACAGACATAAAAATCTCAGTGAGTCTTTTCAGACCAAATCCCAATGCGCACACACACACATAAAAATTGAGAAGGAAAAAAGAACAGATCAAAAGTTTCCAAAACACATCATTAACCTAACACATATATCAAGTATAGCTCAACTGACAGTGCAAAGTTTAGTTACAAGGTTTCAAAAGGAAAAGATAAAACAAACTGCAAGGATGTAAACTGGTAATTTCTTAATGTCTCATGTACAGAGGGCATCAGGAGATCATTTTATCTGCTGCTGAGGATCACCCCCATCACCAGTGTTCTCTCAGTGCCAGTGTTCTCTCAAGTAACTCCACTAGATCGGTTGGTTGTGTATCTCTGCCTTTTATCTTTCATGCATGTTTTTTTCTTATACGTTTTATAGTCAATATAATTCCACTTTGCTCAGATTTTAAGATGCCCTATTTAATTTATGAATCGCTATGGCAACCAGTCTAGGGGGCTCATTTTTATTTATTCGCATATTGTAATTTCCAGGCATCTCTGCTATGTTTATCACTATTATCTGAGTGCCTGAGCATACATATGAGACATCACTAAAAGGAGTGGAAACAACATCTTAATATTTTTTCTGTATTTCAACTTTAGCAAAAGAAAAAAAATAAACATTCATTGTTACTATGGGAATAAAAAAAAGACGAAAGAGAGTAAGATAAGGAAAGAAGGAAGGAAAGAAGGACAGAAGGAAGGAAGGAAAGAAGGAAGGAAGGAAAGAAGGAAATAAGGAAAGAAAGAAAGGAAGAGAAAGAAAGAGAAAGAAAGAGAAAGAAAGAACCAAACTATTGCAGATTTTTAAAAAATCCATTGTCCAAACTCAGCCATCTTTGGAGACCCTTTTACAAATGTCTGGACCCCACAAAAATAATTCCTTTGTGAAGAAAGGGAGGGAAGGGAAGAGGGAAGGAATCCTTTTTCTAGCATCACAGAATAGATTTGCATCTGTCACTAAAAGAGGGTCACGGCTTTTAGCTGTTACAGAAAGCAACTTCATGCTACAATTTTCATCTTTTTAAAATGTATTCTTATGAATAGGGAAAACCCCCCTGCTAACATCTACTTTTACATACCTAAAATTGCAACACCAAAGGGTGCAAGAGACACAGATACTGTGAATAAAGAAGTAGAATATTCAAGTATATGAGGAGGGCGTATCACAAATGGCCACAGAGAAATATATATATCTATAATACTGTATCAAATGGATGGAAAGGATGTGAAACTGGTGGTATGCACACAAATTTAGCTGCTTAACCAACTTTTCTAATAAAACACAAGTCTGTTGGGGTATGAGTGCTTGCTTTCAGCAGCTTTTTTACGTCACTTCCCAAAGCACGATTCAAATGTTTTCAGCTAGTGTTTTTAATTATTAGTTAAATAATTTATTGGCTTTTCAGCTATACACTGACATAATTAACCATGTTCAAAAAAAGTTAATAACTTAATTCAACTTTTGTTTTACTCATTTATACAAAGTAACATTTTTTTTAAATTAAAAGTTGAATTTCTCTATATGCCCTTCCTTCTGTTAAGCAGACTGCTTAATTTAACCTGTAATAACTTAGAGTGGGCAACTTTTCTTTTTTATTTCCACATCTATCAAAAGAATTGTGAAATGAGCAACTTGGGCTATTAACAAGGCTCTTCAGAAGTAAGTGGATGGCCTTCAGGCACATGAAAGATAAAAATGCATTTTATCATAGTACAGTACTCCATGCAAGACAGAGCAGAGCAACAATAATTGTCCAATGTAACATACCGCTGTATACCCACATAAAGCCAGTTGTCTTCCTGTTGTAAATGGAGGTCAGGCCAATTTCTGCATCTACGGTAATTTTTTTTTCTGTTTTTTTTTAAACTGTATGGTAACTACAAGTCTTGGGATGTAACTTAATTTTAGACATGGTAAAGAATAAATGTAACACCTGCTCTGAGCCCATTCCTGCCAAGAGCTCATGCCTAAATATTATTACTTCATACAACACAAAATAAGCAAATTCATAACCCCTGCTTGGCAAGGGCTGCTGTGACATCTTCAGCGAGGGTAGCAAGCTGGGGTGATTCAAGCAGGTTGATGCTTCCAGAGGATGAGACGTTGCTGAGTCTGCGCGGTGAGGCCATGCTGGACCTGCCTGGTGACTGCGTGATGATCTCAGCCCCATGATCAACACGGGCCTTGGCATGCTCTCTGAAGTTTAGCTTCTGGCTGTCAATCTGCTCCAGGAAAGTAAAGAATTTCACACATTATTTATTCACCAAATTATCTTATTACAGATAATCATTTGGGCATCATTTTGCTTACTTTTAAAAACTATTAGAAGGATTGAAGCTTCTTCACTCCTTAGAAAATTGAAACTGGACATTTTTTCACCTTGTTTAATAGCTACTGGCTTACTATGCTACATTCTCTTGCCATTTCTGTCTCTGATGGATGCTTTAATGAGAAGTACCATTGTTCCTAGCTGTACAAAGTTCATGAGCATTATATGGGCACTGTGATTTGTTTTCAAAATCTGTATTTTCAAGTGTTTGTGGGAGTGATCTTACTTTCAGGATGTTTTTCTCCTTTTTCACAATGGAGTCCTCATGTCAGATCATACCTGTGCTGTTCAACAGTCCCAAACAAGGATTATCTTTAGAGGAAAATACAGTGCACAAACTACATGACATTTCACTCTCATCTTAGATGAGGATGTAAGATTGGTCATTCCAAATTTCAAAGGGAACAAACTAGTATGTGAGTGTGCTTGAAAGAGGACAGACAGATGTTTCCTACTCAATTCAGAGCCATTGCTGAATTCACAGTTCTAGTAATTCCACTGGGCCAAGGGCACAGTGGGAGCTGTTTTTCTGACAGCTGTTCCTTTACCTTGACGTTACCACCACCAGGTACGTGGTGGGCATTTTCCAGTGAACCAACTTTAGCCTGAGCTTTTTCTTTGAAATCCAGTTTCACACTCTCAATTTTCACACGCCCACCTCCTACAGAGGAAAAGGAAACACAGATTAAAAAAACTGAAATGGTGCAGGAGAAAGAGTGACCTGAAGCATGAGTGCTCTCACATTACTTCCATTTTAGTTCAGATCTAATGGTTTTGAAGAAGCACAAAATAATGCTCTGTATGTTCAGTAAAATATAAAACCTTCAACATATATTTAAACTGTAAGCAGGTGCTGCAGCCCTATTGGTTTTCACGGGATTTAAGCATACACTTAAGTATTTCACTGACTCCAGTCTGTATTTGATTATTATGCTAGAACGCCATCCTTTGGCACTATTTTTTTATCACTTCTCTAAACTAGGTGGTCTCATACCTTTAAGTCTTTATATATTTTGTTAAGTAGTTTAATGTATTTTTATTACCAAAGAGTATTTATTTTCTCTTTGACTGTAAAAGAGAATGGTATCTTCCATGATTTTGAATTCACGTAACAGTAGTAGGTCTTTGCTTTTTCCCACAACCCAAGAATTCCTACAATACCTGGTTTGTGGTGGATATTCTTGAGTGAGCCACACTTGGAAGTCACATGACTCAAGTCAATCTTCTTGGTTACAATCTGTACCTGTCAAAAGTGCACACATGCACAAATTACAGGACTGAAGAGAATAAAATAAAAAAAAATTAAAAAAAAAAAGAAAAAAAAAAGCCAAGCCCTGCAGAGAAAGAGTGAGAGACTTCTACAAACCACTGGAAAAGGAGAAATGGTTAGTAGAAAACAGACCATGCCACAAAGGAGGAAACTTTCCACCTAGGGAGATGACAGAGCTGGGTTAAGCTTCACTATTAGCAAAACAAAGAGGAGGATAAAGGAGATCATCTTGTGGGTTCTTTCTAAAATGTTTCTGAGCCTGCTCCTTTCAGAGTGGGTGCTCCAAAGCCCTGTACACAGCAGGACCCATCCCATTTACTTCTGTCTTGATCATGCATCCTGGAAACTAGCATATTTTGGTGACTGATTTTTCTCTACCATCTGTTTTCTATTTTTCTGCATCTAAATATGGTATGCATTTCCTGTCAATCCCCTATGGAGAGTCTGAGTAATCTACACATGAGCCTCCTGCAGTTTTACCCGATCAGGCTGGGGTTCAGCCAGCTGGCTCGGTGCTCACTGGAGAGCAGCAGCTCTGGCACCCTCCCTCCTCCTGATGCCCCGTGCCCTGCTGCCAGCCACCTTTCCATGGCTGTGCTGAACCCAGCTTGGTGCAAGTGACACTCCCGTCTTGCTTGCACTCCCAAATAGCTCCAAGGTGTGGCCCACAGCCATATGCACTGAGCTGGCAGGCCCCAAGAAGTCAGAGCCCTCCAGGCCAGACAGGAGCTCCAGGGTAACTGCAATACCACTGGCTTGCTCACCACACCACCAGTGACTTACGCTAGCACTGGCAGCTGTATCGAACCTGTCTGCATCAGACATACTCACACCATCAACTCTTCCCATCTGAGGGGTGATCATTTCCATCAGGACAGTCGTAGCCACCTTAAAGTATTCCAGTGTGCCCGATAAAACCAGCAGGTATCTGGTCAAACCCTGGGCCACCTCAGTTTCTGTACTTGAATAATGCTGTGACACCAGCATGCAGCATGCTGGCTGATCACACCCTCTTCTCTGAGCTTCCTTTGTCCTTCTGTTTTATTTTTCTTCTTCCCCTCTGCTGAATGTACATAACTGAAAGCTTAGCTGAGGAAGGACTGGTGCACTAGAAAATGCCCAGCGGGGAGGCTGGAGTCTCACTGTGAGCTGCAGTCTCTGGAAATTACTTTCTTGGGCTGCTCCCATGAAAGAAAGGCACTGAACCATTTTGGCTCACGCTGCACTTTCACTTGGGCCTTTAGAGATAACCCTTGGGCATTTAGAGATAACCCTTCTTTTATAATTTTCTTTCCCTGTCCAAGTTCTGAAAATGTGTTGCGCTCTGTGGGAAAAGATCAGGAGGCCTCCACTGCACACACAGGGCTCACATGACTGTCAGACCAAACTTACATGTGAAACAGCAGCAAGAAGGAAAGTAGTGCTCAGAGGAAAGGAGACAGAGGGTTCTGGCTGTGTGAGGTGGGTCACCACAGTGGAAGTGCCTGTTCACAGGGTGTCTGTACTACTTACATTTCCTCCCCCTGCAGAATGTTTGATGTTATCTCTGGAACCACACTGGGACTGAATATCGCTAAAATCGATCTTCTTGTTTAAAATCCTAACCTAAAAGGAATCGGACGTAACTTACTATATACCATACACACACTCAGGGTGCAGGACAAGGAAACCAGGGTAATTTGCCTCCTACAGTGACTCCATCTTCTAACACTTGTATTGAAATGTGAGGATGTAAACCCTGACAATCTCTGTGCTTAGTATGTTCACAGAGCATCTGTAAATACATTACACTGCTCTTTTTCTAGCTCACAAACTGGTGGTGAAATACAAAGGGAAAAGTTTTATACTGGGAGGTATGAGAGGTGGCTTTTCCCTGAAAATTTTAAAGAACTCCGTGCTTGCCTGTCCTAGGCTCTATTGAGTGATGTTCAGTATTTCTGCTGAACTGGCCACAAGAAGATGGGAACCCTCCTTCCCGCAGCTCAAGCACTCCAGCCTTTGATGCAGAAATCCCAGATCCAGCCAGCACAGACAGAGGCTGAAATCCTGAGGTATTCCAACCCTCCATCTACCATACAGCTGTAACAGCAGTTACATACAACCTCATGTATGTAACAGCAGCTATACAACCTCAGTGTCCCATGAAAGGGGAGCAACAAAATTACTTAAAACTGTAGTCAGAGCTCTTTAATGCTCCCTCTCTTCATTGTCATCTACTACAGGGCAAGGCAGAAAACAACAGCATCTGGAAACCTAGAGCTTCAATCACTGCTTTTTGATTTCTGGTGCCAGCCACAGATTTGGGCACAACTACTTTTTAGTGCTAGCAGCACTGTGCTTTTCCCCTGTATTTTTTGTCTTTTCACACAGCAAGAGAAGGTTTTTGCTTTCCCCTCAATGATGCCAGCCTCCTTTACAACACATGCCAGGAATCCACCTTTTTAATATGTTACCTTAGCTACAGATACACTGCAGGCATAGGACAGAGGCAAACTCTGTCAAGGGCAAGTCATGCTGTCCTGTGCTTGACCCCCATGGCAAAGCACTTCCTCTACTTAGCAGAACTCAGGTGCCACCAATAATTGAGCTCCCAGGGAATGATGTGCAGCTGGATGGCAATTACTAGTGGGCAGGGACAACTGGGTGCACACCCAACTAACATTATTTTCAGATTTATTTCTGAGCAAGAGCATGGGGTTGTGCTCATTAATAGAGTTTTCAGGTGTGTGAGAAGGTGTATCTATCCAAGGTTGCACCTGCCATCTTTGCATCAGAGTGCGACCCATGCAGCATATTCTTTCTCTGGATTAAATATGAAATCTTTAATCAAAGGTAGGTTGGATTTTATTTTAATATATTTATATACAATAGGAATTTACACTCTTTCCTGTACAGAAAGCCATAGAATTTGGGTCATTATCTGTGCATTTTGCTAAATGGCACTTATAGAGCCTTCACTGACATTACTTAGCACAGCCCAGTTGGCTACTGTTGTGGTAAAGCTACAGTGACTAACCAATATCGAGATAAGACAGAGGGAAATGCACACTGGGGGTCCTTACTGCAGCTTCTCACCACTTCGGGAGCACAAAGCAGCAGCAGAACAGCTGAAGCAGTCTGCGGGAGGAAGCAGAACCCTGTGAAATTTCTGCTTCCTGGCTTCAGGTCCCCAAACTGCCCCACGTTCCCTGATAAATCTAAGACAGATTACTCTCTCTGTGCCTCACCTCTCCAGACTAGGAAAAGACTATTTGCCCTCTTACAGGGGCATCAGGTTTTGCAGCTTTTGGCTCCTGCAGTGGGGATAACAGCACACTTAGATACTGAATTGAATCGTCTGGTACTGAGCACCTGGAGTGTACCCTTAACGTAAACCCAGTAAACTCTCAGAAGAAATGTTCAGAGGGTCACTCTTTGCAGCTAGTATGAATAAGTTCTTCACAGCAACCTGTTTCATGGATCCTTCTTATTAAATATAACAACTAAATCAAACTTTAGAAGGTTAAGATTCTTTTTAACTTAAGCTCTTTAGTTTAAAGCAAAAACCTTGCATTAACTGGTAAAGATCAGTGGGGATGGCATGCTCAGCAACAACAGTGATGACAGTACCAGAAAATCCCGTAAGTGGTAAGTCACCTTCAGAAGGGCATCTTCAATAGTCAAACTGATTTCTGTCTTTCCCTCTTCCATCTGCTTATCTGTCCAAGTAAACCAATGTATGCTGAAATATGAAAGCGAATGCCTTTGGATTTTCATGCTTGTGCTTTCTCTCAATATACTGCTTGTTTAAAAATGTAGCCCAGCACTATATAAGACACATGTCACATCAGTTACAGAACCACACATCAGATGTGCATTCAGATCCAGTTCCCAGAGAGCTTCTGGCCAGACACAAGTGGGCAAAACAGAAAGCCTTGCTGTCGCTTTCTGAGCACATCTCTCTCAGTATGGGTCAGTAGCACCTCTTAGCTGTGGCCACAGGGATTCATTTGCTCTGAAAATGCTGATGCAGGGGTCATGGCAAGACCTCTGCACTGTGGACTGGCGGCCTGTAGCTTAAAATGGAGCCAAAGCAAGGTGAAAAGTTGAGAGAGTGCCTTTGATCAAGTGCCTAAAGGTTGGATTGCACTCAGAAGTCTGACAGTTTGAGTCTCGTGGCCTATGGACCTGGCTAGCATATATATAGAGAACCAATCATCTCAATTATCCTCTCCGTCTCACTGTGCAGTGGGGCCAGCAGGAGACCTATGTATCATTTGTGTCCTGTGCTGATGGCTGGAGAGAGCTGAGTGACATGGATGAATTCTACTGGCACAGGGAGGAACTTCACTGATTCAGGTTTTCCCTGATGATCTGTGTCACCCTTTCCTGGGATATGTCAATATCCCTGCACATATTTACATCATAACTTCCCTCTATAACTAAGTTCCACAAATGAATGGAGCTTTGTTTCCTGTAGGTTAGGGCTTTAAACTGCTTAATTCATCCATCCTATATACTTCAGCAAGCCCGATCCCCTCTAGCCAGCATTTTGTCCCAAGCCTGCTAGACTGGGCAAACAGGCTAATACACAACCAGCCAACTGTTTGTTGTCCTTGATTGTGGGGAAGGGCTGAGTTCACTGCCTTTACCCAAGGATGGTGTTATGCTGAATCTCTATTTCATACTCTTGTCAACAACTATCACCCAGTGTGGAAGGACCGCCTGTGTTTCTCACCACTGCTCCCTTGCCAGCACTGGTTGAAATTGGCCAACAAGTTCCAAATGACTTGAGAAAGGCTGAGATTTGCCAGCCAGCCATTGTAACTGCTGGAGTGGTTTCATTTGAGAAATCAGATTGTAAACAGGAGATGGAGCTTACCAGAAAGGGACAGGAACCATTTAGGCTAAGGAGAAACTTTGGCTTGCAAACAAAGAATGTAAACTGATTATAAATCATTTGAAGCTGGCATCTGGAGGGAAATCTTTAACTATCAGAGCAGGGAGGCTCTGGAACTGCCAGAGGGAGCACAGCTACAAGAAAATGGTGAACTTTCATGATGGCACTTGATGAAAGGAATTAGATGACACAGCTGCCTGCAACTGAGCACAAACACCATGACTCACCAGGAAGGTTCTCTGTGTTCTGAATGTGTATGTACATCTTGTGTGTGGGTGGAGGTGTGGTAGGGATGCACACACACGCACTTGAATTGTGCTGAAAGTTAAATGAAAGATCAAGCCCACTCATGCTCTCATTTAGGAAAGGGAACATTTTGTCTGTGGCAAAATGAAAGTCTGTGGCAGAAACAGGACTGCTTTCTATTCACACTCTCTAGACATCCCAAGAAGATAACGCCCTGACAGAGTCCCTTGTAACCTTTGCTCTGACCTGCCAGTCTGAAGAGGGTACATTCTCTTCTGATGTGATACTGGTTTGCCCAGGTATGCTGGAAAGGGCCTGGAAGTCAGTATTTTGATTAAGATGAAGCTGAGGTTCCTCAGCATTTGTCATAATTACGTGAAATTGCACCACAGTGGAAAATTAAAGCCTTACAGACAATGCCATGTTTATTCTACAAAACCATATGCCCAAGAGAAAACTGGCTTCTGTCTGAAGCCCTGGAAGTCTGACAGACCTTTCCCTCACTCTGTCCTCTGATGACACCTCAGCAATGGTCCAGAACTGTAGCCCAAGGCAGACTCAGTGACTCCTACTGCTTCCAGAGAGTCCCCAGCAGGACTGGAAGAATGCACTCCAACACTACGTATGCTGTTTGGATGCTACCTGTGAGAGCTCTGGGCAACGTGGAGCATTTATGCATAGCCTGCAAGGAAAACAACTGTTGAAGGTATTTTTCTCAGAGTTGATTTAGATAAGGCATATATTACTCTGCACTCAGCAGAGTTAACTAATTTCCTTCCTACTCCTTCAGTGGCCTGACTGGCAATCAGAACAGCTGGGGGTTGTGGTCCAAGAGCAACATCTACACTAGAGCACAGGGAATAGTTTTGGGTTAAGCTGGCTAGCACAACAAGAAGACAGGCTATGAGACACAATACTTGTGAATCTTCCAGTCAGATATATGCCTCCTGTTAGCAGAAAATGAGTTGGATTTCAAAGACTCTATGTACAACAGTTTGCAGGTCCTCCTCTGCCAGTACTACACCACTGTGTTTGTGATGAGCAGAAATTTGTAGAAACACTGAGAGGAAGGTAGAGAAATGCCTAAGAGAATTTAATTCAGTTGTGTTTATCAGTTTAGTTCACTGCTAAAGACAACATCGATGTCCAAAAGCTGCTTATGTGAGAGGGAATTTTATTCCACTGCTGCCTAGAATAATTCAGTTCAGCCGCTTTTCACAAGAAGAGGAAAAGTCCCTAACTTATCAACATCTGGGCAGAGTCCATAAACAGCTTCCCTTCTATGGCATACTACACTGGTATACACTGAAACAGATACTTGAAAAATAAAAATTGTGATGCTGATGAAATTACAGGCTCTGAATATATTTTCCAAGAAGATGATGGCTTTTGTTCTCCCTGCCTTGCAATTAGGGCCTCTGAGCAGCTCTGCCACAAACACTGCCTAAAGCATTTAAAAACACTCTACTGTGCTCTGCTTGTTGTTTGAACATTGCTGTGGAGCTGTGACACTGGGAAAAGCTTCCAGACTCCTAACAGCTTATCAAAAAGGGAAGGTTCCTTCTATTTACCACAGCAATTTGACTGAGCTATATCCTGGGAACTAGACATTATTTCAGTGTTTGATATCCAAGTTCACAGGTATTTAAGTGAGACAAGAATTGATCTTGCACAGGAAGTAAGGTTAAGGTTAAAAACTGATTAGAATCAAGAGAGATTTCCAAGTGCTTCCAAATTTATCTGCTGCCAAGGAGAGATGATACTGGTCTTCATGCTCCTGGCAGAGGCTACAGGGAGAGGAAAGGGAGACGGAGGGTATTTATTTAGTGTAGTACAGTCCTTGAAGAGAAAGACTGTGCCTCAGATTTTCCACACCTACAGACAGGGCTTGTGATCGTGTTCACCCTTTGCACTCCTGGAATAAGTGGATACATACACCAGCAAGGCTGCCAGTCCAGAAGCTAGTGAAATTCAAAATAAAAGGCTGTGCTGGACGTAGGCAAAATAATGTACCATTCTCATCCTGCTCTTAGTAAAGGGTGAGCTAGGTACAGGCATTTCTGACTTTTAAAAACAAACTGAGAGGCAGACACTGAGCAGATAATACTTCAGCCTGAATGTTAAACTGTGAAACAAACAACAGAAAATAGATACTTTCAATGGGAAGTACCAGTAAAACAGAAACAATATCTTGTGATCAGCCTTGAATCCTTGCATAGAACACGAGTGGCTCGTTTATAAGCTTCTTTCCACCTACCTCCATGTAACTGTACTAAAGTAATTAATAAGATGACCATACTGAACTAGGCATGTCCCTACTAATACGGGGAGGAAAGACCTATGGAGAAATGCTGAGAGGGTCTACATAATTATGCTAGAAGTACAAAGTGAAATGACTATTTTTCCATGCCAAAAAATTTAGAGTCAATAGGCAACAGCTGAATTTAACAGACAGTTCAAGGAAGTGCAAGCTCCCTGTCAGATGAACAGGTAGCACATTCTGCTATCACATTTCTCACTAAAGCTGGGGAGCTGATCAAAGGAATTGTAAAAAAGTATTGAAGATCCACACACGCCAAATAAAAAAATCCTGGGAGTGCAATTAATTCACCTAAAACACAAAATCCTTGGTTTAGTACTCCCTTCAACAACAACAAAAACGCAAGAACAAAAAACCTAACAGATTTTGCTAAAATTCAGAGTCCAATACTTAAATTTTAGACACGACAGCTCCTACTCATGGAAAGAGTATTATTAGCTTCAAATATCAAATGTTGAGCATCAGGTATCAGTTTCCAAATCAGTTTCTGTATCTTTGAGAAGGGATGAGTTTTGAGTCACTACATCTGCAACTGTTTTACGCCAGCATAATGGAGACAATTAGGTTGTTCAGTCCAAGCTCAAAAATAACTTGCAGTCATCTCTTCATGCAAGCTGGCTTTCCCAACATTCAGCAGGTATGTCCCTTAGCATCTCTTTATTGTTCAAATCCAAACTTCCAATATAAAACCTAAGGTTTCTATTCTTTTCTTTCCTGCCTATCAAAACAAACTTTTTCTAACCTTTCCATGCAAAATGGAACGCTATTATGTGATGAAACAGCTCTGATCCAGACTACATATTGCCTGAACATTTTTCCCAAAATAACAACCTTTCTTATTTTATTTCTCAAAATCTAGGGTAGCTGGAGCTCAGCTGCAAACCTCTCTTTTGCTGAGCTTGCTGCTGGGATAACTCAGACTTTCACAGGAATTTACATCCTGGTAATTTCAATCTACTCTAGGAAAAAAAAATACAGCTTCTCCCCATACTTATTAATGAGAGAACAACAACCCATGGTACATCATGGCCGAGATTTGACTCTTCTAACATTAGCCAGCTAAGAGTTGGAACTGGTTGCTTAAGCTGCCAACTGTAGTTAGTGGAAAGATACTGAATCGTCCAGAAAGTGGTACTTTCAGCCCTAGACTGAACATCTGACTGGCAGAAATCAGGGCACTGCTGCTCACTGCCTCCAAAAATCAGAGAGACATATGGCTACTGCAGTGGGTAGAAATTTTGTTAGTGGCTAGAGCCCATGAGACTGCTTGGGAGGGAAAGCCTCCTGATTGTGGTTCACAGTTTGCCTCACAGGCAGGGTACACATTTTACAGATGGGTTAGGTACTGCAGTGATGTTACTCTGTCACCGCCATAGAGGAAGTCCTAATTCTCTGCTCATTTCTAGCAACCAAATACCTTTCCTCAAAAATGGCCTTCTGAAACTTGCTAGAGGCTGACAGTGATTGCTTAATTTTTCTAAAATGAGAGTCAGAAAGAACATCTAGCTTTTTATCTGGAAAAATTTAAGGCTTAACTGTATAGACTGTACTCAGGCAAGCCTTCCTTTCAACAAGTGCAGTCTGAACACAGGAGCTGCAAGATGTTATTTCTGTCCAATCTGCAATTATCAGCCAAAAGTCTAAATTTCATAAACTTAAAAATTATGAGTTTGAACTCTGACAGAGTTTTGAAAGTGTACCTGAAACTCCTAATTTCTCTTCATATTTGTAGATCTGCAATTAACAAGTGGTGAATCTGTTTCTAATTTTCAGTGCAGAATAAATCCCTTCAAATGTCTTGCAAATCCCCAAACCTGGGAATGTACAAAGAAAACAAAAGCAGACTGACAGAGATTAATTTATTTTACAGTTTTGAATTGCTGAGTTGACAAATGCACAAACTTATTCCAATGAGTGCAGCCAACAATGTAGAAACAGTTGCCTCCCAGTCTCTCAGCTACATCATGTAACAACAGCGGTGCTCCATGTCAATCCACGCCTCCCTGTATAGCTGCCTCATGTGCCTCTGACCAGGGAAGGCACTGAGTTTGGCCCTTATAAGCTCATTTATGTTTATCACTGGCTTGTGCAGTAACATCCTCTTAACTTGGGCTAAGTGGTTTTGACTCAATTATGTTGCAAATCACAATGGACTGGAGAAAAAGCACATGATGTGCTGGAAGGAGAGTGGGATCCAGCAACAGCTCAGACTGCACTTCTCGTGAAGCCTTACTCTCCTATCACCTTTCTGGACACTCTTCAGCAACCATTGCACCAACAGTATATAACTTATAGACTTTCAGATTTTGGGCAGTCATGACTGTTCATAAAGCAGTGCAGACATGTGAAACAGCAGAAGGAAGAGGAATTGTAAGATGCCACCTAAATGGGAACTTAACTGAGAACTTTTGACCTGCCTTTCTCCAGGAGGTGCTCAGCTCTGGTGCACCAACCAGACCTGTCTGTGTCTGTACTGACTGCACCCTGGCACGCTGTCACTGAGGCAGGGAACATGCCAGAAGACCACTGTTGTAAAGACAGGGTACAGACCTGTACAGACAGGGTTGTAAATTGTGATGGGGGTCTGGGGCATGTGTTGGGGCGGGAATCTCTCCTGCCACCCTGATGCCTTTTCGCTGGTCCTAAAATCCTGCCAGACACATGTCAGTTAGGGTCATAAAAAGCAGTTACCTTTATAAGGATCCTTAGGTGCACAGTTCGTCAGGTGGAAAATGCCAAAGATGCACACACAGCGTAATGTGTATAAATTTTTAATAGGTTTTTCAATTAGCATATCTGACAAGAATCCCCAATTACAAGCATAGTTGGTGAGGTAATCCCCCCAGTTCAAGTCTTTTTCGCATTCCCCCTCCTCTAGATGGGGACTAAACTCTGTTTATAAAAATATGTCTCGAAGAGCTGGTCTCAACCTTGGTTCCCAGGAAGAACCAAGATAGGCTAGGAGCCTCAGACACCCAGCTTGGAACCTTTGGAATGTGTTTTGTCTGCGTATCGGGTAAGGTAAGGAAAAGTACTGGAGCTAGGCTACAAATACAGTAATACGCTACAGAGCTACAAATATATGTGTAAAGAATACAGAGAATATATACAAGAAGACAAGGGGAAAAAAAATCAATTTGGCATCAATCCACACTGATTTTGAAGCTAACAAAAGATACCCATTCAAGCCTCCTCCTCTGCCCACCTCTGAGATGTCTTCCCAGTGTCAGTCTATTTAAGCATCTAACACAGATGCCTATTCTCCTTGCAAGGATTTCTATGGTTTTTGGAAAACATCTACTGAATAGTGGTGTCATCAATTTGTTCAAACTTTCTGACCCATTACTAATTGCACTTGTTTTCTACAGTTTAGGGAAGATGGTGAAGTTCTTCCTCAATCCTCCTAAAAACCTTCAAGGAACATTTCATTCTTCAGCATGGCTTCAATATTTCATTTTTCTATGTGTCATCTTCTTAAAAGGTGCTTGGCTGTTACTATAATTAGTGGCATTTTAAAGCTTATGCATGTAATTCTAGTCTGTGCAGCTCCATTCACTTTGATGAAGCTCTACTGCGTCACATCCACTGAAGTTCCTGCCCATGGCTGAGATTTTAGGTATACATTTTAAAAGAAAATTAAAAGAAATCTAGGTTAGTTTTATCTTTGATTGCTAGCCTATGATGCATTATAAATACTCTGCCTTGCCAGGAATTAGTGCACTTCTGTACTCTGATATGGTATCAACCACATTCATAGACAGAATTTCAAAAAGAAAACCAAAAATCTGAACCAGAAAAACACAACAAAAAAAATCAGTCTTGGCATCTGAAACAGTTTTCCAACCCCTTCTCCCAGCTCCTCATGCTTCCCTTGGGCTGTCTGAGAAATAACAAATGCAAATGGGTTACTTTTGAAAGCACAGCATTTCCTCCACAGCTGATGCAATGTGAAAATCCATCTGTCCAGCAGACATACCCATAAGCAAGTCGCCTCTGAGCTTTGCCAATAATGATACATTTCACCACACTGTAGCATAAAGAGAAAACCAGACAACCACCTACTGGCTGCATCACAGAGAAGAGAAGCCCTCATCTCTCCCCACTGCAGAATACCAATCAAACATATCTAAAGCCATCTCTTCCTAGTAGGAACTTAATGCAGTGCAAAGTTAGCTTGTTTCTTCCCCTAAAAGCATTCTCTTCACACACCACACACACAACTCCCATCAGGTGGAATGATTTCTCCCCTTTTCTTTGTTTCTGTGGCTGGCAAGTCAGAGCTGAAGTAAAATTGGTCTGCTGTCCAATGAGCTTTTGATAAAATTCCAGGCTGAAGCACTGCACTTCTTTATTTATTTAGCATTCAAACATCCCCAAGAGCTTCTTCACTTTTGGACCCCAGCCTCTGGCAGTTTCAGAGTGCAGCTTTCTCTAGAACAGCTCAAAGTTAAGAGAAGTCCTTGTGCCAGGTTTAAATATACCGCTGGTAAAATGATAGTCTGTCCCCAAATGACACTTTTGGGCTGCATATCTGTATTCCTTTAGTGATTTGCATGTTATGTTTATGTACTTAACTTGCCCAGATATATGCTGGGTTTTTCTCTGCTTGTTTTTCCTGTGGCTATTGCTATCAGCAC
Source organism: Machaerirhynchus nigripectus (assembly GCA_013397975.1). Taxonomy (NCBI): domain Eukaryota; kingdom Metazoa; phylum Chordata; class Aves; order Passeriformes; family Dicruridae; genus Machaerirhynchus; species Machaerirhynchus nigripectus. The sequence goes on from VZRQ01002576.1 coordinate 63,773, forward strand.
TTCAGGTTATAAAGCAGCTTTCTGTTTGTTTCATGTATCATCACTAAAAGCAAATAGCAGGTAACACTTCATTTCAGCCAGGGTAATATTGCTACCAGACATTAAAGAACTGAGCAGACACAAGGAAATGAAATTAGCTTTCATGTGTTGCTCTCACAGACCCTATAAAATTCAACTGAAAAAGTATTATCCCAAAAACTCTTGTCAAGATTGAGCAACTATGGCATAAAGGAGACATAAAGGAAAAATTCAGTAAGCTTCTCTTTGCCCAACCTCCAGCTCAGTGGCCACACACCACTGGAACTAAAAAATGCTTTAGCTTCAGTGACATTTTGTTCACCCAGCAGATTTCCCCTGTGATGCCCCCAGCAGTGAAATGCCAACTGCTGTGCCATCCTTCACTGGTCAGCAAAGACTCTGAGCAGCTCTTTAGAGCTGCTAAGGAAATTTAGCTAGGCATGGTGTCTACAAAGAAATACAATTTGCTGTGGCCCCCTGGTCTTGTACAATTGTTAACATTCCAGAGAGAGTAACAAAGAGGAGGAGGACAGGCTGCCATGGTGCTGGTTTTGGGCCCTAAATCCAACAGCTGGGCCTGTATTAGGAATGCCAATCCAGAAGCACAGTCTGAACTTGTGTTGCTGGAGCCCCTGCACACCACGACCATCTGCTACATGGTATGTCAAACGGAGTGGAGCTCCCATGCAAAATAATCACACCTGTCAAAATAAAGGAGAAGTACCTTTGCTAAGGCATTATCTTCTTGACTTTATGAGTAAATGGCTACTGTCCAAATCCTGGAAAGTACTGAATGTGTTAATTTACCATGAAAACAGGATCAACATCTTATTGTTTAAAATATGAGCCTGTTCTTTTTCTCTGGAAGACCTACAGCAGGCCCAGGGCTGCAATGTTATGTTTTGATCCAATTAATGATTTTTTTCTGCGACAGCATTAGGCAAACCTCACTGTTCTGTAAGTTCCACTATCAATTCCAATACTCATACATATATATATATGTAAGTATCTGATCTGGAAACACTGTGCAACTCAGCTTTCTGGAATGTCCTGTTCTCAGGACAACTAAATGAGGAACATGTTATTCACCGTTATGTCCTGTCCCTGGAGGCAGATGAGAAATGAACCTTTCATAAAGCACTTGCATTGCCGTTTCTGTAACTCAAGAAGTAGAAGGGAGCTGAAGGCTCTGGGTGTTTTTGCTGCAGGGTTCTGTCTAGAATCAGTATGAAATACACAGGTACTCCTTACAAAAAAGACATCAACATAATTGTTTACATCCACAAGACTGAGTTGTCCATATTTTTAGCATAAATTTTGGTAAGCTGTATTCTTTTTCCTCCTTCAGCCTCTTTGTTGCTAAATCACATAGAATATTTATCAGGTTATTATTAGTTTTATAACTCCTTAAATGGAGTTTAAGAATGGATGGCTTCCTCCTGTAAGGTAGAAAGGTTCTTCCAAATGGAAAGAAAAAGAAATTGCTTGGACATAAATTTGGCTTTTAATGCCATCTGTGTTAGCATTTCTGCATTGCTCAAAAATGAGGGAAGACTATTCTATCTCTGGCTTTGGCTCTGCTTGGTAGAGTATCAAGCAGAGAGGCTCTGAAGAGGAAGGTATAAGCACCATACCTCAGCAAGATTTATCGTTCTTCCGATCTGACTTTCCCTCAGTCTCCAAAAGCTTCTGCTTAGCATGAAAGCCTCCGTTTTTAATGCCCCTTCAAAAATTTGGTGAGTTCTGTCTGTAGTAACAGGGATATCAGCAAGGCAAAGTGCAAGGTCCTTCACGTGGGTCAGGGTAATCCCAAGCACAAATACAGGCTGAATGGAGAATGGATTGAGAGCAGCCCTGCTGAGGAGGACTTGGGGGTGCTAGTGGATGAGAACTAGACACAAGCTGGCTGTGTGCACCTGCATCCCTGAAACCAACTGTGTCCTGGGCTGCATCCAAAGAGTGATCCGCAGGTCGAGAAGGGGATTCTGCCCCTCTGGTCTCATGACAACCCCCCGGCGTACTGTGTCACCAATATAGGAAGGACATGGACCTGCTGGAACAAATCCAGAGGGCTGTGAAGATGCTCAGAGGGCTGGAGCACCTCTGCTACAAAGACAGACTGAGAGAGTTGAGATTGTTCTGCCTGGAGTAGAGAAGGCTCTGGGGAGACCTTAGAGCCCCTTCCAATGCCTAAGGGGCTCCAAGGGAGCTGGAGAGGGACTTTGGATAAGGGCCTGAAGTCATAGGACAAGGGGGAATGGCTTCAAACTGCCAGAGGGCAGGGTTAGATGGGATATTGGGAAGAAATTCTTGATTGTAAGGGTGGTGAGGTGCTGGCACAGACTGCCCAGAGAAGTGGTTGATGCCCCATCCCTGGAAGTGTCCAAGGCCACATGGGAGCAGGATAGAATTAGATGATCTTTAGGGTCACCTTCAACCCAAAGCATTCTGAGATCCTTTGATTTTGCCACCCTAAACACAGGTTCAGTCTTTAGCTGAAAGCCATCTGTCCTGGGTTACAGTGTATTCTATTACCATCTTCATGAGCTGTTGAAACCAGGTGTAGCAATGTTCCTTGCCTCCTCCCTCTGGACTGCCTTCTGTTAATGGGCCCATCAGAGCCTTGCCTCATGACTCACCATCCCATTGTGAGATGCTCCGCCCAGGGGGAAGGAGCCAAGGATCCCCACCTGGATATAGTCTGGGGTTTGGAACAGCACAAGCAGCCTTTTTTCACTGGATTCCCAGAGGACAAGAGCTACACATCCCCCACTGGTCTTTCCGAGGAGGACCAGACTTTTTCCTACAGGATCACCACTTCAACAGAACTACTTCAAAGAGGACTGCAGCTACCACCTAATCGGACTGCAACCACCACCCTGCCCAGCAGGGTATCAGGTCGAACCCTGACTGTGTCAGGTTAAACCNTATTCCTATTCCTCATATCTTTGCCTGAAAGCCCCTTAATTTCAAATTTATAATAATTCGGAGGGAAGGGGGTTGCATTTTCCATTCCAAGGGAGGCTCCTGCCTTCCTTAGTAGATACTCTGTCTTTCAAACCAAGACACCATCCTTATGAAAATGTGCTTCATTGCATAACTGCAAGGTACGAAATTAGCACTTTTTTCAGCTTTTAATCACATCAAGATGTCACTGAATTCTTGTTCTTTCAATGAGAATAGAAAATCCTGAGCTGCCTTACATTCTTTGTGTGTTACACTTATAGACACCCTCCAGTTTATACAGTTTAAGCCCTGTTCCAGCTTATTTGAACCCAGGAGCAAGATAAGCAGGTAAGTCTAATATCTGGCCCCTTCCCCCATCTTTACTGTGGGGTGCATTTACGAGGTTGGAGGCTGCAATCCTCGTTAATTTCACCCAACACAATGCATGTCATATAAAATGGCACAGGAAAAGGCAAAGTGCTGTGTAATCCTGCTAACATATATGTGAGTTGATTTTCAACTAGTTTGAATTAAACAAACATCTTATTTGTTTGTAGTGATAAAGACTAAGTAAGCAGCAACTGCTGAGACTCAGGCAGAAATGCATCTATGGAGTGCAAACTCCTGTTTGAAATTTTTTAATAGATCTCAGTTAGGCACTGTTAGTTTTCATGTGGCAAAACAGTTTCTGAAGATTGCCCTCATCCTTGCCATTTAACATCACTTAAACAAACAAGGGATTTTGAGAACAGAAGTAGCTTTACAAGGCAACTCGAAATGGCTTCGATCCCATGCCTATCACAAAGGTGCACACATAAGAGTAAATAACATATGGATGAACATAACAAGTGGAATCCTTACCTGCCCTCCTTTAGGCTGGTATTTGATATTATCTGTTGACCCAATTTTGGACCTGACATTCTTGAGGTCAGGTAGAGGCTGATTAATAACTCGTAGCTGCTTTGGAGTGGCTGGAGATTTAGGAGGAGTGCGAATTATGGCAACTTTTTTCTCAGTAGGTACCAGTATTGCAGATTTGGGGGTCCCAGGAGGGTGGGGAGTTCTGGAGTAACTGGGTGTCCCTGGAGTGCCTGGGGTACGAGAGGCATAGCTTGGTGGTGTCCCTGGAGTGATGGCGGTGGAGCCAGGAGTAGTGGGAGTAGAAGTTCCACTTTTTCCCGTTCTGCTACGAATTGGCTCTGATCCTACATTCAAAAAAAAAAAAAAAAACCAAAAAAAAACCAGCTTTAGAGCCACAGAAGTACAGCTCTTCTTCCCTTTGTACTACCAAAACTGCATCTCTATGTACCAAGTGAGACACAGCTTTTAAGATGGCAGCACTATTGCTGGAACAGCAGCCTGAATGTGTCTCTCTGTGTCTTCCTTTGCTAAACAACCTGCCAGGAATTACCTTGCTATGAGAGGTCAAGCTATTGCCCCCAGAGTGACTGAGCTCTCCATTCTGTACCACAGGACTGCTTCCCACAACACTTATGCTTCCTGCAAAGCTGGCTAAACAAGGCACATCATCACATTTATTTCCATCTTGGGGAAAGGACAAGAAGCATCCTTGGAATCCAACCTTTGGGACTTGATCCAACCAATTTCAGTGGATCTGGGCAATAAACTAGAAAGAAGTAAAAATTCTGATGATATTCCTGAAATGAAAGGCCGTGTCTGGCTGATGCTATTTCTCATATCACTGCCGATAAACTGCAGATAAACCCCAGGTGGGCATTCAGCAGGTGCACAAGCTATAGCTCTGTTGTGTAGATGGGTAGATGACCTCACATTCAATTATTATTTTTCATTAGTGCAGTGAAAGAAAGCCATTACCAGAGGCAACCTTGATACAAAGTCACATTCTGCTTACATCTGCATGCAAGTTAAAAAACCCCAACTATATCACTTTGTAGAAGCTCCATTCAGTGTTTATGGCATTGCCAGTCCTTTTTACTGAGCACAAGGATCAGTTTAGCTGTGCTTTCTGCAGCCAGCTCTGCTCCTAACTCTCAAACATAATTAAACAGAAGCTGAGATATCTCCAAAGTAAAATTTTGCTGAGAATACTTACAGAGAGAAAGACCAAAGCAGCTCTCAAAACCTGAGAACCCCAATGCCAAATGGGTGCATGTATGTTTTCAACTCTTCAAAGGTTTAGAAATTATAAATGCCATGGGCCTCTCTAAAGCATCCAGTGGGACTAAACAAATTCTTATTTGAAGTACTTGCTAATCATTCTGTTTATGTAATAATGGTGGCCCAAACCCAATGCACTCCTGCCCCTGGGGCTCAGGAGATACTCTGCTCTACATGATTCATTAGGCCAACTGAATGTACACCACTCACCTCCCATTTCCCCAAAGAGGTTTCTTTCTTTCCAAACCAACCCTAAAGCTTCTCACTCTACCATCTGAGACAGAAAGGGAATTTTTTTTTCCCACCTCTTTGCAGGTCTGGTGTATTTATTTTTCATTCCTCAGCCCCTCATCACACTGCCAAATGCTTAATGGCCTCTCACTCCTGGTCAGGAGAATGGGCTGGCTGCTGTAGCATCTGCAGGTAACTCTGCTTTCAAAGGGTCTCTATTCTACCTTTGAATCACTTATGAATTTCAAAGGACTTTTTTGCAGAATTTAATCATCTGCTTCCCTTAAGCTTTCTTAAAAAGGGCTGAGATTGGTTTCTAAAGAGAGAAGACAGAGGAATTCCTATTGGAAAGCAGGAAGCCACATGTGGGTTCTAAGGCCTGGCTAAAAGTTCTGGGGTTATTTAGTAAATTGCCTTTGTCCTGTAATTAATTTTGGCTTTTGATTTGATTACTTTGGTCCTCATAAAAGGAACCTAGCTAGTTCACTATCTTAACTGCCCCCAGTGAGTCACTGCTAACTAACATCTCAATTCTCCATAGAGATTTTACCCTAGGATTAGAGCACAGGGAGATAATTAGTGTGAACAGCAAATTAATGACTGTAACCATCAGGTTCACTTTTCCAAGACCCATCAGAATATTTCAGATTGCCTGCTTTAGTTTTGACTCATTATTTCTTGCTGCTGTTTGTAAATGCTCTGTGTTAAATACCTCACCCAGCTCTGAGCTCCCTGCAAAGGCATTTTCTAATATCAGCAATTAGTCTGGGCAGCAGTCCTGGCTCCAGGCACTGCAAGTGCACCTTGTCCCCAGTTTCAGACACTTGGCATATGAACGAAACCAGTCTGTGGGCTCTAATTTCCAACAGCACACCCCAGACCCACTTTTCTGTGTCAAAGGTAGGGACACATGATGCTATGCAATCATGTGACAAATCTAATGAGGATGGAGACACTCCCACAGCAGTAGGAGAAGGTTAATATGCAAAAAAAGACAACGTACGGGTGGTCCGTCGTACTGAAGAGGAAAGAGAAGTTGTGAGGGACAGGGAATTCTCCTCTCTGTCTCGGTCTCCTGATACACCTCGTCGAGGAGGAAGGATAGAGGAAGGTCTTGGTAGAGATGAACGCTTCTCAGGGCTCTTGCTTACTCCATCCTAATAGCAGCACAATAACAAAGAAAGGTTTAGTTTTCAAAACTCACTCTTTGGGGTATGATTTCCTGTATCTACACACAGAGGGGGAAACCTTATCCTCTGGCTCAATTTGCCCCTGAACCTGAGGGGATCAGCCACCTTCCATGCTCTGCTTTAGCTCCCTGGTGCTTCTTTACTGCATCAAAACATCTGGTGACTATCCCAAGACACATAGGGATATTCTTGGATCTAAATATGGCTGGATCCCACAGTTGGCTCTTAATAAGGAAAAAGGTGGGGTTTTTTAGTGCAAATTGATAGTGAAAGAACTCTCTTGAACACAAGTGCGAAATTCCTATGTGAATTTACCTGCAAAGTAACTGCAAGGCTGGTGTCCAGAATACACCATACACTAGATTGCTAGGTGTTGTGTGATTTTTGAATATTCAAACAATAACTTGTAAATTTCTTATGAAGATAAATTTTTAGCTACAGGGTTTCGTTGTTGTTGCTGTTGTTTTGTTTTTCATTTTTTTCCCCCGAGTGTGGGATAATGAATCCTGTTGTTTTAATTACTTGTAAAATGAAATGTTTACTTCTTGAAATCAGTGCATACCTTCTCTTTACCTGGGTAAAGTAAACCTCTCCTTACCATTAAGGCAATGGACATGTATGTTAGAATATTTTTGAGCTTACGGGATGTGCAGCCAAAGACAGACCAGCATAAGCAGACATTCTTCCTAAAGACAAATGATGATAGTCCCAACCAGTAAAAGACACACCAAGTATGGCATTAAACAAAAAATGTAAGTCAATGGCAAAACCAATTTTTAAATGGGGATAGTAAACTCAGCATAATGTAGACTTGAAACACAAGTGAAATGTAAACATGGAGAAGCTGGAATGGACTGCCAAACATCTTTTAAAATTTATACTGCAACTTCTTCACAAAGTCCTATGCGCTGACTAAATTTGGTTCCTTGAGCATTTGGATTCTGCCCTATTCTATCACCTACTACTGGTGATTAGAATTGTACCCTCCTACACTAGAGACTGATTTTGATTTCAAAGAATGTTAATAGGGTCAAAAATTACATTGTTTTAAACTTGGAAGGCAAGTCCTGCTGTTCTTTACCACTCACCCACTTGCAAATGGCTGTAACTTCTTGGCAGTTAATGAAGTAGCATCTGTATGATCAACAGAACAAAGGTATGTCTTTCTATTTATAACTTATTTCACTTATGTTTCCTCTGGAGTATCTCCATTTTTATCCATTTTGTAGCACAGATCTTGTAGCCTGCTAATTAGTTTTCCTGCCACTGGATGTAACTAATCCCACAGGAGCTTTGCAGAGAATTACTCAGATTCAGTGGGTAGATAATGTGTTTCATGGAGTTCACCTGTGCATCTCTAACTCTCTTAACCAACTCTGCTACCTTACCTTAGCATCTGATTTTGAGACTCTTGGGCCTGCAGAGGAGGGCCGAACAAAATAACTGTCTGTATCGAGAAAAGTGGCCCTTTTAGTGGTTAATGAGCAAGCTGAGCTGGGTCTTGGAGGAAGCAATGACTTTGCTCTAGACTTTGAGGCAGGAATCTTTGACAAAGAGGCAGTCTAGTCATGAGAAAACAAACAAAACACAACATGAAGCTGGACAAAAGGAAAATACATGCAACATGGACCAAAAAAAAAACCACCCCAAGCTATGAATTAATACTTTTCCAGTGTCTGGTAATGGTCTGTGCAGATCTGACAACCATGGAAGTTTCAGTTTTGTGTTTGACTGAAACCACCTTGGTCTGGACAGTTACTGATTCTAGGAAGTGCCTTTTTCTGCAGATTCTATTTTGGTCTTGTATTAATAGGAAAAAACTGGTGCCAGCTGTGGCATTTAACTGGTAAAACTGCTGGTTGGCTGCATTAGAAACAAGTGCAAAGCTACAGGAGCACTAAGAGATTGCAGTCCTTTAAAACTGAAATATACCCGTCCAGGCTAAAATCAAGAACAAAACAGTGGGAATCTTAGAAGCAAAGTTACACCAGTATTCTCACAACAGCAGGATGATAAGACAGTATTACTTCTTTTGCCATTGTGTACAGACAAAATCCCTAACACACCCTAGATACTGCTCTGCGCATTTGGTGTCACTCCATAGAAATCCATAAATTTATATTGACAGAATGGAGTCATGGGATGAGGAAAGCCATATATGGTTGAAAGGCTGACACGGTATGTTATTGTGAACAAATACTTGTTTTACACCAAATAACAACAATATCCCACTGGAAGAACAATTAAACACCAACAGGACAGACAGAAAATCTTTACTAATACTTAGGAGCACCCTATTGCTTTACAAAAATGAATCTCCTTGAAACAGAATAGGGCTACTTACTTAAGAAACACTTTTTTCTTCTACAGGTATAACTGATACTACAAAGAACAATTGCAAAGGGGTTACCTTGGTAGTCCCGATTCTCTCTGTAGTCATACTAGCATGAAATTACACATAGGAATAATCCCAATGGGCCTGTCATTCTGGGATTTGTACTAAACTTTAGCCATAGAAAACCTGGCATTTGATCTCAATCAATCCCCTAGACTTTCTCAATATTCAAAAAAGGTACATGAGTTGCTTTTGTCTTGTTAGAAAATGAGAAAAGAATGGGCTGTCCAGCTCTGACAGGTCTCTGGCTTAGGCTATTATACCCAGCCTATGGAAAACTGAAGCTGGTGTGCTGAATGTCATCCATGACATCACCCACATGATTAGGAGTTGCAAAACTGTGTAACAAGCAATTCCAGTCCTACAATAGCACTAAGAGGAGTTCTACTGGATGTCATACTCCAGACCAAGTAGCAAGACAAGAAATTAGGCTGGAAGTGCTTTACTAGCAAGAATATATTCCCATAATGAGTTTTGCAACATATTTGTGCCTCTTTCTTTTAATACTTATTTTACAGTCTGAGAATAAACAGAATAAAACCAGTGAATAATTATTTACACAGAAACTACGGAATACGCGTTTCTGTCAAATCAAAGGCTCTTCCAGACTTTGACTGGTTTGTCATAGTTCAACTTATGGGTCTCATCCATTTGTGAAACTTTGGATCCTCCATGAAGATATTTATTGATGCTGAAACTCTGTGGAAGCAGGGTATCTATCTTGGGTGGCCCCAAGAAGCAGACATTCTGCAAGCACCTTTCACCTGGCTTTCTGAGCTAGAGACAGAACTAAGCACATGTTGCTTGAGGCCCAAATATTCATTCTGTGGTTTTCACCATTTTCAATTTGTGGATCATGCAAGAAGTTACCCCTATAATGAGACTGGAAAACTCTTACAGATTAAGGTTATAGTCACAGTGCAAAGACTTTTTACTCATATTGCTCAGTGTCCTCTGTGAACACACGAATCTAATGTGGATGCTTGTGGATGCTAAAGATGGACAACACTGAGATCTGTCAATGGAACAGATGGGAAAAGGCATGACCTTGAGCTACTGCACAGCTCTGGTTATCACAGTTTAGATTCTGTCCATGTTATTTAGGGAACAAGGCACTTTTTAGCATCAGTAATAGCAGCAGAATCTGCCCAAGGCTGGTTGAGCAAGTGGAGAAACCATGTCTCAATCCATGCAGGAAAACTTACTCTCTGTTAGCAATACATTACCCCTGACCTCTGTTGTAATTTATGTTGCTGGAAGGGTCAGCTGTCCAGAGGACAAAGATCTATGTAACTTACACTGAAGCTCAGCGACTACTGAAGTGAGGATGCAGAACCCTCACATTATTTCAAGGTGTTCCTAACACATGGCATATGTTTTTATCATCTCACTGTGAACTGCAGATACACAGCTGCTTCCAGCAGATGGAACTGTTTAGCCTTTCCTGAACTTGTCCTGTATAAACTGCAGTCAGAACATGATTAACAAAACTGACTGGGCTGGATGATCTAACATTACCAGTGGAGAGGAAAAAGCTGCACTTGAAGGACATAAAAGCTGAAAACCGCAAAGAAACGAAACAACAAAAATAGGGAGCGATCTTTATAAAAGCAGAGGCGAAGGCAAGGCACAGAAGAGAAAACATCTAAGAGGTGTGTGTGAGTGTGGCAACCAAAGAGGCGAGGCAACAGGGAGAGAAAGTAAGCAGGGGACAGCCTTGTGATCTGTGCTATACCATAAGGGGCAGGAATAGGAAAGATATACAGAAAGATAATTTCACAGAATGATTTTGCAGTGCTTGTACTAGAGTATTCCATAAACACTGAAAATGGGCAAGTATTGGCTTCTCTTGAGCAAGTGTTGATGATCTGTCAAGAAAAGACAATAATAAAACATGCTCAGACTCAGCCCAGAAACCTGCCCAGATCTTACTTACTGTACTTGTAAAGAAGCTCTAATAGTTTCCCAGTTATGAGCTGGAATGGGTCAGACCTGAAAAACCACGGTTCCTCCAAAGCCTCCAATCGGTTATACTGCTCTCAGCACTACCAGTTTCTTATGATTCATAAACAATGTGTAGCACTTTGTGTGACATAGATTTTTGTTCTCCAAAAAATTGAGAGTCTGATTTAACAAATGAAAGAAGTCACCCGTGAAATATACCAGGAAATATATTGGGAAATCTAGAGAAATTCTGAAGAAATTCTTAATTGTTAATGATGGGGGATGGTCCTGCTCATGGCCAGGAGTTGGACCCGATGATCCTGACGAGTCCCTTCCAACTCAACATATTCTATGATCCTATGATAACAATGACAAAGTGTTGTGTTGCAGATATGAATTAGCATGTGTCACTGTCATGGAAAAAATAATTGCATAGGGGAGAGTGAATGGAGGTTGGTTTCCTGGGGATTTTGGAATGATGGGACAGAAACGGTGCAGGGTCAGCAAGGAGCAAGGGAGTCTTTGCTTAAGAAAGCCAGACACAGGAAGCAGAACAGGCTGTAGAGCAGCTGAAGGCAAGACAAGGCAAGGCAAGGCAGTAATCTGACGGATTACAACACAGACAGTGGCCCAGGAAGTGGCTATTCTGAAAGCACTGAATCACATATAAATTCTACTGGCCAGTAACTTCTACACAGGCACAGCCCCTGCAGAACACTGGGCTATGGAATGGTGCACCAGGAGATATCCTGCAGTCCTGGGAGAGGAATTCTGCCTACACAGCAGTCGATGAAGGTAGCACTTAAAGTTGGGTGCTGCAGGAAGGGCCAAGATATGCAGCTTATCCCACAGAATGGCCTGGTTTAAAGTGCTGACCAGACTCCCACTCCTGCAGTTTGGAGCCTGTGTGCCCTCTATGGATCTGCAAACTGTCACCATCTACGACCTGAGACTAGACTTCAAAGGTTATTCATGAAAAGTGGTTTTAATTACCACTTTAAATGAATAATGAATATTTAAATGAATAAATGAATATGAAACAATTTTAAATTGAACACACAATTACTTACTGAATTAACACAAAAAGATAAGAAATAAGGGCAAAAGGAGATGATAAAGATGAACAATAAGATGATTTTACTCACTGAGAGCTTTTCCTTTGCTTGTTTAAATACAGCAGGAGCCTGGTTTGTTTCACCACCTGCTGCTGAGAAATCCAAAGAAAGACTTAATAGTTAAAGACAGTAATAATAAGCATTTACATTTAGTACACTTGTTAGAACAATTAAATGCCTTGAAACTTCTGTGCAAAGCAAGTACTTTGTGAATTACCCTCAGTGAACTTTATGCAGAAATGTACTTGCCTTAAAAATTTTCTGTATTCATTTTACTTGAGGTAAAATGTTATTCTATGTGTTTCGAACAAAACAAAATTTTGTATTCATGTTCCTAGAAGTCTATAAACTAAAAGAAAAAAAGTTCCAGAAATAGCTGACACATATAAGAGTTTCTGGTCAATTCTCAGACAAGTTAGCATCCTGATTTTCAGGACTGTCCTCTAAAAACCAGGCTCCTTTAAATCATCCAAAAATTAAAATTTTAAGAGAGGCCTCTACTGTCACCACTTCCAAAATATTAGCCAACATTCATAATGGAAAGAGAGAGATTGATTTTTGAATTATCATCCTAGTCGTGTCAACAAGGTCAGTGTGTCAAGGTCAACTAAGCTCTCAAGAATTAAGAAATTCAAGGTTTATCTGGAACATCAAGTATGTTAATTCAGTATTTCATTTATCTAATACAACATGGTTTGAGGTAAGATCTTCCTCTTGGACTTTGATTCCATCCACACTGGTTTTTGAATGGGGCAGCTTTTTGGAAAGCAGGTTATTAGCTTCACTCCAACGCTGCTGCCAGGAAGTGATGTGCCACTTAGCACCTAGACATGAAATCTTCTGGCACCTGTGCCGGGATGCCTTTGGTAAAAGCAGAAGTAGGACAGGAATCACAAATGACAACCTTCTGCTATAAACCCAATTGTGTTCCAACTCTAAAACCAACCCTAATTCCTCATACACAAAAGGTCAGGTTAATTTTTCCTTTTCTAGTGGAGCTCCTAGGTATGGTGACATTATCCCTGGTTTTCTGTCACACTACCCACTCTAGTCCAAGGTGTAGGAGAGGGAACTTGTGAGGAGGAAAAGAATATGTAACTGCATACTTCAGTTCTTCTGAATTTGTAAGAGGGGTAAGCACAGCAGAGCCTTCCCATGTCACACTTTACCACAGCTGTTACTGCTGGTTTGGGTCTGGTTTCCATCTCTTCTGGATAACCACAAACAGCTTCTTTCCTCCTTCCCTTGGCATTCAACCCTAACCAGTCATCACTGTGAGGTGGAAAAAGAAGCTGTGTCACTTGTGCCAATGTACCTGGTAACAACCACAACTTCTCCATCTGAACACAAGATTTCTACTGGCCCTGCTGTTGGCTTACACAACAAACATGTTTCACCTCAGGGAGCGACCCCAGAATTGAAAACAAGAAACAGAAGCATATCATGGCCAGGTCATTGTCCTGGCCTTGCCTCCGAAAACACTCCTCTGATAACACAATGCAGTAGCATTTCACAGCCACCAACAAAACACAGGCCAGGTTGGGGGTTTCACTCATGAAGTTACACTAGTCAAGGCAAAGACTTCCCAACTCTCTTGTCAGGGCTGGCCATGCAATTTCTTTTTTAAATGGCAAGGACGAGTCTCTCAAAAAGCAGTCCCTGCCTCATGGATATGGTGCTGTAAGTTACTGGTATTTGCCAGTGCTTACCAGTGACATGGGAATTTTTTTTCAGGTATTGAGGGGCATTAGGGGAAAGATGTACTCTTCTGGGCCATTGCACAAAAAAAAAAAAAAAAAGAGCAAATATTAACTTACTTTGGTAGATATCTGTATCTTATGACTGGACATGTTTCATTTTGAAGTAATGGTAAATGCAGTGTGGAGATTTTAACTGACCTGCAACACACTTGAAGCTCTGTAGACTACACTGCCAAGAACTTTTGGGGGGCTTCGTTACCCAGGCATCACTAAAGCTGGCAAGACCACTCCAAACAGGACACACTGACAGTCAAAACTGGCTTCAAGAAATGGTGCTATATTTTACATAAAAAGAAAATGGAAGACAAACAATGTCCCTCTAGATTCCAGACACTGGAGAGACCTGGATGACACATTCAAGCTCAGGGATATGTAGGATAACATATAGCCACCTGCAGTCTTAGAATATCACAGAGCATTGCACTCTTTCTCATGGTCTCCCTCCAAGTCCCACCTGGAAGTATAAAAATGTGAGGTAGAAGAAAATAAGGCATACTGTAATTTTTCCAGAAACAATGGGTATGCTAAACATTCTAAGAAATATTTTTGATCACTTTCTGGCATGGTTCAAGCTCCTCTGCTTTAGAGCTCAAAGTTCAAGCCACATTTCTGAAAGTTTTATGATCAATCTGGGTCCATCATTTTGGTTGCTCTCCACCTCAGGTCTTAAATGTACAGGGAGGTAGTTTCTGTATTATATTTCTCACTTTGACTAATACATCTGCTTCACTGTGTATTGCAGGGAGAGAGAAAAACCTCTGAGAGTTGCCAAGGCAGCACATGTTTCAGGCACAGGGCAGATTTCCTTATACAAGCCCGTTGGTATGACTCAATCCTCTTTGCAATGCTACAGGTCAGAGCAGTTCAGAGGAGGTAGTGGTAGAGTACCTGAGGGCACGACAGCGCTGACCACACAGCTGTAGAGGTGTAGATGAAGTTGAGAACACTACAAAGCCAATGCCTTCCCCCCACCCTTGTCCACAGCTTACTGAACCCCTTGGGGCTTTGGAAAGAACACGTGAATTATAGGTTGTAACTTCTGAGCTATCAAGCTATGCTTCAGCAAGCAGCAAGGGATAGCAAGGAGAATTGCTTTAATTATTTTTAAAAATTCCTGCCTCTTGGGTAGTTCTGGTCCAGAGTGCAAGTTAGGACAGCCCAGAGACTGCAAACTAAGGAAGAGCCATCAGTGCAACACAGAGGGGACTAAACAAGCCTTTCCTTTCCTGGTTCCATTTCTCCTGAGAGGGGGAAGTAAAAGGATGAGATTCCGTCACAGGAGCAAGGTGATGGGATTGTTAGTTCTGGTGTCCTAATGGAACACAGACAGGATACAATCTGCACTTCATACAGTAGAGGCATGATACTAAACCTGCTCTCATATAACCATCCTCTTACTGCATTTTCACCGGTCAGACCTCCCTGCTGAGGCTGGTCTACATTTACAACAGGAGTGACTGGTGCAAAACTGCAGGGGAATGACTGCCTAAGGACACTTCTAGTATTGCTTTGCTTAACCATACAATGGGTAATAAATCTTCCTGTTAATTTCTAAGCTGTCAGAAGATGCCTGTGCACTTCTGCATTGCTGTGCATGGTTCTTCTCTTAATAGCCCTAGTTCCAAACAACCATGCTACAGCCTGTGGCTACATTACATGACAGCAAACCTGGCCTCTTTTAGCAACTGGTTTTTTTAAGATCACAGTGAAAGTCAAAATGTTCATCCTTCCACTCTGAACTCACAAGAACCATGAATGATATGTGAAAATGCTGGAAGAGTTATTTTGGTCTTCTAAGTAATGATACACCTATCAAGTCGTAACAGGAATAATTTCTTTCTTCCTTTCATGTTCCTCTACCAAATATTAAGATTTTTATTAGGAATGCATTTCGCAGTGTGAGCCCAGATTTCTTCTTTCTCAGCTCCATGCTGCACGTGGCTGGATTCTCCCTGTGGATTTTGACTGTACAGCATAAACATCAGTGACAGACTGGGAATTGTCAATGCAGATAACATCAATAAACAAAATATAAGTCTGAAACACTTCTTATTATGCATGAGAGTAAAAAAGCAGAATAATGGAAATGCATACCATGGTTTAAGTTGCCAACATTTTCCCACCAGAAAAAAAAATAAAGCATCATTAAAAAAAAATTTTAAAAATAAACAAGAAAAGATGAGTAGAAATTCCTAGAACACCACACTCTAAGCACGATGCCAAGTTACAACCACAGCACTTGGAGGCTCAAGCAATGACAAGCATACGTGATCATGGCCTCCATCAAATAAACAAATACCACGAAAGAAAGAATAAAAGAAAAATTGTACAAAACACTAAAAAAGCAATACTATTTGTGAAGGCTGATACTCTTGGAGGAAAAAAAAATAGAGAAGCTGCTATAGCTATGAGATTTACAAAAGAAAATGTCTATGTTTGCCAGCCATATTGCATAACTGAACAGAACGCAGTCACCTGTCTGCTTCCGTTTAACACAGGAGAGATGAGTTGGTCTAGTGTATTTGATAGCAGGTTTTAAAATGATTTTCCTGGAGGGAGAGTGGGCCTGAACTTCAGTTTTTTTAGCAAGTTCAGCTTTCTTATACACTGCTATGGACAAAAAGAACACAAAAACATAGAATCAGAAAAAAACCCCAGCAAACCATTTCACATGATTAATACATCAAGTGTCAGTCCCACTGCTCCACAACTCCAACCCAATGTGTTGCTTCTTCATAGGAACAAATATTATGCTGGAAGAAGGGGAACACTGGTGCATTGGTTCAGATGCATTACCCAGTGATCAGTGGGGATGTCTACAATGAAATAGGACCAGTGGAGCAGTGAGCACATGGCTTCTCACATAATTGTACAGTATCTCATTAAAAAACACTACCGTTAATAATATTATGGTGCACATAATCTACTATAGAGTAACCAGACAGTACCGTAAAACAGTAAGAAAATAAAAAAAAAATGTAATAGGAGTGTTAAATGAACCTTTTTTCCTTCTCACTTCATCTCTGGAGACTGTGCTAGGTTCCTTTTTAGCTATTTTCCTTTCAGGAGTGGAAATCCTGCCTCTCCCAGTTTTAAAAGGTTTCTCTTTTTTATGCTTATCAAGAGATGATCTTCGCAATTCTCTCTCTCCTTTCTCCTCTTTAGGAACAGTCTCTAACTGTTCAGTCATGATGCTCCTATCATCATCTGTAGGATCAGAGCAAATTACAACAACAAAAGATTAGTAACAAATGTTAACAATACTTCGGAGGAGCAGGGAAAAAATAGTTGAAGACAGGAGACGATTAATTTAAAATTTAATTTTTACCATTTTTCTGAAACATGCTGAGATTACTTTTATAACTGTAATAATTTTGCTTTTCAATCATTATGATTTGGAAGCAAAAATATTCAACAGACAAAACAGAAAGGATAATGCACACCTTGAGTGTCTGCCCAGAGACTGTCTGTGTCCATGATGGAGTCATCAATTGTTGTTTCATCTTTGTAATCATCACACGTCTCCATTTTGTAGTTAGTGAGCAGGATTTCTTCTCTCTGGGGTGAAGCAGGAGCCTCTCGGGAGCCCTCCTTGGGCTCAGCTTCCACTTCTTCAACATCTAGCTCCTCTTCAGCCTGGGAGTCTCCTGTTTCAATGTCCTCCTGCTGAGCAGCAGCAAAGCGCACACTGTGAGAAGCAGATTCACCCTCATCAACTGTTGTCTGCACTACTGTGATAAAGTCATCCTCCACTGTCACCACTGATTCAATAATGCCTTTCAGTTCAGGGAGTGCTTCTGGGCTATCCTTGGCTCCCATTTCTTCAGCAGCAGGCTTGCCAAAGTTTGAGGGCATTTCTGATACAAGATGCTGTTTATCTTCTTCTTTTGCTTCTTGCCCTGCTTCCACCTCTTCTTCCTCATATTCTTCCCCTTTCAGGGCCCCAGCTGCCAGTTCACATGGCAGCAGCTTTTGGGTTTCCATAGGTTTCACAGCTCTATCAAGAATCTCTTCTGCTTCTTCTATAGGTTGTGGTATGCTCTCCATCTGAATCTCAGCAGGCTCCTCCCGAAAACGCTCAGCTTTTGGGAAGAGGAGCTCCACAGAAGTCCCCTTTGCTAGTAACTGTGCAGGCATCTCTTCCTCAGACATTGGAGGTTTTGGATGTTCTGCTTTGATATGCTCTGGTTTCACAGATTCTCCATTCAAACTTTCTTGGGCTTGATCATGCTCTCCACTAGATTCGTAAGATTCCTCTTTATCAACTGCTTCTTGGTGTACCAGATCTGGCTTAGTTACTTTTTCCTTAATTTCTGTTTCTGACAGTTTGGTGCTGTCCTTCACATAACTAGGTTCGGTCTTGGAAAGTGTATCTGCATCCTTTGCTTCTCTGGAGAAAGTGGTCTCCTCTTTCTGCTGAGTGTCTTTGGGTTCAGGCTCTGCTCTTATAAGGGAGGCTTTGTCCTTCCCTAAAGGAAGAGAAACAACCTCACTAATCTTGGTGTCTAACTTATTCTGATATTCTTGGTCAGCTCTCCTTGCAGCCACCTCCATATCATGCTTAATAGCATTGTAATCTGGTTTAACTGGAGCTTCTATCTCAGCTATTTCAGGAACAACACTAAGAGTCTTCTCCTTCTCCATCAACAAACAAACAGAATCCTTTTCTATTGCTATCTCTGAAGCAGAAATTCTGTTATACATGGTATCGGCAGGTAAATGAACTTTACTAGCAACATTTTCTTCTTTCCTTTCTAACATTGCCTCAGCTCTTGTCTTCTCTGGTTCTGCTCCTTTAATGGGACAGACCTCTTTAGAGTCAACTAGATCTTCACTTTTTTCTAGCACAGTATCCAGTTTCTCTTTTTTCTCCTGCTCAAAGTCCCTCACCAGAATGGACTCATCATGATGACCTAAATCTTTTTCACCGAGGAAGTCTTCTTCTGATTTTTCAGCAGCCGCCAGCTTCACTTCTATTAAAGACAAGTCAGGAGCGAGGCCACGTCTCAGTTTTTCATCTGTGCCTTCGTAGAAGGGACAGGTTTCACTCGTTAAATTCTCATTGTCCTGAACTGGAGAAGGGAGTGGTACTGTGTACTTATTGAAAACACAGTAGCCCAAGTCTTCCAGCTGACTTTCAGCTTTCAGAATTACGTGGTTTTCGTTTGTCACAGGTGGCAGGGCTGTGCTGCTGTCTTCCACAACACTGTCAGAAGGAACTGACTTCTTCTGTGCCACCTCAGCATCTGCACTCACAGAGGCTAATCTAGATCTTGTCCCTGCCAAGTCTAACATTTCAGGCAGGTCAGGAGCCAGGACAGCCCCATTTTTGTAGTAATCTTTGGCCTGGAAAGATGGTTCAGCCAACGTCTCAGGCTGGACTTTTTCTTCTACCATTGCTTTTTCTTCTTCTATGTGCTCATCTTCCTCTCTACGCTCAGTGGGGAAGCAGGGGGCCTTCTCCAATGCCGGTGTGGTTGCTGGCAAGTAGTCATCACCTTCATCCATACTTCCACTAGTGTTAGTTAGAATATCTGAAGCAAGGGGAGAAAGATCATGTGCACGACCAAAACTAAATCCTAGGGCTATTGAATCCAGGCAGGACATGGGCAAGTTAATAGACATACTTCTCTGTTCAATTGCAGATCTCCCCCCAAGCCCCAAGCTCCTGCTCAGAGTTAGGTCATCTTTATTTTTACTGTGAAGTTCTCTCTTATCCCCATAGACTTTGGGGTCAATAGTGAACATTCTTTCTGTTGGGGAACTGGGTTCTTCAAATGTGTCTGGTGTATAGTTCTGAGCCAGGGTACTGTACCCCATTTCATGAGTATGCACATTCTGCTGCTGATTCAATTCTGTCTGTAATTCTTCCTCTTCCTCCTCCTCTTCATATTCAGGTATTAGATGACCTCTCTGATAAGGCTCATATTTACTCTCTTTAGTGTCACTTAGCTCATAGTAATCACTGCTTTGTTTCAGACCATCTGCTTTAAAGGCTTCCTCCTTCAGAGCAGAGGTTTCAAAATACTTCGACATTCCTGACTGATCCTCCTCTTCTTTCATTTGATGAGGAGCTGAAACACTTGTCTTATCCTCCTCAGAGTCTTTTTTAACATCTTTCTCCTGAGAAGCTTCAAGAGTAGGAGACTTCTCAGTGGTTAAACCTGGCACCTCAGGGGCTTTCTCTGTTACTCTGGATAACTGAGTGTTATCAGGGTGTTCTACTGTTTTATCAAGGGCCAGTTCATGGCTTAACTTAGCTGCAAGTACCTGTGTGCTTTGCTGAGCCTCCTTTTTCACATCTGCTGCTGCTGAGAGCCCACTTTGGTCCATTTCTTTTTCTGCTTTGAGATTATCAGGTGACTTTTTAGCTTCACCACCCTTTTGAAAGCCTGTTTTGTCTAGGGAAAGTGTCTTAAACTCAGGTTTTGTGGTAAATTTACTATCACCTAATATCTGAGCCTCCCCTTTATCAAAGAAGTCATACCTTTCTTCCTCATCACTCTCATCCTTAGTCATGTCCTTTTCTTCCCCCCACTGAGGGATTTTTGGGGTGCTTGGAGTTTTCAAGCCATCTACAGTTACTGCTGAGACTTCTTGTAGAGATAATGTCCTGTCTTTGTGGATCTGTTCATCTTTACTGAGATCTTTGGCAGATAGTTGGTCAATGGGTTCCTGGTGTGTTTTAAAATGGTCTTTGAGAGAAAGCTCCTGGGGGAGAGCGGGAGATGGGCCCAAACGAAGTTCACTTTTGGCTGCTTCTGCCTTGGGTTCTGGTAGCAATAGAGAACTTTCACCATGGCTGATGGCACCACCTTGGACATCTTTGAGGTTGTCTTGAAATTTGATAGCCATAACTTGGTTGGCTGATGAGGGCACGCCTGCAGTCCTTTCTTCTGTCCAGCTCTCTTCAGGCAGCTGAGATGCCAAGTGCTTTTGTTCTTGATGAGCAGGAGGCTTAGCAGCAGGTTCTGCAAAACTGGCTTCCCCTTTCTTCTGTGAATCAGTTTTCAAGATCCATTCTGATGGAGGTGAAAGCATTTTTTCTTTGTCTTTGCTCTCTGAATCCTTTTTATCTGCAGCCTCTGTTTTTGCTGACTGTGGAACTAAGGCATCATATTTAGGTTGCTCAACAGTCTTACTGTCTTTCCCAGATTCATGTTGCTTTGTGTCTAATGGTTCTGCTGCAAAAGGGCGTGTGCCCTCCTGGACATGGAATTCCATCTTCGTGGCTGCAAGTAAATCTGAAGTAGTTTGTTTGGGTTTTATAACAAAACTATTTAAAGCACTTACAGGCAGGCAGTCATGTGGCTTACAACATTTTGGTATGAATGATGTAATGGAAAGGGAGAAAGATGTGAGCATGCAGCAAGGCCATCCACCTAGAAATCTGCTTTAAAGTGTTAAATACTAGTTTCCTTTCAATATATAAGGTTTTATAGGGAAAATGTGAGCACTGAAATGAGATGATTTCACGTAAATTCTTCGCCTTCATGATTAGTTCACAACAGCAAAGCCAAAATAACCTCACTTCATTAGAAGCTTTGCTGGACTCTGTAGCTTTTGTTAGTTTTGTGTTAGTAAAGTCTGCAACTTTAAAGGAATCAATAGTATCTTTGTGTGTTGCCGATACTTAAAACATACGTAGTTATAAATTTCTATGTAATTTTTACATTTTTGTTCTACATGCAGCCTAAACTAAAGAGATAATACATGCAAAGGGTTTTCCAAGTTTCAGAAGAGGCTGTTTTTTTTAACTGTACCAACTTTTAACACTTGCTCTTTGTCAAACAACCAAAATCTCACTGCTGTCATGAAACCAGCATATGGAAATCAGCAACAGACCTATTAATAGTCCCAGATCTCAAAGGTCTGGTCTTCAAAATGGCCAGTCATCTACAGCTGCAGCTGAAGTCAAAGAACACTTGGCATGTTTCCATGACTCTAGACCAGGCCCTTATTAAGTTAATTTGAAATGAAAAAGGCTACTCGTATACTATGCCACTATATTTTCAGAGAGTTACCTTTTTTTTAAATACCCACTTTTTTTAAATACCTGTTAATCATCAATAGCTTAATCTTTTTTTTAATGTCTTGTGGAAGATAATGATTCCTATCTCATTGAAATCTTCCCATAATGGAAAATATGAAGAGAAAGACTGCAGAATGTGGCATATCTTTCTGCACTGATCTGTAAAAAAGGTTTTATGAGTTTTTTCTAAAGCTTGTTACAACTAGCATTGGGTCAACTCTGAATTTCCTCAGATCTGATTTGAACTCCATGAAGCCATCTTTTTGCTCTGATGAATCTGACTGTTTTTAGAACGATTAGTATCGAAGTATTGCTCATTCTTTAAATACTTGCATATGTTAATATTGAGTCAAAAAAGTAACTGCCATTCTAAACTCTATAGGTAACCAAACTAGAAATCTAAAACTACAGTAATTTAGCTCCTTTATGTTTTTTTCATTCAGTGACTGACTTGCAAACCCTACGAAGTATAAAGCATGGCCATTGGGCTGATCCTTGTTTCCCAGAAATTAAATATCTAGATACTGCTTTTCTCCATGTATCCTACTGTGTCTTTTACTGTAGTGCAAGTGAGCAATACCAATGGCATCAAAACATATTCTGACTCCCAAAGGAATTCAGTGTTCTTCAGCTGGGCCATCCAGAACACAGGCCTCCTAAATGCAGCACTCTTAGGGAGTTACCCGTAGGGAGTGGGTACATCACTACTCCACACAAGGTGTCTTTGCACCTTGTTCCACTGGCTGAAGAGAAATACCATTAAAAGAAAAATACTGAAGCCTAGTTCTTACATACTGAAAGATGACTGCAGTAAATATTTTGTTCAGAGACTAAGTCAAAACTTCACCGAGTACACCCAATCCTAACCTTCACTTTGAAGGAAATGTCCCAGTGGAAGTGATGGAGATTTTGCCTAAGAAAGGCACTCCAGCAGGGTTAAACATTTGTAATAAGGTGACACACACAAAAAATAAGAGTTCTAGCAATGACTGAGGAGAGGAGGAGTGGATTGCAATGGATGACAAGGGTATGATATAAAAAGCAACAGCTTTAAGGAAGCTAAACCAGAATGCACTGAAGCATACACAAAACAACCAAACCAACCAAACAAAAAACCTGCACGCTGCAAATGAAAACATTTCTGCAGTTTAAGCATCTTTATGTCATAGTCAAAGGCAGTAAATCTGCTGTTTGAAAGAAATGCAGATGAACCTCTGCATCAAAAAGAAAAAAAAATACATAGATTAGCAATGTGACTGGCAAACACATCTGAGATGGGGAAAGAAGGCTTACACAGAGGAATAAGCTTAGCCGCAAAGCATATTTTATCATGGCAAAGTAAAAATCAGGAATCAGCCGCAGTGGCGGGAAACCATGTTGTCATACAGCACCTACACAATCATATTATCCACTCCACACTCTTCAAGCATAATAACAACAGCAGTCATACCAATAAATGGGAAAAACAGAAAATGAAGCAGCCTTGCAAAGCACTGGAGAAAGCTGGAGAAGGATTTGCTGGCAGCAAACACATGCAAACCTAAGGAGGACACACCTTCCTCAGCCAAGGAAGGGGGTGTGTCTTTCAGGAGTGCTCCCCCCACAAAGGTCACACTCTTCCTGCTGGATGCCACACTTGGCACTTTGTCTTCATGACACACTGAACCAGAATTCAACTGATCCTCACAGACACCCTTTGCCTGGTCCAAAGACAACTCCTCTTTCCCAACTTGCTTCCCAGAAAGAACAGCAGGTTTCACTTCCACAGTCATTGGACTCTTTACTGATTCTTCTTCTTGGGGATGGAAAAAAGGAGGTGACATCAACACCAACAGTAAACACCAAGCACACAGCTGAACAGGACTGCTTTTACGTAACTCTTTCAGGACTGCATTTACATAACCCTTTCAGCTCAGTATTTTCAATTTAAGTCTGTAAAGGACTGCCAGTACCCAGTTCATTTTAGCCACCATGGAGCTGAATTTTCCCTAGGGAAAAAACCAAACCAAAGGCCTGCCTACCCTCAGACAAGCATGTTTATGCTGTAAGATGAGAGCAGAAGGTGTTTTACAGGCATACCTCTCCCAAGGATGACAGTGGGTCAAACAGTCATTGGAAATGGAGATGGAATGGAATGATGGATGGCTCTGACAACACTAATGCATCAATGAGCTCAAAGCACACTGGTATTTTTCTGATAACTGTCCCTTTAAGTCCAGCACAAGACATTCAACTGAGGTGGAGAAAGGTATGAGGCATTGATTTCTTTCCACTGACCTCAGTAATACAGACTGCTGAATGCCATCAAGTCAATCTATTGCACGAATCCTGGATTTGGCAAAATACTGAGAACTTTCATAGTCTTAACAGGCCTTATGCATGGCTAATAACTAATGGTTTTTGCAAGATTTCTGCCAAGATTTCTACACTGAATGGGTTTATAAACAATTTCTCCCTTACGCTGTCTGACATCTGAAATCTGTATGTGAAAATCACTACTTTAACACAAGGACTCTTAATTTTCTTTGCTGTTTCCTCACTTATCCCCAGGCTCCTCATCATCAGTTAAGTCAAAGAAACCAGTTAATGCAATATAACTATTTGTTTATCTGAATTTCTAAAACATACCACTCAGCCTACAGTATAGCAGAATCAAGAACAGTCTTTGCCTGTGCCATGGCAGAAGAATTATTTAAAAAGTCTCCATCCCAGACTTGTACTCCTGACACTGCTACTCAGACAAAAATTACTGTGCACTATTAGTATTCCCTCAGGTAAGAAGTCAGGATTAAGTGTGAAACCTTTGATTCAGCAACATACTTTGGGAGCTGACCAGCAGCCATGCTGCAGGCAACCTGATGACATCCCTGAGTTTAAAATGTGTCTCAAGATGAAGTATTTAGCTGAATCAGACCTAGAACAAAGCTGCTTCAAATCTAGAAATGGCTGTATCCAGCCTCTTGGTATTACAAGAGCTTCATTTTTCTCCTGAGAGTGGCCCAGTGAAAATCAGACAATCAATCATCCATTTCAGCTATGGCCTTAAAAGAGTGATTTAAGGAACACAAACACTATTTGAGGCTGAGAAAATACCACTATGTAAAGAATGACACATTATTAATAGCATACAAAATAATTAAGGTTAGATACTGTATGTTAAAGGAACAGAAGCTAGAAGATTCAGAATCAGACCTGGACCAATGCCTGAGCATTATAGAAATACTTGCACACGGGCAGATTGTAAAAGCAGCCTTGCAGGAACAAGCTACAAAAGACTCTGACTTGAATAACTTGCTTTACTTTTCTTTTTCTGATTTTATGTACTTTTGTGTGTGCATTCCTCTCAATTAAAAAATGCTAAGGAAAACCTCTTATTTTACTCTGAGCAATACTCCTTCATTTCCTGAAACACTTTAGACAAAGCCACATGAATAAAAGTAATTACTCAAACTAGAAAGTTGTCCCCGAATTAACACAAGAATCATATAGCCTCCCTTTGTGCAGCAGACTCTTATGCCAGACTGCTGGCCAGCAAGGACAGCTGTTTCACACAATTGTCTCAGTTGGAAGGGACCCAAAAGGATTATCGAGTCCAACTCTTAAGTGAACGGCTCATACAGGGATTGAATCTTGGCATTTTAGGATCATGCTCTCACCAGCTGAGAGGATCTCAGGGTCTCATAATGCCTATCTTTCCACTCATGATCCAGCTTATTTGCCTTTTTTCTCCCCCACATAGATGTTCTGAGATCTTACACTTTCACCAGAGGCAGATGATATGACTGAAAAGGAAGCTGCCAATGAACTAACCAGGCTGTTATGTACAGCTACAGGCACACAGCTAAAGTAAGGCTACCCTTGTGATTTTTCTATCTCCCTACCTTCAGGCAGACATGCTGACATTAACAATCTTCAGTTATTAGCACTGATCTCTCAATGATGCTGTTACAATATTAAGTGTTAATTCTGTAATTATCCTGTTAATTCTGAAAACTCTGGTTTTCTTAAAATGACCCAGTGACCAGTTTCAGGGAGACAGCTCCATCCTCCCGAGACACAAACGTTTAGAGGATTCACTACTATTTTTAACTTCAGCTCCCAAGACTGAGTGCTGTGAAATGAAACATCATCTAGTTCACCTTTGAGAGGTCAGCTGTTCTGTTAGTCACTGAAAAAGCTTCTCCCTTGATTCCTCAAAAGCCATTTTACTTTTGCATAAACACCACTGATAAAATACTACTTACTGATGTGCTCAGGTAAAAAAAAGGAGGTACAGGGAGGCCTTTTCTCCCTCCGTGTTTGCAGTCAGCTGGCACAATGCAAATGGAGTGCGTCCACAAAACAATTGGAAATCAGACACAACCCAATACAGCCTGAAATTACCTGTGTACACTGGGATAAAACTTATTTACTTCACCTGCTGGAGAATTAAAGTCCTTCCACAGCTCTCTTTGGTACAGACATATTTTTCTCCCATTGTGTAAACAATTGACTTTCAGCAGCAATATTTTGGCCTACTCTGTGTACTGCTCTTGGCAGTATTTCTCAGGCACAAAGAATAAATTAGCTTCCAGTTCTTTTAACTAGCTTCTGCTTTTGGTTCTGCTATAAGCCAGGCCTGAAGAACAAGAGCCCTGATTTAAGTGGGAACCAGAGTTACACTGACCCCAAAGCTGCACCTGTTGTTTATGCTGCAGCTTTACCTAGACATGGAGAGACTCTTGGAGGGGCATCACTTCCATCTGGGGAGAAAATACAACTAGATTTCCCTCCCCAGAAGGCAGCAATCCCAGGCACATAAAGAATGGAATACATGGCAGGTGAGTAGAGGGGAAGAGGAACCAAATGGGACCATGCTGAGTTCACCTTCATCATGGCCCAACAAGACCTCTGTGCTCTTCACAGTGGCACTGGGGTGTGTACTAGACCCAGTCCACTCCGAGCTGAATAAAGGGTGTTCATAGTACTCTTCATCTGAATTGTAGGGCTCCTCCTCGGGCACAGACACTGAAATGGAGGGGGCCAGGTGTCTACGCCACTCCCTGCTGGCAGCAGGCCCACAGCCAGGGCAGTGCTGTGGCAGCCCCACCCTGCAGTCCTCCGCCCCTGCATTTACAAACAGAGACACAAAGGCTGCAGTACTGACAGACACACACAGGAAAAATAAGACGGGATGGACACATGCTCTAGCAGCACCAGCCACTATGTCATGCTGGAGAGTGGATGACATGCGGCAGGCTACAGGTTAATGCAGGATGGAGGAGTGAGGCAGTTGTGCATTTTAACACATGGACCATGTACCTGGCCTTTTCTACTGGGTTTACAAACATCAGAAACCAACCCTAGGAGTAAGTGAATTTCAAAACTACACACTAATTACTTAGAGGAACACATGCTGTGCCCAAACCACATCTCACAACTCGCACTATACCCCATATGTACTATACACCTGACTGACTGTACTAAAAACCTCTGAAGTGTCCTGACATAGTTGTATCCCTCATAGTAATCAGATATAGTACTTAGAAGTGTAAAATTTAAAAAGTTCTTTAATTAATAAGAAAACCAGCTTACATTTTGGCCAGTGGTGCCTTTATTTTTCATTGTATCTGTTTCAAAATTCCCCACTTTCTTCTTTTCCTATAAATAAGCAGCATTTAAGGATCAAAAAAACACCTTCCCCAAATAGCTAGCTACCTTTTTTCCTGACAAAGGGCGCAAAGTGCTGTTCACAGCAGTCTTTGTTAGTCCTATATTTTAAGCTGTTGTGTCATGTTTCTGTGGGTGAACTAGCTCCCACCTCGGTGTTTGCTAATGCTTTGGAATGACAGCTTTATTCACCCATCACTGTAGCCTTGCAGAAAATCACATAATTGAGACTACACCAGCTACTGACAGGTACAGGGAGGGGCAGTCTGAGTTGTTTTTGCAAGACAAAGAAAAATAACACTACCCAATGAAAATGACTGGCCTACCACCTCATCCGTACAAACCTAGAGGGGAGACTTGGGACCTCCTGTAGGCCGAGGAGTCCTCTCATCACGAATAAAGCTACGAAAAACCAAACATCTAGTGCTAGAGAAAAGATGTTTAAGTCCGTTCTCAGTGTATGACAACTGGCAGTTTGATGAACACTGATTCACGGGATGCCTTAAGCAGCTGCAGCTGTTCTGCTGGATTTCCTACCAGCTTCAAGTACAAGTCCATACTCTGTGTCCCTGGTCTTTCTCCAGGCAATTATAACTTACAGGATTTCCCCCAGAGCCCCCAAAACTTCCACTCTTAGATCTAAAACACTAAGCCAGAAAGCAAGGCTTTAACACAGGCAGCATAACAGATCTCTTTGTGGGACGCCAAAACAAGATGGCTCAGGAACACTACCCTAACTGCCATTACCCAAGTATTGGAAACAATTTTGATCCAAAACAATCCCATTTATAAGAGCTCTAAGGTTCTTCCTGGGAAACAACAGTAAGTTTTAAGTCTCTTTCTATAGAACACCGTAACAAAACAACCTCTATCTCTTTAGAAAAAGCACCTCTGCTTTCTGCAGCAACTGGCAGCAGGCGTCCTCTAATGTCATGGATTTCTTCTGCCTGGGAAAGGATTGCTGTAGGAGCAACCCATTCAGGCTCAATCAGCCCCGAAAAGGAAGAAAAAGTAGCAATGGATGTCAATATTAGCAGCTTCCATATGTATCACAGTCCTGCAAAAGAAAGATCGTCCATGTTTAAGACTAGTGCCAACGCTGAGGCTTGCTGGGACCGAAGGCATGCTGTGTGCACAAAGACCACACATGGAACTCAGTTTAAGAGAACTGTATTCACAGTTTCTTTCAAGGGAACAAAGAGTGCCCGAACCACAATAGTTTAGCTGCTTCTCTTTTTAGCAGAATCCAACCCCCAGATTCAGGGGTTTATGCAATATTAAAAAGAGGCAGGTGTTGAAAGATAACCTGGCAACCCACTTCTGCCAAGCAGGAAGCTCTGCAGAGCATTGCAATAGAAAATGCTAAGCACAGCACTGTGCCCAAGCTTACCATTTCCCCCCTCGTACTTAAGAGCCAGAAGCAAGGTTGCAGGGCATCATCTCAATCCACTTGCAGTGCAGAACCTGTGGATTTCTTCTCCACAGAAGCATCTACATAATTCTGTAACAGATTTGAGGGGGTTCATGGTTTGCAAAAGGCAAGTTCCAAGGGGGTGAGTTCAGAGTTCAGGGCACGAGAGACCAGGAATCAACTCCCTCCTAAATCCGAGAAGATTCAAAACTTCAACTCCCCCTTCTCTGCAGGGTGCCCTCACAGCCGCCCATGAATTACTGAACACAAGAGCTGAATGAGCTGAAGCACTTGCCACCTCTTCAGCCAGAACTGGGACAACAAGGAGAAAAGAAGGGAAGATTGATATGGTCAGAACCTGAACACAGAGAAGGAAGATGTGCAGAAGGGGAGGTTCTCCTTCCAGCTGTGGTTTTATTTATCCAGGGGCCCTTCAAAAGCAAAATGCATCAACAAGAGTGAAGGTGAAATCCCAGGATTTCTTTATATTGTTGCAAACAGGGCTGAAAATCCCTTCTTTATAGGCCCTGGACAGATTATAGGCAAGAAAACAGAGGCCTTGCCTCTGCTCCTTAAAACTGCAGGAACTGACACCAGTAAAAATGCTTAATACATGCTATTGTGATGGTCCAAAACCACCAGGAGTGCAAAACCTGGTACTGTTTAAGGCTGTTACATCTGTGGCTATTTTACAGATTTACACTGGATATTTATCAGTTTGAATAAAGATATTTTCAGAATTAATGCAGACAATTTCATTAACAGGATAATGATATCTTCTAAGGAGGCTATGTTTTTATTTCAGCAACAAGAAAAATCCTTTGTTATTATCGTCCCTTCTAATCTTTTCAATCTCAAAGCATGGGAAAAATCCCTAATGCATTTTAAAGTCCAAGATTAAAATCACTTCTCACAAAGGCTAATTCTGCTTTACCTTTCTCGTATATTTTGAGAATGCCTTTCAAGAAGTAATTTTCACCATCAATAGATCCATTTTCATATGACACGTCTTTCTTTTCAGTTTACAAAACATTCTTATTTGGCATATAAAGGCTAACCTCCCTATTTCAAGGTGGAAGACAGTCCATCAGAGGCACCCTTCGATCCTGTAATGTTTAAAAATTTTTTAATGTGAAGATGTTGACCATTGTCAAAAGGCACAGAGCACAAAAGAAATGCCAAGAAATTAGAATATTACATCAGTCCTGCATGACTGGATACAACTGATAAAAGGATTAGAGGGTGCTAGAGAGAATATAATTTCCTGAACAAAATTATGTTATCATAGTTGAAATAAATATAATAATTTCAATAAGACAAATCAGTTCTCTTACCTTCTGCAGCAGGAAAAAGGGACAGGTTCATTTGAATGGTTTCCTGCAGCCAAATCAAAGAAACCTACATCCAACCGACTCCTTTCTCTCATGAAATAAACTTGACCCACAAACCTCTCTGTCTTTCCTACCTTTTTTTTTCTTTTAATTTGTGTTTGCTGCATGGCTGGCCACATCCACCTTTGTCAGTCTACAACAGTGATTTCCTTCCTACATTGACTGAAGAAGTCTCTTGGATTCAAAGCAATGCAACACACACTGACAAGTGCATTAGCAAAAGCTTCTAGGAGAAGGAAAAAAATGGTCTGAGGCAGATACACCAAGTGCTCACCTTTTTTGTCCAACAAATTTATAAACTGTATTTTACTAAGCAGAAAGACAGACAATGTAAAGATGCATGAGAATGGACAGCCACATGGTATAGCGAATGGGAGGTTTAAACAAGTACAGTAAAACTGGGTCAAACCCTACTGAGGCAAACTCTTCTGAATGGGAACTTTGCTTGAATAAAATTGACAGGTCTGGCTCAGGTCACCAAAAACTGAACTTACCCACAAAAAATAAGGACCATATCTTCTTATATCGAGCAGAGCACAAGATTTTTACTACCATTTTTACTACACTGAACTGACAACCCTGATATTTTTGTAAAAAGCAACATAATATTTCATAATATATAATATTACATAGTATTATATTATGTTATAATATAACATAATAGATAATATTTCTGATGAAGTTATCTTCAAGTTCTTTTGTTGCTTCAAACAACTTTACTGTGAGTTCCTGTTTGAGAGCCAGACATAAACAAGAAGCTTCCAGCACAGTGCATTAAAGTCTCAGGACATCACTTCTCTCCATACTTTCCTTACGAACCAGCCATCTGCTCTTAAAAATGAAGCATTGAATCAAAATCTTCCATGTCACAGAAAAGTCTATTTTGACTAATGTTAAAGGAAATTATTTGAAAGTTATTAAAAATCATGACATCATGTAAATCATTGAAATATCTCCCAAACACTGTTCTTTCAGTGCTTGTAACCACCTCTGCAGGGTAAGTGCTAATATATTAATTCAATTCTACATGAAAGGAAAGAGAAAAACAATGTTAAGTGACTTGCTGAGTCACTTGCTGAGTCATTTGCCCAGCTGGGAACTGCAGTCTGGCAGCAGATAATACTGCAAGTTGTAGAGGGTTTTGCCACCTTCCTGTGTTAGAACAACTAGCAAAATGCTTTTCATTTGCTTAGGGGCCAATCTACAACCTCCTGTCAATTAACCAATATAAGTACTTTATAAAATCCTAAAATACATGCAAATATACAGCTGATATAAGCAGCACACAAAGCCAAACCTAAACCTGAGGCTAATGGAAGAACCTTGACATTGGCCGGAAGCAGAAGAACAAGCCGTTTACTGTGATTTGAAAAATCAAAAGCATACACAGGACTAGTCAAGTGAACTATATATTAAAAAATAGTGATAAAGCCCTGGTAACAATTCTATAAACCTTTGCTAATGCCTTACCAGTTCTCTTTTCAGTTAATAGTTTTGATTGCCATTAACCTCTGGGTGATGAATCTAGGAACTGTTGTATTATTTTTCAAACACACAACGGGCAGATGTTTTTTTTAAAAACAACAACAATCAATTATTCAAGTTCTTTATAACTGTACCAGTTATAAAGCCCACCCCCAGTATGCCCTTCCAGTAGAGTGGACTGACAAATGTTGTTGTAAACACAGCCTGTAATTTCATTGTCTCAAAAATGACGGCATGATGGAACATGCCTAATTGCAGTGTCCTCATAAACTGAATCAGAGTACGCTAGCATGTGAAATAGCAACCATTCACTTGCAAAATTCATAGAGACTCTGTGTTAAAATACCAACAAAGTTTGTTCAGCAGATGATAAGAAATTATGTAACAAAAAGAAAGAAAAAATGCTAAAAAACAATCCAGGAAGGAAGTAAGTGGTCACATGTAACAAAAATGTTACTAACATGGCAGAGTTTAACTGACAGTCCCCTGGAGATTCTGAACCCAAATCCCTCCCTCTTACCCCATGATACAGCTCAATTTTAACACACTGCAGTCTCCCTATACTGATGGCCTTGATGCAGCAGTCGTCTTCTGTTCAACAAAGCACTCAGGCACATGCCTACACTGCAGCAGCTTCGCTGGGATTTAGGCCTCTGCTTAACATTAAGCCAACATTTCAGTTCTTTGCTGGAGGAGATTTCAGCAGGAAGAAAATGCAGTGACCATGGGTTACTGAAACGGAATGAACACTTGTGCAGAAGAGAATAGAAACTTGCTTTTTAAGAATAGAATATGACTGCTGCACTTTGTGCACAGAAACCCCAATTCATGCAGACACTGGAGCATGAATGGCACAGGTCGAGGGCCAAAGAAATGATCCAGCTCTGAATCTCTTTGCTTTCATGCATTTAAGATTCCAAACCAAAAGGCAATGGTAATTTTAAAAATGCAGCCAAACAAATCTCAAGAAACAAAAGATGACCCATACTTAACTGTAGTTTCGGTGACCATACTGGGACAGCAGACATCTTGGCTCATATTGCATACAACAGACAAAAAAGTGAGCAACACTATCTCTTTTCTTTAGCATGGATGTACTTAGCATATCCCTCAGCTACCTCTGTGCATGTGTCTACCTCATCCATACACTGCAGTTGGTTTGCAGATGTGGAGTTATTGCTGGGAATGTCTTATCTTTTCACATGAGATGTATCTCCACTGCAGAAAATATCTCCATTTTCTGATTCCCCCATCCTTTAGATTGATGTCTCATCCCTCTGCTGACAGCTCTGCACTGCAACGTCCAGGAGACCCTTACCTTCCTCCAGAACTCCAGTCTGCTCGGAAGCTGGTGACGGAGGTGGGGAAGGAGGCAGGTTGGCTGACTCTTCAACTGCTAGAAGTCAAACAGTGAAAATGAGATACAGCTGTTAATTCCAGGAAGACCAATACATTATATAAGCTGCAGTCAGTTGGGTTCTGCCCAGCTGAGGAATTATCTGATGGGGACTTGTGTCTGCTAGATTTTCAGACAGACCCTTGCAGAATACATGGACTTTTGAAATTATAATAAAAGGATTTATTTTTCTGTTGGTTTGTTTTCTAATGGTATGAATTACTTACAAAATTCTGGTCATAGAGCACAATATAAAAATCAAATACAAGATACTCTTTTAAATCAGTATTCCCTCTTAAAATGCCTTCAGTCCCCCAAGGCAAAAACAAAAAAGCATCTGAGGATGTGTGGTATTACAAATTCACACCAACTATCAGAAACTGTCATCCAATCTCTTCCATCTACCTTGAGTACAGGAAAAGACTCCATTCTGCATACTTTTTTTTTCTTCTGCTGAGTTCAAGGTTAATCACAGAACACATGCAAATATTGCTTGTCTAAATGCAGAAGATACCAGCACAGGGAACTTATTTATCAGCTGTGACATAACAGTTATTCAGCTGAGCAAGGTGCAGTGAAAACTTAAATGTACTTGGACTGGGATCTACATTCATTCCCAGTCATGAGATCAGATGCTGAAAACAAATTTTTTTTTTCAATTATTTCAATTCAAGTATGATGAAATCTTAAACAAGGTTTTTAAATGAATTCAGCATAACCTCTGCATTTGATCTGATACCAATCACTTTGAGAATTTTTTT
Source organism: Machaerirhynchus nigripectus (assembly GCA_013397975.1). Lineage (NCBI taxonomy): Eukaryota > Metazoa > Chordata > Aves > Passeriformes > Dicruridae > Machaerirhynchus > Machaerirhynchus nigripectus. The sequence continues at coordinate 97,636 of VZRQ01002576.1, forward strand.
TCTTTAAAAACAGATTCACTCCTGGGGCTTAACCAGTGTTTAAAAAAAACCCCAAACAAATCTGTTTTAACAGATCTGTCTTATCAATGGCACCTTTCAACAGGCAGATCTCAGTTTACAGTTCAGGGCTTCTTTCCAAGCACAGACAGGCCACTTTCAAAACCCCAGCAGAATTTTCCAGGCTTCCTCCTATTGATTTCAGTGTGATTTGGAAAAGACCATATGTGACTTGTCCTTAAGATGTGCTGTCCAGGGACAGAGTATATATAAATTCATCACAATGCATCTGATCACAGAAACTGTAATGCCAACAGTTGTTAACTGAAGACATACTTCTCACAATGTCTTTTAAATTACTTATCTGACTAGATGGAACTGAATGTCCATTTTGCCTCTCCCAGGCCTGAGTGAAGTGATTTGGAGAACTGGGGTCTTCCATGTAAAACTGAGTCTCTGCAAAGAAGGGAATTACCAAGCAACACATCTCCCTGCTGCAGTTCTAAGTTAATTGAATGAAGCAAAAAACCTTGGGAACCAAATTTCCAACAAATATTCTAAATTACTCATTGACTTTAAATCATTCCTAGGCAAGGGCCAAGCACTGCACCAAAGCAGGCAGAGTGCCTCTAGGGAAAACACTGCAGGGCATTGTTTTGATTTAATCACAACGTACATGCACTCAGCAGAATCTGTCCTAGGACAGGCTTGCAAGACTTCCTTACCTCAAGATGGAGTATGTCCTTTCTCTGGCCTTTGGTGTACATATTTTGAGCTACTGCAACAGTTTTCTGGCAAGGAGGAAGCACTTTAGGTACAAATGGCTGTATACCTACCTTCTTTTATCAACAGATAGATATACACACACACACACACACACACACTCTCTCTCTTATATTTCGGAGAGATATTTCACCAAGGAGGCAACAGGAGGAGGGAGACACAACATGGACCAGTGGCATTGTTACCATTTCCAGTATAGACTGCTGGCATTTGCTTTTACTACATATGACTCCTTCTTCCACAAGCTGCCCTCACTCTGCCTGGTTGCTCTCAACCTGGTGTGCCACATTCCTTTCTGCTTCCTGTGGAGTTGCTCCTCCTCCATCTATTTGAGCATCTACGATCTGATCAGCAAAGCCTCACTTTCTTTTTATCTGTCACTCTATCTTTGCCTCTTCAGACATTAATCCTTCATGTTGTACATGACTGAACACAAACAGTCCCAACCAACATGATGACAAGACCCTACAACCAAACACGCCCATGGCTGTGCTACTCTGGAGTCAGAAACAAGGTGGAGAACTGTTAGAGCAAACAGGGAATGAGACATTCACAGGGCCATGAAGAACTGGGAATACAAGGATCGTGCCATAATCATGTGGTTCCAGGATTTAGCCAGTGGTGCCTACGGTTTGCCCACAACCATAACCAATGTGAATGCACAGCTGGAACTGTGCTTTTTAATATACATACAGACATTTGCAGGCACAAGGATACCCGGAACATTCTTCGTCTCATTTTACCTAAAGGTAGTGATCCAGGCTGATCTTTGTGCTGAGCTTCTTTTTCCTGTTCACCTTTCAGGACTGCTACAGCTTCAGCTGTTACTACTTGTACTATCCTCGCAGACACTTCTTCTGTGGCAGTAGCAAAGTCAGAAAAAAAGAAAGAAAAGCATGCTAATCAGAATGGTGTTTTAAAATCACAAAGATGAGCTTAAACAATAAAAAACCAGAGGCTGACTTAATCCATTTTTAAAAGGTAATATTTTTTCCTGAAATATATGGAAATCATTAAAAATAAAAGAGAAGGACCAGATATTCCAAAGATTTCAGTGGAAAGTGCCAAAATTTATAAAAATCAGGAGTGATTTATAAAAATCAGGAGCTTGCTCTAAGCAAGACGCACAAAGCATCATTATTTAATGTTAGGGACATTTCTATTAGGGACAATGTGCAGCAACTGCACCATTTTAAGATGATCATTAAACGTCCAGAAAATTTTCTGTACGTACTGTTTTGCAAACAGGGGTAGAACGGGCAGCTGAGTAATGGAATTTCTTGACATTTAATATGTGAAGTTAGGTGCATTCTAACATGCCCTTTGAATGCTAATTCCTCCTCAGCAGCAGACTGTATGCATTAAAGGCACTTCCCAGACAGCCATCTTCACTGATGAGGGAATTGAAGGGCCAAATAACTTTCCTGCATGATAAAATCAATACTTCATCTTCCTCACCCCTTTTAAGACTGCCACACAAAGCTTTATTTAAACATTAGGTCTGATTATCAGGCAGAGGGATTGAAGAGGATAACATTTTTTTGGTGGAATGGGCTTCTTTCTGCTGGGCCCCAACATGCTCTGTGCATGGAGCCGGCTCAGGCACTGCATGCTTGACAGAGCTGGGTGCCACAGAACCCATGCTTTGCTCTTCCCCACTGCCCTCAAGGTGTAGCACACCTGAGAACGGCTGAGGAACTGGCTGCTCTGGTGAGCAGAGAGTAGTAGTAGGACCACTCAAGGCGTGAATTCTTGCAAACTGAGAAACTGTCTCAGCTCGCCTCCAGACCCACTCAAAGGTGCAGTGAAATGTCATCAGGCACACAGCTGCATGTGGAAGCAATGAGAGAAGTTTCCTGCCCTCTGGAAGTTCAGGTACCTTTGATGTAACAAATCAAGATCTTAAAGGTTGGTCCAGCAGAATTCAGAGAAAAAAGGGTTTGTGTTTCTTCTCTGTATATGAATCTGCTCTCCTGCAGTCATTACTCAATGTATTTCTCTCTCTCAGCAAAACTCAGTGGAAATAAACCCCTTCCCTCTCCAGCTATATCCATGTGCTGTCTGAGAACTGTTCCCAAAACAGATGGAGCTGAGCCCTGGGGAAGGCCACAAGCTGCACAGTTACAACGCACCAGCTGCACAGCTGGGCACACCTGAGAACAGAGCAAAACTTCACTGCTTCTCCAGCCCTCGTGTGGAGACAAAGGTTTGTAATGGCAGATGTCAATACTCCCTGCCCCTGCCAGAGCCCCCATTAATCACCATCCTGAGGGCAGGAATAAAGCTCTGCTCACCCATTACCATGTCCTTCAGGCACGAACTAGCTGGGAAGGGCAAGTATGTTTAAATCAATGCCCTACATGTAACTTCACAGCAACCACACTGACAAGGGACTGTCCATTAGATGAATAATGATTTCTTTTCACAGTTACCCTTACAAAATTCCCTTGTACTTTTAATGTGAAGCTATTCCTCTTCATTTGTGCTTTAGAATAGCCAACTGTTTTCCCCAAAAAACATAGATGTGAATTACTTGACTTTCACCACCATGTTTGTCTAACACCAAAGTGCTAGGTTAATCTTTCTTTTACACAAACTATTTAATGAGATATTAAAAATCCCTACCCCCAGTAAAGAACATTCCTAATTGCTGGTGTTTATACCTTAAAATTCACTGCACTCCTGGCTGGTCACCTGGAGGGCAGTAACTGCAACAGTTCCATTGGCTGCTGCCAACTGCAAAAGTAGATGGACGAATATGCCAGAACAACTACCAAGCAATGAAAAAAACAAAATGGTTTGAAAAACATGGATTTGAAAAAAACATTTGAAATACGTGAATATAAACTTGCCAAGGATGAATGCAGATTAGAAATCTAAATATGCTGCTTTCCTACTGTCAGGGGTGAGAAGTTCTGGCAGCCTTCCACACTGGAGGAAACAAATCAACTGTTTTTTGAGATGCGGCTCAACACATTTATTAAATGGACTATGTATGATACAGGTGCCTGTAGGAGGAGGAGACTATGAATAGTAGCTCTAGTTCTCTGTTCTTCTACTCAACAACACATCCCTAGTATGAGATGAAACTCCCCTTTTTGGTTAAATAGAACAAATCGAGCACCATAACCCCATCAATCAAGTCACACATGTGGCCAGTCCTATAGACGAAAGAACAGGGATATTGATTTAAAGCCCAGCAACTTTCCCAGCTGCCCGTCAGGGCCTGCACGTCATTTTGGGGCTTAACAGCTCATTTTGGGCTGCTTCCACACCTGCTGGATGCTGGGGATGCTTCTCAGCACCTCTTGATCCCTTCCTCTTGTGAGAAACACAAAACAGACACTTCCCAGACCCTCCTAGGCTGTCACATGGTGCTGCTGCTGTGGACCAGTGGACTGGACACAAATATGGAATACTTAAAAGTCTTGACGGCTCCCTGTGTTGTGAGGCACATGCAGCTTGCAAAGCACAAGTGATTCTGGGAAAACCTGGGAGAACAAACCTGCAGCTTGGCCCGTCTTCCTCCTGCAGACACGTGGGGCCCTCCCCACACCATGGCATGCACCATGGCACCTTCCCTCAGTGGGAAACAAACTGCTCTTCCAGAAAGCATCCTTTGATACCTGGTATATGCCTGTTCAGATTCTGCTCTTTCAGAGCAGGAGAGAGCATTGCCCTGACAGCTCTGGTGAACATGGAGGACAGCACAGAGCTTTACTGAGTGCCATGGCTACAGAAGATCCTGCACCAACTCCTGCCACCACTTCACACCTGGAGGATGTGACACATGGCCCTCCTGTCAAAATTTCCACCAAGCTACTAATCACAACATCACTGACAAAAGCAACATCATCAAGACTATACTGTTAGCTCAGATGAACAAATCAAGATTCAATAGGAAGACTGTTAAAAGAATAAATTTTTGAAGCTTATGTTCACATGAAAATTTTAATGAAAGGCTCCAATTTATTTCTGATATAGAATATGCAAATGTTTATCAGACTTAGTACCTTGGAGCATATCCAAAGGAAATCCACTTGGTCAACTGCTTTTTATCAGCCAAGCTACTGCAACCATCCCTCCCAGCAGAGTTAAGACGAATTCTTATTAAAAACTGCCTCCTTTGTAATAGAATCTATACTTGTTTGCATCCAGCCTGGTTCTCTAGCACAAATGGGCTCTACAAGCCTGGAAGACAGTTCTCACACTCTCAGCTCTCTTGCTGATTTAATTTGCTTGGGACAAAGATAAATGTTCCACAGGGAGATATGTCTGAGGGTAAAAGGTTGTCTCCTGATAAACAGAAATTTCTATTTCAGGCTACACAAAATAAGTAAATAAAAATACAAATGGCCTCGGGGCTTGTGTTTTTTGTTCAGTTTTTGTTTGGCAGTGTTCTTTAATCAAGAAAGGCTTCCTTCTGAACACCCTGCTGATGGATATTTTGGGTGACACAGGAGGCATGGGCAGTTCATCAGAAGAGCAGGGCTTTTGCTGTACATGATTGCTGCAAAAGGACAGACATTTCTGTACTAATGGACACTATAAATAGAAGATCCAGTGGGTAAGCCAGATCCTCACAGGGCTGCTATTGAGACTTTTCATAATTTTCTTATGGTTCAGTTAAAGTTCAAGGCAGCCTAATGATAAAGAACAAACAAAACAAAAAAACCCNCAGGCTACGTATTCATTAGACATGGTTTTCCTTGTAGACATTTATTTTCCCTCTCTTTAAACAGGTAGACTCTCTCTGACTCTACTTCATGCCACAGAAATCACACTACCATACAACAAGTTACAACAAATAGATTTATTTCTTAAAGGCAAAAAGGAGCGTGGCCTTACGTTAGACTCCACAAAGAACAGCAACATGCCTTTTCTTTACATTTTGTGGAGAGTAAAATGCTGCTCCTTTTTACCAAGATGTCAGCTGTTCATGATACAGGACACAGATGGAGCTTCACAGATTGATTTCAGGGAATACAGTACCCCAAAGTATACGCAGTCCTTGAATGGGATGTCCATAACAGAGAGAAAACATAGTGAAAACCCTCAGCATGAACTCTCCAAATCCCCGACAGGGAGCTGGCTGAGGTGACAGGCCAGGGGCTTACATACCAGGACAGTGATTCTTCTGTTCCCTCAACGGTCACTTCAGACCACGCTCCAACACAACTGCCAGGTCAGCTCTGTCCAGCTGCTGCCAGTGCCACGGCTGCTCTGTGGCAGGAACAGAGGACTCTGTCCTGCTGAGAGGACAGAGTCCTGTCTGAGGCACTACACTAATTTAAACCAAAGTTAAAACTCAAACGAATTAAGCACTCTGTGCTCCTCGTTTTGGAAGTCAGCCCAATTCTTCTATAAACCCCAGCACACCAGATCAGGAGATCTAAAATCTCCCTGTCCCAGAGATGACCTGGGGACACAAACCCTTTCTAGAGTACTAAGATGCACAGGGGATGCAGAACAAGGTGCTGATGGTATGGGGAGCCACTGTCTTCCCTCTTGGCTGGGTGTAGAAGGCCTGCTGCCCCAAACGCTGCTGCCCTCCTCACAAGTACATCCAAGGGCACAAGAACTACCCAATCCCCACCCCAGCCACTCTAGCACTGAGATTTACACAGAAACAGGCATCATTCAGACACTCCCTCCAGATACCTGAGGCCCCCTTCCCTGACAGAGACTCAGATGGGCTGTTAAGTGAGGTTACCTGCTGAAGACTGGCTACAGCATAATCCAGTATCTGGGATCAGATCCTGCACAAGGCCAAGATGTAATTTCAAAGCTCTCCTTCATTCCTTATTGATCCTGCTGCATTTGTCAATGGATTGCAGATGTCTCCATTCACACACTACCTACAGTACTTCTATTTCCCACACCGCCTTTCCATTCCATTAACTTTTATAAGAGACATGTTTACCAGCCCCACAAACAGATATACAGTTGGTGGCAAGAGTCTTTTAAAATACGTGTCTGAGCTTTCAGGTCCTGACATAAATATTCCCACAAAATAGTTCAAAAAAATCTTTTTAAAAAATCTGCAACTATAAAGGCAAGAGCAAAATTCAGATCTGTGAGACAACTTCACAGTGACGTGTGATGTCTGTTCTTTGCATGCTCTTTTAATGGTTTTCCTTCAGCCTCCAGCACTTTTTCCTCTTTCTCTTCCAACCTACCACAACCTGAGGATCAATTCATGGAGAAGTTGAGTTTGCCATGAACACCACTTCTTAGGTGAAACTGTTCAGCTGTTTGTTTCTGACAGCCCTCATCCAGCAGTGCCTTTTATCTTCTCTCTCTCCCCTACCCCTCTGTGCAATGCGGTATGATTATTCTGAGGACTGGTTTTGACAGGAGACACTGCCTATAGGCAGGGCTCACAGCCTCTCCCTGCCTCACAGATATGTGACTGGCACTGATGCAAGGATCCTGCTGGCAGAGGAACTGGGAGCTGGTACAGCTCACCCTGAGAACAGCCTGTTCGTCACCTCATGTAACAGTGTCAGAGATTTCTCAGGCCAGAGTTGCTCCAGTCAGACCAGAGTTGCTCCAGTCAGACCAGAGTGTCTCCTCAGCTGTTCTCCTTTCCTGCCTGTAGTCACCTGTGTTTCATTACTGCCATTTAGCCAGATCCCTCAGCCCACTTATCTATTGCTTCTTCCCACCCTGAGAACCCATTTCACAGCAACAGGGACAGCTCCTCCTAATATGAAAATGCATTTCACGTCCCCTCCTAATATGAAAATGCATTTCTCGTCCCCACAATTTCATCATGACAGTCTTCCCAGAATGGAGCAGCATCACCCCTCCCTCTTTCTGGCAACAGCTCTACCCAATGCCACTAGGGTGGCAGCAATACCTTGAGTTTTTCGTGGCCACAGAGGATGCCACCTGGTCTCTGTAAAACATAATTTGTTTAAGGCATAAACAAAGTTTAAGACGCTTGAACCGCAAGGCACAACAAATGCTCCAAGAGAAAACCAACAAAAAGGGATAATAGGAAGGAGGGACAGAAAGGAGATTGCAAATTGTGTCAAAACTTCATACACATTCATAGGGTCATCCCTCGAATAGCTACCAAGAAAAAACAGTGAGCTCGGTTAAAGTAAGGGTAATTAACACTCCTTTTGAGGCTAAAGAAGGGATTAAAGAAAGTTGCAATCAGATGGAAAGGATAAAATAATATGTTTCATTAATTTTGCTATGTTTTAGGGAAAGAACAGAGCACAGCAAAAGGATTAGCTACACATATACTTGCAGAATTGTGAAAACAAAGCAATTTCACTCAAGATGTGCCTGTCAAAATCCTCAGTGGGATTCAGAGCAGTTTCCAAGGTAACCAGCACTAATTGTTGGCACAGCTGAATCGAGTCAACAACAAAAGCACAAAGCAACCTGCACCGCCTTGTGAGGCAAAACACCCCATATATTCCAGCAGAAAGAAAAGATACAAAATGGCTATTTGCTATCTTTGACGATTTGAAAAGCAAACAGGACCTATGGATTTTTTCCCCCCGGGTACTGCAATTTTGAGTGCAGCTGGGCTATAAACCAAATAGCTATTCGATTTGTTTAGAGGCATTAGCCAGTTCCCTAAGGACAGGTCCTGAATTCAGGCACAGCTCTCCTGGAAGCTGGTGGATGACTTCTTTCAGTCAAGACTACTGAAATGTTGGGAGGAAAAAAAAGATCCAGGCATCACCCAGTGACATTTGGGGTGGAAAAACCAAAGGTACATCTTGGACTTGATCACTGGGATCATGACAGCTCTAAATACTGCCTTTTTGCATGCAGATAAAAAGACAAATGCACAGCAGCAAAGTAGTATGAATAAGTTATATAAACCCCCCAAAATGCCAAAGGATTAGTGCTTGAGATTGAAGAAAAAACCTGTAACATAGCTTTACAAAATTCAAATATTGGCTTTCAAACGACTTTTGTGAGTGTAAATATTTGGCTGTGAGTAGGTCCTTGATCTGGATGTTGGCAATATTAACAATAATTGGCAGGAGGTACAAAGGCAAACAATAGGAACATCAGCTTTTAAATTAAATGCAGCCACAACACAACTGTCAAGTGTAATTTCCCTAATAAACTCATTGACTTTAACTGCAGCATCCATGAGGACAGTGACAGAATAATTTAATCACCAGGATTCACCAGCTAACCAATAGAACAGGCCAGAAAAGGTCTGTGTTTTGGGAAAGAAAGTTTTGACAGTTTAATCCATTGGATCCCCAAGGTATGAACATCCAGATTATTGCTGGGGAAAGATGTATTGCGGTCACTGTGTGAGAAGACCATGAACAGGTGATCTAGAGCTGAGTACCTGCACAGCAGCTTCATACCCTGGTGAGCCCCACTGCAAATGCATTACACCTCTGTGTTTTGGGGCATTCAACAGCCCCTCCTATGTTGTCCTTAAACTCTAGATTGTAAATCTGAACTACCACTATCCAGCTCCTTAACACTTTTGAACTTGATGATCTTGGAGGTCTTTTCCAACCTTAGTGATTCTGTGATTCTTGTGCTATCTACTTCATATCAAAGTAAATCTGGTGCACAGCTGGAGTCCTGGCTGCAGCTGAGCAGTGTTGGCCTGGCTGTGCTCTGGTACAAACACAAGGCTGGAGAGTGGCTTTCCTGGGCACCCTCAGCTGCTCTGCAGCACTCACAGAAGCAGCAGGGAAGCTCAGGCTGCCTGTCCTTGGATTGCTTCCACATATTCTGTGTATATTTCAGTTCCCCTGCTCTGACTGAATTTTCCTGATCATTTTCTTCAGTGAGAGAGTTGGACACACAGTCCAAATCTCCAAGGCACAAAGTGCAAAATCTAAAGTGACTCATGCTAGGAGCCAGGAGCCATTCCAAAGTGAGTCATGCTAGGAGCCAGGAGCCATTCCAAAAGCTCCAGTGAGCCCCCTCCTCCAGCTCCCTAGCACATTGATTAGGCAGAGGCCTCTGCCACGCTGTCTAGCAGCTGTAGAACAAAACACCAAGGGATCAGTCCCCTCCTCAGCCCCCTTTGAAATATGTAAGTCTGTTAAAACGGAGTCATACCAATGTCAGTATAATGATGCAAAGCTTTAAAAATGAGCCCTCATTACTGCAATACTTGTTTCCTCTGCATCCCCTGAGTCCATCTTCTTAACTCTACTGCCTGGAACAAAATATTTACTGTCAGCATTTCCCAGCCAAATCAGAGATGGGAAAAGCTACCAGTTCTGTTTTGTCTGATACATGGGTGGGCAACACAATTTTGAGCTAACATGCAATACTGAAGCTGACAACACCAGACCCTCAGCTAGGGCAACACAGTGATGTCCCACTGCCTTTCCTGGGACTTGGTATCAGCTCAAAACAACACCTGCACACACAAAGCAGCTATATCTATCTTTCCCCAAAGTATTAATTCCCTAGGACTCACAGAGAAGAAACCACTTTGGCTTCAAAACAAAGAACCAGATATTTAATCCTTTGAATGTGAATAAATACACATAATGGGTAATTCACTTTTAAATCAATGTTAGTTTTGGACTCCAGTACAAGTTAACATTTTAAACAAACTGACTTTTAAGAACCTCTGCAGAAGTCAATGAAGCATCAGCCACCTACAGCAGGAGGTGATGCATCCCTTAAAGTTCATTTTTAGCTCCTTTTGGATGATTTAAAACACATTTACAGTGTTTTCTCTGATCTTTTTAAAAAAGGACTCACAGTATGCTATAGAAACTTTGCTGGACTTAACTTTAAAATTAACATTAACCTGCGCACATACTGTGTGGGATTTAGTCATGGCTGGTCAGGAGAGGACTGAAGATCAATCTGTCAGTGCCAACAGAATGCTGGTTTAACTCATCAGGGGATATTTAACACATAAAATGCAGCAATGCCATGCCCTGCTCACCTTAGTGCTCACGCTGTTGGTCCAGCCCAGCTCTGCACTGCAGCAGCAACAGCTGCATGGCTGATCTCTTCCAAGCCCTGCTTCCCAGTCCAGCCTACACCTGTACCAAGGCAGGTGTGTTTCTCCTGCCAACGGAAGAATGGTGCTCCTTCCAAAGGAGCACGTGCAAATGTTCCCACAGACAGGCAGAGCTGAATGTGACCCATATCATGTAAAGATTAACGCAGTTCCACAGAGGCTGTGCTGTGGATGGACTTTCAGAGCAGTTCTCAGACAAGCTCAGCAGTTCTCCCATCTCTCTCCCTCTTTTCTGGCACTGCCCCAGATGAAAGGAGTCTTGCTTCTGACCAGGACTCATCTCTGAATGCTCACACAGCCCGCTCCCACCCACTGCCTGCTCACTGTTGGAGGCTACCAGCTCACACCTCTATTTGTGCCATGTGATTAGGAAAGAGAAATGCGCACCTAACTCTTGAAGAAGGAAAATGTGAGAGATGCACATAAAAGCCCCTGTTGCATCTTCAGTGCCCATCAGTGCAGTGGGAGAGGTTGCCCAGGGAAGCGGTGGCTGCCTCATTCCTGAAGTGTCCAACATCAGGTTGGACAGGGCTTGGAGCAACCTGGTCTAGTGGAAGGAGTCTCTGCCCATGGCATGGGATTGGAATGAGACGAGCTTTAAGGTCCCTTCCCACCCAAACCATTCTATGGTTCAGTGACCTTCTGAACTACTTCTTCCACTTTTGCCAAAGCTATCTTCTCTGGGCACTTAAACACCTGCAAGCTTCTGCAGCCATGATGCTGGATATGCCCAGCTGCTGAGGGGAGAGCTGAGACAAGGGCTGGGGGCACTGCAGCCTCCAAGAGAGCTGAATCCAGAGGCTGAGCTCCAAAGTGTACAGAAAATGAGGAGCAGTTGTGGAAATTCCAGGTCACAGAGGAGCTACGCTGGATGGCTGGAATAAAGCTGGAAGCACATATGGAGAACAAGAGAAATAAAAGGTAGAGACAACATTAAGTGAAAAAGGAGAAAGAGAAGGAAGAGCTGACAGAGCACTTGTTGAGAAGGATGATGTTCTTAAATAGAGAGAAAGGATGACAGGGAAAGGAAAGAGAAAGCAACTTATACACAGGAACAGCTAGGGATTAGTTTCAGTCCACCAACAACCTGTGCAGTCTGCATTACCCTTGGTGCAGCACATACTCTGAATTTGGTGTAGAAAAACAACAGTCACCACTGAATCCTATTCCCTCGTTTCATATGTGGTGCAAGGCTGTGGATGAAAACAGTTTGAGTACGTCAGCAAGGCTGCCACATCTACACAGCACTGGCAGCTGATACATTCATTAAAAAGAGCAGAATTATCTGTCTGGCCAGATACACGGGCAGAGGACCAGACTATAAACCAGTTTTATCCTAACTGCCATAAGGTATATGGGTTGCTGGAAGCTGCACCAAACTGATCATATATCACTATGAATTAGTCTCAAGGAAAGAAAGAAACAAAAAGCAAAGTACCTGGGGTTTATTTTCACCTCCCAAAACACACAGTGCCTTCAAGTAAAACTGATTTCCATGAACTATTCAATCTTCTCAGTCCTGAGTGAAATGACTCTCTGGGAAGCAGCTAAGAGGTTTTCCTGCCCTGGAGCTAATGATATCTCTCAGATATTTTCCATATACTGCACGCAACTAAAACTAAAGTTTTGAACTGTTATTTTCCACACACAGGAGAAGGACTCACTTCCACAATCTAATGTACACAACCAGGGTGCCTTGAGTTTCCTGCACTTTTTGCATCTCGTGAGGGATGCCTCAGTACTAACAAACCCCCAAGAAACAACAAAACTGCATTTCTAAATCATCACTTCAGAAAAGGTTTTCCAAGCACCACTGACTGTGCTCTGTAGTCAGTCTGTGAAACAGCAGAGAAAATGTAAATGTTTTGCTCAGAATCTCCCAAAGAACAAATGATAGCATACACACCATCACAGAGACATCTCACTTTGAGTCTTGTCTTTGAATTTCCAGATCAGCCGTTGGTAGGGACAGGCACTGGATCATCAGTGCTCATCTGCCAGCTGATGCCAGCTGTTTTGTGCTGACTTCCAGCTGACTTCAGCTGGCAAAGGCAAGCAAATCTGTATTATACTTAGTAGGATTGAATTTAAAGTGAGCAGTTAATCTACTGGTAGCAACTCCACAGAACAAAAAACTCTAACCAAAACACCAGTACACACTAAGTTTTGCTTTCCTTACCCAGAATATGAATACAGCAAGAGAAGAGATGGTTTCTTCTCTATATTGTAACCTCACAGATTAAAACAGCATGAAAGACAAAGATGGGGTTGTCCCTTGCTTCCTTCTACTATTTCCTTTGAGTTTCTCACTCAAATTACAACCCAGATTGCCTTTGCTTTCCAATTTTAATACAGAGTAGCTCATCATGGTTAGTTGAACCAAGGAATTTGCATAGATATCTCTCTCATACTTGTACTTGTACAGAAAATATACCCCAAAGTAGGATTTTCTTTTCCTTTCCATGGAAGCTGTGCCTCAGTGAGGACTACAGAGTGAGGTCCCAATCAGAAAGTACTTGCAGTCTCTTCCCTATCTCCCTTAACCTTGAGAAGCAAATGCTAGAGGAAACGAAATCCTCCTTTCCTTTGTCAGCCAGCCTGGCTGTGGCTCACAGACGTCACAAGGAGCCTGTGCACTCCTGAATGCTAAATAAGCTCCCAGGCTACACACTTTCTCTCAGCAGAGCTTAAAAAGAGATCTCACTTTGAGCAGGGCTTTGTTGGCATGGCAACAGGGAAAAAAGGAATCAGCAAGCCTGGCATTCCTTGCCAGGAGCAGCAGACTTTGTGTGACTCTCATTTTTGTGAGAGATGTCATGGTACTTACCTCCTCTCCATCAAAGGTTAAACCTGTGCCCAGTGGGTGTGGAAGGGCTAATGTTCAGCCTGTGTGCTGGCAGGACTTGCCCCCATCAGACAGACCTGGGGACGCCTTGTCCTGGGCTTTCCTTAGCCTGGGCTGGAAAGTGAATCGACCAAACACCTGAGCTTCCACAATGGAAAAACGGGAGGAAAGGATTTGTGAAGTGCAGGGCTGAGCGGGGTTAGTGACCACACCTCCAGACAGAGGGCAAGGGACCTGGAAATAGGGCCAGCAATGCCCACCAGCACATCCCATGCCATCACCTAAGAACCTGCTGCTTCCCTTTCAAGGTGACTTTGGAGAAGAAGATGCCATTTCAGCTCTGCCTGAAACAAGAGTAGCTGTGCGCCTGCAAAACAAGGCTCTGTTGTTTAGTAATGCACCTTTTTCCAAATCTTCCTCAGATCAAAACTGGAATGAAAGATTATATGCTGGCACAGTCCCCAGCAATACCACCTTCCAGCTGCAATCACAGAGACCTCTGCTTGGTGCCAAATATTGCCCAGTGTTTCTAAATGTTCTTTATGATGCCGTCATGGTGACGGAGACCACGACAGACCTTTTAAACACAACAGGAATGAGTCTTTGAAGCGCCCCATCTCTACCTCTCTCAAGGGGCAGAGCTGAGCCCAGCCCAGAGGGCAGAAGACTGTGCAGAGGTGCCACACAGTCCTGCACAGTGCTGGGCCACCTGCCCATGGCTCTGCATAGACCTCCTGGCTGACCTGGGGTAGTTCTCTCCACCCTTGTACCTTTTCTCTTGGCTTTTACAAATCCTGTCTACTTTCTGTCATTCATAAATGCACAAGCTGTCTCCTACCACACACTTTAAAAACAGAAAAGGACTCCAGCAGAACAGGCCACAAATTAGAATTTGTCTTCTGGGCAAAACTGCACCACTCAGCTAATGTCACTGCTGGATGGTCAAGATCTAACCAACAGGAAAGTCTGCATTTACAGTCCCCATTAGAACAGTTATTTAAACATGGATGGTGGGGAGGGAGGGCAGAGGCAAACATAAAAAGTAGACACAAGGCAAAAATGAAACTCCCAGAATGCATCTGGTATTTGACAGGTTCAGCAGCAATAACTCTCCTGGCTACAGCAGTCCCCCAAGAAGGGCTGCAGATGTTTTCAAAAGGCAGCTTTGACAAACAGAGCTTGTGGCATACAGTCTAAACTATGGTGTGGCTGGAACATGTTATGAAATATGCTTCATCCATTTCTCAGCATTGTTCCTTGTTATGTCTCCGAGGTTATCAATTACATTTTCTGGGAGCACTGACAGCACCGAGTGAGCACTGGTTTCCAAGCCAACACAGGCATTCCACTCTCGCTTCTTACGGAAGCACAGCTACTTTTGCAATGCTTGTATTGTAACAAGAAAACACCAAAGTGAATTGAAACACCAATAGGGAGCCCACAGGAAATGGCTGGTTGATGCCTTCTCGGCCAGATGCAACACTGATGTGGTATGATGTAGCAGTTGGTGCTAATGGTGTTACTGCACCTGGTTTGAGATACGGTTTTCAAAAGCAAATCTGAATCACACTCCCAGAAGAGCTTAGGGATAAAAGGGACTGATGTTCTCTACATGTCTGACTCCCAGCCATGGGAACCAACAGCACCTGCACACCTGGTTATCTACTCCCCTTCAGGCAGCAATTTTTGCATTCTGCCCACAACTGTGCCAGACCCTCCAGCTCCTACCAACACATGTCAATCACTGACTGATTTCTGAAGCCCCAAGATGAGGTGGGAGGGCAGAGCCAGTCCCTCAGAGAGGTTATGACTGGACAAGAACCACTGTCTTACTGGATTGACTGATAGGGCCAGCTGCAGAAAAACCCACAGAGACTGGTCTATATAGTAGTTACTGAATACTTTAGAGTCAGGGAGAAGATAGCTGTGGGTAGGGAATGTGAAAAGATGGAATTTCTGTGCCTTTGTTCCTGGTCCTCTGCAGGAGAATGGCTGAGAAGGATCTTTAAAACAAGGTTAACAGAGAATGGTAAAAGCCCCAGCATTTTCTACAAGTGCCCCAGAGGGGTTCTGTTGCCCCCACCAACACTGTCTTCAGCAACATAATTTGAATATGCCTATATGTCCCAGAAAATGACACTTGTACTACACTTAAAAAAGAGAAGAATGGTTTCAGATGCTTGGTATGTTCTAAACTGGCAGAGATGATGGTGTACAGTAATTACTGTCACATTTCCTGGGCAAAGGGAGGTAGATCAGAATGCCTAATTAACAGCTTCTTTCCCATGGGAGCCATCAACGACATGGTAAGATACCTTCTTCCAGCTCTCTAAAATAAATAACAGAAATGGGACAAACCCAGCAGTCACATTCAGCTCTGAATGTTACTGATTTTACATCCTTCTGTGCATTTTGTCTGCATTGCTCAAGACACGCCACTTGCTGAACATACACATTTGACAACAAGACTGGGAGGTTCCTTTGGGAAAGAGCCAGTCAGGGTTTATCAGGGAGGCTTACTAACTCCAGAAGGACTTGGGCAGCAGCAGGACAGCCAGTGCAAACAGCCAAACAAAAAGGAAAGCACTGACAAAAGCAGTCCTGCTGGAAAGAAAGACCAAAAAGGCCTCCATACAAAGAAGGCCCGTTTGTATGTCTACTGCCAGTGCCATCAGAGTATTACCACTTGTATGGCAAGAGAGAGAGAAAGGAAAAGGAGATCAAATGAGATGTCACTAGAGGAGGGAACAAACCATTAGCACACCATGGAACCAAGCTATGACTCTCAGTGCATTTCAGCCTGGAGAAGCTGTTGCATTTAGCGACCCCAAACACGGTGCTGCCATTCTGCTCCATTGCAGCTCCAGGCCTAGTCCACAGGGGCTGAGGGCCCTCAGCCCGCACAACTAAGCACCATGGTGATTTTCTAACAGTGCTGTGTTGATGAGGGCTGTGAACAAGATCCTCTTTACCTGGAGACTGACTACTACAAGGCAAGGCTATGGAAGACAGTGGGATACAGACTGTTTCCTTTACACACAGCAGGAGGCTAAAACAAGCCCAATTCCTGCCTTCAACATGTTTTGGGTTTTTTTCATAGCTATCCTAAAGGGACTCTGCTCAACCACTACTTGCTATGACAGGGCAGTCTTTCAGGCTCTTATTCCCTGCACTTTATAGAAATATGCTTGTTTAAAAGAGTAGATGGTCAGAGTAATAGGTCTGTTCCAGATGCCCATTTAGTCCAGCTGAACAAAGCCTAAAACAAAGGACTGAATTAGGATAAATTACATTCCAAGTTGTAATGTGGTTTGTCCCTTCCCAGTTTTCCTTCAGTTGTTTCCTGCTGTCTGAATCCCCTCCTTTCTGGGGTAGTAGTATCTACCATCACACAAAAGCTGGTTTGTCTCTGGATAAGCAGACAAAACTGGACCTCTTTCTATTGTCCTTAGCTTATCTTAAAATTTTCCTTTTCCCCTGCCTCTTCCCACCCCTGCTTTGCTCACTCACAGCCTCCATCTCACCAGCTCTCCCACTACTGAGTCTGTTCCCCCACATTTCTCAGCCCCTTACTCCTCCCTCAGCTCAATACTGCCACTTCTTCATTCCTCTTCGAAGGTCTAGGGCTCCCTCTTTCTGGTTCACTTACAGACTAACACACACCAGTGTCTGCGTTCCCCCAGCCACCACAAATTCCAGCCTCTCACATGGATCTGTCATGGACTGCCTCTCATCCACCTTCCTCGTGACTCCAGAGCCAAAAGTGCCCAGCCTGCAATCGGATTGCTGTGCCATGTCAAGGAACCTGCTACATTTTACCACAGTCCCTTTGCATACCACATGGTTTGGGTTCCCTGCCAATTAATGAAGGGCTATGTTTTGTCACTCTGTTATGACATGTTACTGTCCTCAACATTGTCTGACACCAGGACACAGACACTATCCTGAGGCTCTGGTAATAGGATTTCAGGAAATGCTTTCCTGAAAAAAGCATCTGTCAAAAAAATAATTCATCAAATAACAGTGTGGGTA
Source organism: Machaerirhynchus nigripectus (assembly GCA_013397975.1). NCBI lineage: Eukaryota > Metazoa > Chordata > Aves > Passeriformes > Dicruridae > Machaerirhynchus > Machaerirhynchus nigripectus. The sequence continues at coordinate 115,281 of VZRQ01002576.1, forward strand.
ATCTAACCCCCTCCAATTACAAACATGAATTTGGCATATAATGAAGAAAGCACTTCATCAGTTGAGTCACTGTGTATATGAAGACATATTGTAGAGGATGCTTCAAAATGTTCATCACTATTATCCCTAATTATGTAACTTTACTGGTTAGTTACTACATTACTGAAAAAACTGATGCATTTTAAGTGCAAAAAGCCAAACCTTTGTAGCTTGATACTCTTGCAATTCAAATAAAAGGGATTATGTTGAATTACTGGTTCCCAGAGAAGGCTGCAGCGCATCTGTACTCCTCCTCACAGCTTCCTCTCAGTTACCTGACCACAACTTTCCAGTGAGCAAAGAAAAGGCTGCCACTCTCATGTTTCACTGCAAGTCAGACACATCCTGTGCTCTACCATGGGGTCCCATCCAAAGCTTACCTTGTCATCCCACTTCAGAGTGAGTTTCTGAGGATTACACTATCACGTCCCTTTGCACCACACATTTCACATGACAAGAAAATGTTTGGCTTGACAAAACCTACAGATCTCATTCTCCACTCTTAATAATTCCATAGTCCTCACCGAAGATGCTCTATGTGTGCAAGTGAGAAGGGACATGGACAGGCATGAAGCAGGGGGAACACACTGAAACTCGGTGGTCTCAGGCTGTGAGATGCTGCAGACTGCACCAAAGGGTAGGTGTCTTCAGGAGTGCCTCCGCAACAGCGTGGGATTTGTGTCTGGCAGAAGCACAGGGCTCAGCTGGTCTGCCAGGGGTAGCCCAAGTAAATACACTAATTTATATCCACAAAATGCATACAAAAAGAAATAGGTGCTTTATCACCCACAGTTGTATCACACCCCTAATAGCTTCCTGTGGGCTATGCCAAAAAACCCAGCCTATTCTCTTGCACATATCTGCCTTTGACTTGGGTAGCTGCCGGATCAGGCCCTGAGGCTGCCCTGTCCACAGCTCTGTGCACCCTTCCACGTTCCTATCGGTTCGTTTGAAAGAAGAGCATTGATGTGTCTCTGTAATGCAGCCATTACCAGCACGATACTGAGACAGATCAATCAAAGGCAATACAACAGTCAGATTCAGAGGATTTCAAAAATTGAGGTCAGACTCAGTAACTCTTTAGACAGACGCTGAGAGAGAGAGAGAGACATATATACACAAAGGCAAATTTTAACTGTGCAAACCTAAAAATATCACTTGTAGTGATGGATTGGATGCGTTTTGGGAAGAACTGTTACTTCCTCCCCCATTACCATCCCTTGCCTCTGCATCTGTGTTGGCATAAGGTGCCTTTGTCCTGGTGGCCTTATCCTAACTTCTCCCTTAACTCACAGCCCTCTGATTTTACAGCACAAGCCCTGCGAATGGGTGTCCTGCTGCTTTGCTGTGCCTTGAAGGGTCTATTGCCCTGCTACAGAACACCTAAATCCCAGCTCCTGGGTCGGTCAGATGCAGCAGCCCTTCCTTAGATGAAACACCTCAAAATGCACCAGGGATTGGGTGATGGACAGCTGCATGGAAAATCCCTGTTTAAACTAGTGCTCTGCTGTTCATGAGCTGGTTGTTGCAGTTGCTGGGGATTTACAGACTCCAACATGAAGGCTGAGAAGCCAAAAATTTTCCTAGGCTACAGTGCTGGACTTGTACCAGAGAAAATAAAATCCCTGTAAATCTACTCAAACCCATAGCTTGGCTTAATTATCTCCACTGACCTTGGCTTCCTGTGCATCTTCTACTCAGATGTTTGGAGTCAGTAAGCTACTACAAATGATTAAATGATTCACATTATTGATAATCATGTGTATCAGAGTTGTATTTAAAAACCCTACCTGATGCAACACCCCACTGAAGTTATATTTGCAAGCAGACAAATGCAGCAAAGATGACTAAATTTTGTTGTCCTAAACAATCCTGATTTCAAGATCAAACTCTGAATCGAACACCAAAAATCTAGAAGTCCTGCCTCACATTGCATTAAGCACACCCAGCTAAGTAAATACTAGTATGAAGTGGCAATACACACTCTGGTCCCTTTCTATCACTACAGCAACTTGCCAACTCCAACACTCAGTAAGTTGTTTCTCCTTCAAAAAAGTAAAAAATATTTTAAAAAAGAGTATCTTAAGTATCCTAGAATGGTTTACGTTGCGTTAATTAAATGTGGGCTTAGCCAGTGTATGAGTGTGCAGTGCACAAATTTCCAGAGAGCTAGCAATTCAGGCATGAAGACAAGCAGTTCTATGGACTTTCCCAGTGCTCAAGGACAAAGATGTCATGAGATAAGCTATATTAAGACTCCCAAACAAAAGCTGTGCATATTAACAGTAAGTCTCCACACCAGACATTTTAGAGTCTGAGCAGACAGTGCGAAAACAGCAGGGAAGGAGGACATGAGGCCACAAAGTGGTGACTGAAGCAAACTTCACCTGGATCAAGAATAATCTTGTTCCATCAGCAAATGTGTGTCCCCAGCACTACTGCATGCCCTAGAACATGCTTCCTCATTTTGTCTTTTTCTGCTTTTAACCACTTGCCTTGAAAAGCAACATGAAAAGACACTACTATAATGCTGGCTGATGGCCTGCAGTGGTTTCCTTCCACCTGTCACCCATTAGATGCAAATTCAATTAAATGTTCGGATCTCTCTCCGACCAGCACTCAGAACCTGAGCTTGAGAGCCTGAGAAAACCATTTCTCTCCTTGCTTCCTAAGGATAGAAAATTCTCTTCATCCTGTAAAGTTATCACTGCTTTTTGTATGCATGGGGAGACTTGTCCAACATGGGGTGACAAATCTGTAGCAAAGATGAGAAATGCACTCAGTCTCCTCACTGCTAAGAACTACAGCATCTCACCTGTCCTACTTATTTGCTGGCTAAACATAGCGTAAATCTGGGTTACAGAAAAGAGGCAAGACCTTGTTATCATCTCCCCAATCATCAACATTGTGTTCACCTGAATGCTCACACAATTTCTTTTACCCCTAGCCAGAATTTGAAAGCCAATCTGCAAGAAGAGACTTAAAATACAAACACATTTACTTTTAGCAGAGATCTCCATTTCCAGCACAATTGCTTATGAAATGACTGTATGGTCCAGGAGCCTTAAAATTCTCCAGCTGCTGCGAAATTATGGATAGCATCTCCAAATGCTGTCAACAGCCAAAAAAACATTGCTAGAAAGATCTCTTTAGCATGCATGAATGGAAGCATCAAGGGCAGTTGTGTATACAAGAGAAATTCTTCTTACACTGTGCTTTTGGGGTTTGGAGTGGGAACTCTGCACGAAGATAATTAGCATTTACTTCTAAAACAGGAAACTTGCTTTGCATATTTCATTTTGACACAGTCACACTCTTCTTTTTTTTTTCTGCAAATAACAAGCTGAATTCTAAAAACCTTACATAGTTTACAAACAGACAAAATCCCAGAGAGCATCCAGTGAAATATGACTGGGCAAGAATGAATAAATGCTGACACTGAACTGTGGTGTTCACAGTCAGAATGAGCAATGCATTATTTTGCAAATAGTACTTGGTTTCAAGAAGGTGGTGTTACTTGTGAGCAATAACAGGAGAATCCATCCTTCTTGCATACACACATGCACAAGCCATACATAAGCAACAGTTGGACAGTCTCCTACTCCCTCGTAGCCCAGAGGACCTGAGAAGCTGCTCTGCACCAGTCTGTTGTCACATCCCTTGACAGGTAACCCCATCCCATTTATGAAGGTATACTAAGGCATGGTTATGCCTTTCCTGAAGCCTTCTCAGAGTACTGCCCAGAATCCTGAGTATATATCACCTGTTTAAGCCTGGGTGAAGATGCAGCCGTTGCAGTGAAGAGGTAGTGCCCTTCCAAAGCATATACACGCTCCTGTTAGTTCCTTCATGCCCCAGGGCATGCTTGACTCCACCTAACATTTCCTCTTGGAGAAATACCCAGGGGTCTGCAGAGCCCTGTGTTCTGCAGCAGGGCATCAAGATGCATTACCTGCAGTCTCCCTGTTCCCCGATGACAACTCTCCGTTGATCCCATTCTCTTTGGTCTGAGCATACGTCCCTGGCTGCTCATGGCTGCCCAGCCTCAGCTCCTCATCCTCTTGGTACGAAAATCCATTGGCACTTCTGACCAGTCCAGCACTTGCACCACCCTGATCCTTAATTTCAGGTGAATGTGGGTGTGAAGAAGCCTCTGTTAGCTGACCTGAAGTCCAGTGCGGTGCCTTGGCTTCGTCTTTCCTATCCTCGGCCATGGTTCCTTGCCTTCACCACTTAGCCTGTAATGACATGAGCAGGAGAGATCAGTTCCCAATGGGTGACCCTGTCCCTGACTGTCAGCACAAGCATGTCACCAGCAGTGTTGCTGGTAAACTCATGTCTGGCAGAGGAAAGAAGTGTGTTTGTCCTAGCTGTGAGTGAACTGATTTAAATCGAAGAGAAACCACCAGCAGTAAAAATTATGGGTCAAGTCCTCCCTGACTCTCCCATGCCTTGCTATTATAAGCACCATTTTCTTGACAGCTGCCCATTCATTAATCTGATTTTAACTCATTAATTACAGTTAAAATATCAACCCAATTAACAAGAAGTGAATCTATCATCACAGTGCCACACCACCTTCCCAAGGCAATAAAAGAAGAATGCCACAACTGCTACAAGTGAAACGGCTGCAGTTGCACTGAGGGGGTGCTTGTCAGGCACAGAAGCACAAGGTGATGCAGCCTCTCCAGCACATGCAATCTGCTGCTTGTTGTGACAGAAGCCAGGTCTGGGAATGTGCACTGGGTTCCCAAACACCCATGCTGTTTGACCCTACTTAAATCCCCTCTTACTTGCTATTATGTGAACATTCACACATATTCTCTTTTGTCTGAAACAGTCTGTGGGGAACAGTTTGTTTCTCACACAAGCATTTGCATTCTCATTTCACTATCAGTATTTGTACAGAAATAAAACTAATCATTATTTGCTACTTCAGACATATTTCACTTCTGTTAGTTGGCTCTCATTTGTCCAAGCCAAGGAAAGAAGCCACTGCATAAGCAACAGCACTTGGCTATTCCTCACAGACAAATGCAGCAGTAGCTCCTCAATATGTAAACCTAGGAAGGCAATAAATCATAATCGTGTTTTGATGATAAGGTAGCCTCTGGAGAGGAGAAGGCAACCTGCCCTGATTTAGCTACTTCAAAGTGAAAACCAGCAGGCCTTTTCCAAAAGCACTTGCCACCTCTTTTTTAACCCCGGGAGAAAAAAACCATAAAAGCAGTGAGCTGAATGCAGCCAACCAGCCACATATCAGAGAGGCTGAGCAGTCTAGAAAAGGCAGCACAAACTGGATAGTGCATCTATTCTGCAGGCATTTAACAAAATCAAACCAGAAAAAGAAACCAGTTTCCATAATGTCAGGTCAGTTCGAAGAAAACCTCTAAACATAAGAAAAGGCTATCGTTATTTCCCAGATAATCATTCATAATTGATAATTTGACCTCTTTCTGATCAGATATTATAATTTAATAACAATGAATTTCAGAGCTATTTTAGATTTTTAAAAAATAATGGTGAATCACAAAATTAGATTTCATTCACAATATGTGACTCAAACTGGAGTTCCATACCAAAAAGGACAAAAAGCTCTTTTGCCTCATGGTGAAATCATGTTGTTTTAGAAAGTGCTCTGACTGCTCTCACCCTGACCCAGCATCATTCCCTGGAGGTAACAAACTGCATAAAAACTGAAGGAGCAGGTGGAACTTGCATCCCAGGTTTTCCTTTGAGCTGTAATGGAAATGATGGGTTGAGCAGTATTAAAGGACAGAGACGTGCCTCAGTCAACAACAAGTAAGAAAGGAGTAAACATGCTCCATATCCCCTTCACTTTCCCCACTTCCTTTACCCTGATGGGAGACTCAACAGGGAGACTTTCTGCATGTACAGACAATGACAGAGCTTTAAAACAGCCATCTCCCATCATACCAGGAGAGCTGATGCTGTCATTACAAACAACAGCCCGAGATGGCCAAAAACTCCCTCCTACAAACAAAAAAAATATACCTCTGCCTCTAGATCTGTTTGCTGCATGATACTAGAGAACATTTTCTGATCAGAGCCTTTCCAAAATGTGAGGCCACAGGACAAACGTCTCTCCTTTTATAGGAATGAGCAGCACACACCCAAAGCCACCAACATTTGGGATCTGAGGACAGAAAAAATCCTGTTCTAGGGAAAAAAGGAAAAAATTCTCATTTGTGTCCCCTGGGGAAGCTCAGAAAAAACCACAAAAAACCCACAAAAAACAACCAAAGAAAAAGCCCAAGCCCTAACTCAAGGCTTCCTTCACCAACTCAGTGTGCTTTGAAGCTGAGAGTGAGCCCCAGGAGCAGCATGAACCTGCCCACCAGCTTTACCAGTTCAGCCCCTGGGTCACCCATGAGAGGAGCCCAAAGCCACAGCAGGACAGGGAGGGTTATGAACAAGCCAAATGTGGGGAATGTGGTTCTGAAAATCACTGGGACAAATTTAATGGTTATATTCCACCACTGCACTTTGGTAGCTATTATCCCTGAAGTGTCCTTCGTGGTTCCAGGCAGACATTCCCTGCTTCACTTGAAGCTCTTGAGGAAAGACACTCACATCCTCACAATGGACTGTGTCACAGAAGTCCCCAGTGAAAATAACAGAAGTGCTTTTATCTTTAAAAATAAATACAGTAGGCAGACTTCAATGCGAGCTGCGCGTATCTGGAGGCAGATTTCGTCTCAGTATTTAGAAAAGATGGTTACAGAGTAAAGCATGGATGAATTCATTCGTGCCTCTCTGTTACTCATCAAGTGCTCTCAGAGTTTATAATGGGAGAAGAGACATGGCAAGTGAGTCACACAATGCATCTTTGTACTCAGCAATTTAGCAATGACTATCTGCTGTGTGCTGTGATTCATCAACAGCTTGGGTTAAAATCCAGAATACACAGGTGTGCTTTGCACCACCAAGTGAGTTGTTTTTCTGTCATTTCATTAGCATACAATGGAATTAAATTAATCAGGTAATGTAAATATTGACACAGCAATACCAAGAGTGGCCAGATAATACAGCAGAATTTAAATAGTGATAGTATGTAACAAGAAAAACCTGGAATAGTTTGGACAACCTAGGGAAGCACTGTACTTCAGGGAAGCAAAAAGTTCCTCTTTTTACTGTGAGTTTCTTATTCTTTGCATAAGCTGCAATGAAGGCTTTCAAAAAAAAAAAAAAAAACCCAGGTAAGAAGACACAGCCAGTCCTCTAAAATGTCACGTTGCTTCAGTTAAAATTGATTTGGATCTTTATGAGCCTTTCTTTGCTAACCATTACAACAGACCTGCTTTATCAGGCAATATACAGCAGCAATCTGACAGCATGTTCTCACTCTTTGTGTAAGGTTAGTGGTAGCAAGGGGGTGACCAAGGCAGGTGCTTGACCACAGCAGAAAAAGCAGTGGAGCTCACAGACAGTACCAGCCTTGGCTACACCAATCTGCCAGCACAACCCCTTACTCCAAAGCCATTCTGGCCCACCATGCCCACAAGCCACAGGGTAGGCTGTGTTAGCTACATAGGACAGGACTGTGGTAACACTCCTCCCTCAGGATGTTCCTCACCTTGAAGCCTGATCAAAGTCAACCACACAAATCCCGTTATAGGACTGGTGTGGGAAATGTCCCCTCCTTCCAGTGGGATAAAGTAGGTGCTGTTGAGCACCACAGACCACATCAGTGATACTGACCCATGCCTGTGGGCCATGCACAACCCTCCCAAAAAGGCTTTCCTTGTCCAGAGTGACATGGAGGACGCTACTGAAGCCATCGCTTGTCTGGCGAGATCATGCTCCACTGGCAGCAGCAGTGAAGAGATACTTCACAGACCTTAAATTCATGTCCTTTTAACTCAGGCAGTGCACTGAGGGGACACCTTTAGGGATCTGAACTGGACATCTTGTCTTCTCAACTAATAACCTGGAGGAGAAATGATGATAAAAATGAACCCTCCCAGCTTTTTCAGCCACTTGGAAACTGTACAGAGACAGAAAATACTTAGAATTAAACAGAGAGGGACAAATCTCGTGGGGGATATGTGGTCTGACATTGCAGTTACCTCCTCCTTTTGCAGGCACTCTACATATATTTATTAATCTGTATGCTCTTTCATGTGACACCAGCTCCCGCTGCCACGGCTGGGTTGAACCAAGCCTGAATGCTTTTAACTCTGTGCACAGCAAATCACCCACAGTAATACAGCATGAGACCATGATATGCAAAACCCAAGATAATGCTGACTTAAATTTCCTGTCGTGCTAGCTATCCAGAATCATCTTAGTGTTATATTAACACTGCCTTTGCATATAAATGGATTAATTTTCTACAAATGTCTTACTTTTTAAGTCAACAGAATTCGGCCAATACTGAAGACTTTTTCAAATAGCCTGCTTTCCTGCCTTAAGCCATGTTTTTACCTGCTCTTGTATCCATGAGCCCATTCAGAGTGAAATGAGGGTATTTAATTTTAGGGAAGCTAATTCATCAACCACGAGAAACAGCCACCTGGATACATGGAGGAAGAGCTACAATTCTAGTTCAGGCAAAAATTATCACTGGAGGTTCCTGAAGGGAGAGATAACACACTCCTTAGAAAAGAAAAACAAACCAGGGTGTATGGCCAGATCCTGAGCACAGTGGGAAAGAGAGGGGATGTGCCCCCTGTATGGCTCCAGGACCAAATTCTGCTTCCCAGAGGGCGATTTAGCTCAGATGCACCAGAGCACTGACTCAGTTGCCCCGAATTGCAGGTGCGTCCAAGTCCAGAGCCAGGAGAGTGAAGGGATTGCTCCATGGTTATAGGCTGGCATGCACAGATATGGCTAATGACCTCAGGTGTCCAGGGCTTCCAAAACTCCTCAACGAGACTGCCTAGAAGAGATTTTCTAAAGAAATTTAAGAAATTCAGGGAATTTCTTTCCAAGAAAAGAAATAATTGAGGTGACATGTTTGTAATTTTTTGCAGAAAGAAGGGCACCAAGAATTAAAGAAGAAATTAAGATATCTTCAAAATGAGTTACACTATACATAAATAGGGTGCAATCAAACTTACACTGGTAAATAACACAACAAAAGAAATTTCGTGACCACGCACCAACTATATCCAATGGGATGAGAGATCTGAATATTAAATACCAGGCACAGTGATCTAAAAGGTCCCAATGGAATTTTCCAGTAAATTTAACTTACTAACAACTTACATCTAGAAGAGCCAAGGAAAGCAGGTGGGTATCAGGAGGCTGGAATAGAAACAAGAGGCAGAAGGTGGGAAATTTAGATGCACAAGTTCCAGTAACCTCCTGCCACCATCAAAAGCTCAGGCTGTGGCATGTAGTACACAAACCCTATCAATGCTGTTGTCTTCATGGACTCTCCACATATTCACAAAACAAGAAGGCAAATTTTGGATGCCATTTTACCCCTGCATTTCAGCTAACATACATCTCTCAAATTAATGTGATTATTTTCAGATGTGAGTGGTGTGCTTTACACTGCTCAAACAGAATGACAGAACACAGCGGAGATAGGGAGAAAGTCTCATGGTGTCTGAAGGGGACCATGTCGGCTTCCTAAGAGGAATACACAGTCATGGTCCAGAAGCCATAAAACAATTAACCAAAGTTACACTTGATGCTAAAAGTCTAAGTGCTGTAATTGCAGTAATATGGAATATTATTAGAGAGAACTATACATTCTCTCCACGGGAGCCACTTTACCTCTCTAGCCTAATAAATGATGAACAAATTTCTCTGGTATTTTATAACAAGTAAGATTTATTTCTTCCTTGTCCACTGCTTGAGCTATTAGCTTTCAGCTAGATCCCTCTTTCTTGACAATAGGAGCAAGACCATCCCCTTAAACACCAGCTTGCATCCTTTAAAAATGCAGGCAGTGTTCATTTCCTTGCACTGGTACTAGCATTCGGTGCGTTTTAAAGGCTTTTTCATCTCCACACTGCAAACAGTTATTCAATAGCCACATATTCTTTGTAGACAATCCTTTTGATTGTACCTTGGATTATGAAACAGATGAAAAATAACGGATGGCGCCTGGACCAGAGGCTGAACAAAGGAGGCTTACTGTGGGAAGATGAAGAAAATGAACTACAATCTGCATCCCTGCCAGAGCCAAGAATGAGGGATGGCTGCAGCCTCAAAAGCAGTGGATCAGACCTGCAGCACTGGCACAGCAGAGACAAGTCCTCTGATCCTTCCTGCACAGTGTCCAGGCCTGTGATAGCAGAGATTTAAACCCCTCTCAGAGTTCCCAGCAGTTGAGCTGGACACCAGCAGAGCCAGGCAAGTGGGAAGGGTGGGTCATCCTGCTAAAGAAATTGCCCAGCTCCTAAAGAAAGGGGAATGCTTTCACTTGGAGAAATATTCATCTGACCAAGCCCTGCTCTGTGCTAAGCTGCAAATCCTGCTCGGCCAGGTGGTGCACCCAGGTGCTGTATAGGAGGGATGAGATGCAGCATGTTGCATTTCCACTGGTAGGAAGCATGTCTGTCCCAATGCAGAACACAGGCACAGGTACAAGAATGAGCCATTCAGTTGTTACTCCTTCCTCCCTTGGGAAGGTGTTTATTTCTCTGGGCTGCTGAAAAGCACTTCGCCTGACTCCTCTTGGATGTTCTCCTCTGAGACATTCTTGCTCAGCTTGGAGGGCTGCCCTCACTCCCATGCCCAGGGACCATATATCAACTTGCTCAAACTCCAGAAATGTAAAACTGAGTGCCCTTCTCTCTTGAAATGGTGACACCGTGGTACTAGCAGCTTGTGACTGAAAAAAACCCCAATAAAAAATCTACCATAGAGCTCACTTCTAGATAAAGACAATCTCTGTACACACCTTATTGCTTTAACACCAACCCTTTTCAACAATCCCCCACACTCCTATCATAATTGCTTCCTGCAGGATACAGGAAAGGCATTTTAGCTGGTGAAGGAGATGGTAACTATAACAACAGCACCATGGCAACTGCAAGTGATACTTGAAACATGAAATACAGCAAGAACTTATTACCAATAAATTCGGTCTGCAATAAGGATGGGAAAAGCACCAAAGAAGCCACAGCAGTTAGTGCAGGTGCGAATACAAAGAAACACAAGTGTCCCTGGATTAAACGGCATAGTTCTGCACATCTTAAGATGAGTCACCATGACAGCCTTGTCTTCTGATCAGGAAACAGAGAAGGCAGTTTCTCCTCAATCCTACCTGAGATAACTCCTGCCTTAAGGGAGCTGGAGGGCCTGAAGGATGGAAGGAGTGCTTCCGGGAAGCCATGAAGCTTCCTGGCAGCTCCCAAATTTCTCAGTGGAGCTTTTTGTTTCCATGAGACTAATTGAAATAAGGCCTAAACAAGGACAGGCTTCCTCTCAGGGGAGCATCTCAGAGTCAGACGCTGCATTGATTTTTCCACCAAGCACAATTTCAAATGGGTACCATGCACTTCAGAGAAGGCACTGCAGGCTTGTCTGAAACAGGAGGCTCCACAGCCCTTAGCCAGCAGCCATCTAAACAACCTGTGCCAAGGCTCTGACCTCAATTCTGGCAGAGAAAAAGATTCACCAACATTTGTAGCTACATCAGCTTTTTCACCCCCAGTGCAGAAGGCGCATTAAAACCCACCATAAACAAACAGCACTAGCTCCAAGGGCTGTGGCAGATGAAGTCATTTGGGGTATGATGAGACAAGGGAACATTCAAAGACATGGCCCTCTTAGGGCTTTTCAGAGGGAATTCAGCTCACTGGTTTGCTACAAAGGATTGCTCAGAGTGGGCACACCAAACTGGGTCCTTTCCCAACTGAAATTCTTTGTCACCGTCTGCACAGCTTTCACCTTCTAACCCCCTTGTTCTTTAAAACACTGCAATAATCTAACTGGAAATTAAAACTTTCTTCACGGTACACTTCAGAGATTTTCAGCTCTATACTGAAGGCTTAATGAAATAAACACTCAACAACTCAGTCCTTATTTGTACTTCTACAGTCTGTTTTTTCCTACCAAAGTAATTATAAAAGATTTTCCCCATTTATTACAAACAATTCTTCAAAAAGCTGAGAGGAACACAGGAAACCTTTAGTTTATGGAGGTGATTTTGAAGGCAAAAGATGATTCAGATTGCACCCAGGAAATCTGACTCCAAAAGAAGACAATCTTTTTTCATATTTCCCTCTTACCACAGTCACTTCAAACCTCAGTAAGTAGACAATTGAAGATCCATGACAACATCACAGCTGAGCTGAAGGATGGGGTATGTAAGACACGAGTACTCAAAACACTACTTAAAGAGGAAAATTCTTCATCAGTCAGGGAAGAAGTATACAATGGGATACAGCCATTGCAGGCTAGGGAAAACAAGGTAGAACTACTAGAAATACTCACAAAGAGATGACACTTAAAGCACTGTCAATGCTGCCAACATTCCACAAGTTTGGCCAGCTAAAACCTTGGCTGGCTAATAAAAATGAACATTGAATGCTTGGTTCCCCTCCACACTGCCATTTCCATTATAACTTTCAGTGCTTATAAACAGCTGAGACAAGGTCATTGTCTTCTTATTTATTGCACAGGTACAGAAAGTGACTACAGCATATACTACACAGTACAATCTTCTAATTCTCAGCCTCACATTTTCAAATCTGTTTTTTGAAGAAGTGTCAGTCAAATTGGGTATTTGCCTCAGATCCTGCAAGCAGGCAGCTATGTCCTTCCTTAGCTCTCAAGTTACAACTAATCAGCACTTGTATTTGGACAGGGGCTGGTAAAGGTAACCCGCAAAAGGTTGGAGTTAAAATCTTAAGGGTTTGTTTTCCCCACACTGATCTTTCTAAGACACATTGATTTGATGTTGCATCTCTTCTCTCAAGAGATTCCAGGATGGATGACAGCTCACATTAGGCAGTGAGGAATTAATTAATTATGTTAATATATTGCTTGTATATTCTCCACATAGGACAGGTCTTTGCTCTTGCCAGCTGCAAGGGAGCTGCTCTTCATGCAGGTGAGGCAAACTGGACCATTCAGCAGACATGCTACAAACTTGCCTGCTAAGCAAAAACACACACAACAAAATCTCGTTTATCCAGAATACGCACTTTAACTACGCTGGTACGTCTTTGCCTTCTCTGCATACATAATTTATTGAGACAACCCTTATTTCTTTTTCTACTGGTTTCACCAAGATCTCATCAAGCATGACACATTTACACATGATCTTGACTTTATTCAGTGAGCTTTTAATTATTGAAAAAAAAAAATGCTGCCTCTATAAATGTGTCAGCATATTTTGATTTTTCAGAGGTCTTACCTACCTTTGAAAACTAATTCTACTCCTGCTACAACACAATCTTTGAAAAAACCCAGATGCTATCTGTGGTGGTTTGAACCTGAGTTGATGGGACAGTTGTTTAGACCAATAACGCTTCTCAAAATCTACATATTTAAACTGTGTGGAAGCCCTGGGAATTCTCTCTTCCTTCCGGCTCTTGGAGAGGTAATGGGGCTCTGGCCACTCAGCCCGGCGGGCTGGGCTGGGCCTGGCCAGGCCTGGCCGGGCCTCACCGCTTGGCCCCAGCAGGGCTGGGGCCACGGCCCTGCTTTGTCTCGGCCTGACCCAGTGGCGGACGGCCCGCGGTTCCGTGAGGGCCAGGATGGCCACTGCCCAGCAGAGATCATGTGACCAACAGAGATAAAGTTCCAGCTGCAAACCCAGGCCCGCGTAAGATTAACCCCTTCAGCGTTAAAAGTTCCCCAGAAGAGATGAGACCTGCAAACCTCAATCCTCTCCCAGGTCAGAGGAAAGGGAAAGGCAAGGGCACGTGAATAGACACCATGATAGTAACACCAAAGTCAGTGAAGAAGAAAGAGCTGAAGCCCAGAGGGAAGAAATGGAGGAGATGCTTTAAACCTAAAAGCTGAAATTCTTTTGTAAAGCTATGGTGGTGGACTATGATACATCAGAAAACCCCTTGTAATTTCGTGATAAGCATGGGGGGGTGGAACGTTCAAATTGCAGCCACGAGCAAAGATGCCTGTGCTGGAATCAGTAAATGTTGAAGTAGCTCTGATCCACTTGAGAAGCCTGAACAGAGAGATAGTGATGGAAGAAGAAGATCTCTGTTCCTGAGATGAAGATGATCCCAGAGGTAGATGAAGAGAACCTTTGCTCTTGAACAGCTCATCCTTAAAACAGTACCCCATTAGCTAAGACTGAACCCTCGAAAACAGTCGTGGGGAAAGCTGTAAGTCGAGGGGAAGGGACTTTTCACATGCCAGCAGAAACCACCCCAGGCGGCTGCTTGTGCTGTGACAGTGGAAGCCACGAGAAGACTCCTTCTTGAGGAGAAGCCCCATAGCATGGGCAAAAGAGACTCCTCTCCCTAAGTGAACTAATGAAAGACTATTATATAGGTGGTAAACTGACTGCAATAATCTCAAGTTTGTGTCTTTATGTGATAACTGGGAAGAGGGAGGAGGATGGGGGGAAGTGTTCTGAAGGTGTATTTTGACTCTTACTTTCTTTTAGTTCTGTTAATAAACTCTTTTATATTCTTTAAGTTTGGAGCCTGCTTTGCATTCCTCCTAATTCTTATCTCACAGAAGGTAAGAAATGCGAACCAACCCACTACACTATCTTTGGGAACATCATCATGTCAGCTACTACAAATGGTAAAATATATGTTCTGGGCTAATTTCTGGCAGATTCTTCCCTCTAAATACATGCAGGAGATCCAGCCTACAGTAGAATTCTGAAACACAGCTCTCTGCACCCTCTCCAAAGCCATGAACCCCAAAGGGATGGAATTCCTGATCCAGCTGCCATCCTAACTTAATTCTCTCCTTCCATATGCTGAATTAAAGGAATATGGTCAATTGTTCTATAACTGAACAAGCAGCATAAAGATGATGATGCTAAAATGAAGTATGAAGGTGATAACAGAAAAGGATCTTCAAGGCCATGTGCTGCTCCAGCTTGATTGGGTAAAAATCCTTGCTCATGTAAAAGAGGTTTTCTCCCCAAGTCAATGGCAGAGGATTATTCTTTTGCTGAGAGTGCTTTGAGCTTCACTTCCTAACATTCAGACATACCAGGCAATCATGCCAAGCACACAATAAAGTAAAAGCATTGCATTGCCTACCAGAGACACTGTTTATTCATGTTGAAAAAGAGCATCAGGCAGAAGAAAGCTGGTGCCCAGGTCCATCCACCCAGACTCACTTAAGCGGCTTTGATTCTCAGTTTCATGACTAGGAAACCTTAGAGGGCCCAGGAACCCATTACAGCCAACAGGAGTCAAAGCTTTTAGCTGTGGCACAAAGCTTCTAACTGTAAATGAATAAATAGAAATAAGGAGACAAAGCATTGGAAAACTGATCGGGAAAGAGGTTATTCACAAATTCAGCTTGTTTCTATATTTACAGCAAACTTGGCATGGATTAGCTAGTGCTAGAATTTTCTTTCCAAGGGAATGCCTGAGTAGTGACTGTTGTAGTGCAAAACCTTGGTCAGAAGTGGTAGGATTATTTCATCCCTTCATACTATTTTCCAACTAATGATGTTACAAATAAAGGACTTCTTTTAAATTAAATATACCCTTATACTTGTATGACTTAAAAATATGCTGTCTACCCACACTCAGCAACCCACTTGTATGACCCATGACTGTATACCCTGGCAAATAAAATAATCTCTCCCTAACTCAAAATGAGAACACGCAGAAATCTTCTGTGCTCTAAATGCTCTAGACAGTAAAATCACAATATTTGGGATATAGTTTTATCATGTGGTAGGTTTACCCTGCCAAATCCTTACTCAACCAACCTACAAAAGAAAATAAAGCAGGCAGTCACTCTCTAGCCTGTTCAGGCAGAGAGGCAAGAGAGCAGGGAGGACAGAGACAGTATTGAAGGAACTTGGAGCCACAGAAGCTGATTTTGCAGCTCTTGCTTTTAGAGGAAGTTTTTCCTTCAAAAGTGTTTCAATTCAGCTCTTGGAATGTGCACTGGAGGAGTATATATATGTCCCAGCGTGTACTTCAACTACAGTGATATTTTAAAAGTATAATTTTTGATTTCTTGGGTTTTTGAACTTAGGAAATACAGGTATCTAAAGCATGAGCAGGAACCCAGTCACTGAGTCAGCCTTTCTGAAATCTTAATTGCAGGATTTGCTGTCACAGCAAAGACCTATTCCAGAGACTCATTTCTTCCCTAAACTCCTGTGGGTGTGTGCAAGTACCTGATTCTTGCTACAGGCTGAGTTTAACCTTGTTCTGCTGCCACCTCTTTTCTTGCCACCCAGTGCCAAGGAGCTGATGAATGTGAAGTCAGTGGCATGCTCCTGGGATAAGATGAAGAGTGAATGAGTGTATGGGAGGTACAAAACAAGCCCAGGGCCAGTGTGCAGGGAAAGGTAAGAAAGTTGCATTGCATGAAGAAGCAGCATGTCAAGAATGGTAAGATGTGAGTGATTAACGCCTTGACTGAGGAAAAGGTCTGGAAAAATTCCCCAAGTCATGGGACAGCATGTGTTGTTTAATACAGACAGACACACTATGGGAAGGAGGAAAGCTAGGTTGATCTCCAATCAATCCATCCAGTCTAGACTCCTGCCATGAGAAGTGGCCAGCACGAGCTGCTCTACGTGAAGAAGCAAGGAGCTCCACAGAGCTTAAGCCAAACATCTGCATTTTCCCAATGCAGTCTCTTCTACCAAGTGACACAGTTCTGGTGATTTCCATTGGAGCCGGATGCCTATGAGGATCCACATCATCACGCTCTTTCCAATACTTAGTACTACACACAGAAGGTATCCCGAAGATTACTTTCTGGACAAGGAAAGTAGCCTTTCGGTGCCCTTCCATGGACTGCAGTCAGAGATTTCCACTAAAAGGCCAAGACACAAAAAGTACGACAGGTACAATGAAGAGTACTGATGGACACACAATATTCGCATGTGCTGGAGGGCTTCTGATGTCTTTCTTGAAAGGTACCCAGGATCCAGCCTGGGTCCTGGAGTCATCTTGAATTTCTCTGTACATTTCCTTTTGCAAAGTCTGTCAGCAGCACTAACGCCCGTGTTTGTTTAGGATGCCTGAAAACATTAATTATTAATCACAAATGAAATAAACTAGACATGGAAAAGGTACAGAGAGCTCAACAAGGATGAGAAAAGATCTGGAGAAGCTTCTGTGAAAAGAATGACTAGACATGCTAGTGCTTCACACTGGGAAAGAAGGGAATGGGATAAATGTTTACAAAAATGCATGCAAGTGTGCAGGGAGAAGATAAGCAGAGAAGAGAAAACAAACAATCCTCTCTCCACAAAGAGCTACAGTGCATCAAACAGAGCTCGCTGGTGACGGGCTCCATGCAAATAAATACAGCAGTGATTCCTCCCACTGTATGGAATTACACTGTGCAGCAGGTGGTGCATGATGGAATCTTACATAGGTTCAAAAGCAAACTGCTGAATTTTCCTTTCATTGTTTTTCCCATGGATTCTCAATCTCAGAGCCTTTTTGGGGAAAGAAGTGTTTTTACCACGTAAATAATATGTAGCTCTAACGTGAATTAGAGGCTTTGTTTGCTATTTTAATATTGACTTTAAATTGACTTTTTTTCTTGTCATTCATTTTTAAAGGCCATTAAGTGTGATGAAATGTCACATCCCCTCTCTGAGCATCACAATGTTTAACAGCTTCTAATAAAAATACATTGTATGACATGGACTATTTGCTCTGCAAATGAAAA
This sequence comes from Machaerirhynchus nigripectus, assembly GCA_013397975.1. Classification (NCBI taxonomy): domain Eukaryota; kingdom Metazoa; phylum Chordata; class Aves; order Passeriformes; family Dicruridae; genus Machaerirhynchus; species Machaerirhynchus nigripectus. Next base: position 133,107 of record VZRQ01002576.1, read on the forward strand.
GCACCTATTGATCATGCAGGCCCTAGCAAATGAACAGCTTTGTTGGTCTGATAAGTTTCTAACTGAAACACAACATTGTGTTGTGTTTCCCAGACATGTGCTCTTCCATATCCCTCTGCTGATGCAGCAAAACAGGCTCTGCACACCACATCTTGCTACTTGCATGGAGCTGGTTCACTACATGAAGAAAGGGGTTGCCCATTTTCAACTCATTCTGTGGAATCAACATGATCACCTCATGTTATAAATCTAGAAGCAGCACTGAGGTGACTACAGTGACACTGAGGTAATTATAAGGTGAGGGATATCACCAGGAAAATCACCTAAGAAAAGTGCTCTGCAGTAGGGGTGCTGCTGAAGAGGAACAGCACATAAACAACAAGGAAGACAAATGGCCCTTCTAGAAGGACCTGGTTATGTATTCAGAGCCACCACTTGTAAAGAGGTCTGATGAGATAGTGTATGTAAATGTTTTATAGCTGAGAGGCTCAAAGCTCCAACAGTGTAAGCAAAGTCTTGTATATTTTCTTTTTCATGTAAAGCAAGCAGTCTGAAACACATGTCCCACCAATGACCTCGATTCTGACCCAGAGGGGCTGTCTCTGGTTGAAAAGATGATTCATTCACTCTGCTAGAAAGGCTGAATGAACAGGCAGTATTCAGACTGCAGAACACTTATCACTTGGGATTCCCTCAAAATTTACGTCTGACATGACTGGGTCAGTAACCACACGCTTTTGTTCCTAGCTCCTTGAACAGAAATGTCTCTTTGCATTCTTCTGTGGTTCCCACAAATCAGGTCGATTTTTATGGCCTGCTAATTATTACTGCTAGACTTCTACAGGGCTTCACAATGGAAAGCAGTGTATTTCTGAAAGCTCACGGCATAAAACTTACAGAATAAATTACTATCTATCAGGCAGCAACAAAATCCAGTTTGAATATACACATCTGGGTAGTGCCTAACTTTATTTGTTTAGGAATGGAAAGTTTTGTTCTGCTTTTGTTGATAGAGCATCCTAAAAACTGCCAATAATGCAAAAGGAGCAAAACAAGTAACTGTCACAAACCGGACTTTGTCTAGAGGTGTATCAACATCTATCACACATACAAAGCTATCTGAAATGCCATTAAGGGTGCACAGTTACACCTCAGGAGTTGAGCTGTGAAAGAAAAGAGGGATAACTGCATAATCCTAACTGGGTCTCCTTTTGCATATGTAGGCTACTGCCTAGTTCAATAAATATATTTTATTCTTCCCATTCCCTCTGTCTAGATTACGCCAGTACCTACTGCACCAGCTGCCCAGCCATTGCCCCACTGGCTTCAGTCCCACACCCAGGGCCTGTCCATGTTTGCTGTCCAGTCTGAAGCTTTCACCACTGCAGACTTTTCAAGTGTTATCCTTCCCACACTGATGTCCACATCCAGGTCCTCTCCTGCATGTTTCATCCCAAGCAGCAGTTTCCTCATTCCTGTTCCTTTATTAACTTCCAGTTTTCCTTCCTGGACTTCTCTCCCATTCATCCCCTCTCTACAACCTGCCTCCATTTCACTGCTTTCCCATCCTCACCTTTCCCCACACATCTTTTATCAAAGCTGTCTCTTCTGCCCTTCACTCCCTGCTTCCACAAGTTCTTGGCCACGTTTTCTAACTTTGGTTTCCTCTGATTTTTAAAGCACATACTTTCTTCTCCTCTTCCAGAGACCATAAGCAAAGGAAAGAGAGCTAATTCTTTTGTTTCCTCCCCACTCACAGTGATATGACATGACGTATATCAGGCTGGTCAGACTCAGGGAAGTAGGAAGCTGCAGAGGCTCTAGCCCGTTTCTCCTGACAACAAATGTTGAAAAGATGTGTTATCCCATCCTCAATATTGAGGCCATTAAGATCTTCATAGACAAGTTTTAACTTGAGTTAAAACAGCAAACCTGGATTCGTCAACGCAGCCCGGGAAGGCAGCTTTGCTCCAGGAAAGGGCAGCTTGGGCCAAAACGTGCATAACAGAGAAATACGAGCCGGACCGCCAGAGAGGAAAACTGCAACCTAAGCTACAAAAGGTTTGGCAAAGTGGTAATAGAAACAGGGTCTAATAATAGTAAAAGTAGCAAGCTACCTCAGCTGGTGGCCTTACCTGCAACACTCTGATTAGAAAATGTGTGAGGGGATGTGCATGTTATGCTCAGAGACGCATGAGCAGGATTGCCATATCCATAGGGATGGCAAGCCATGCACTGACTGTACTGCAGGCCAGAGTCTGATTGTCTGATTTGAAGCATAAGGTGTAAAGAGACCTGCAAAGACTTTTCTGAAGAGGCAGACAACCCTTCTTTGTATCCCCTGAAAGAAAGTACACGTTCAGTCAGGGGAAAGCTAAGAACTCCCAACAACGGCATCTCAAAGGCTTTCCTACATACTCTTCATCAGCGAAGTGCTGCCTGCCACTCAGATCTGGCCTCTATTCCTGTCCAAACTCCTGGTGCTGCTGGAATGGCTCTGGGGAAGAGTCAACTTGAATTCTGGGAGTGCAGAGGGAATGGTTTTGGACTCTCTGGGCCCCTCTTGCTGAGAGTAATGCAGTGTTCATGTCTCCTGTCGTGGATTCCATAATTTCTGGTCTTTTCCTCTGGCACTGCCACCACAAAGTGTGTGAGCCACAGCTGCCCTCCCCAGGCAAGTCCTGGCCATCAAAAGGGACACAACAAGGTCTCCCCCTAATCTCTCAGCAAGCCAGTGCTGAGTAACAGGCAGCAAGATACTTGCCCCAGATCCAGTCTCAAAGGTGCAAAATGACCTGAATTTATGCAGCCTGAGCCCTGACATGAAGTTTGTCCTGGACAGTGCCCAGGCTGTAGCACAATGTCATACTTAGGCTCCTAACTGCCTCTGCAACAGACCCCATGCAGAACAGCATGGACATCTGGTTTTGAAGTTCAGAGACCTGCTCACCTCTGAAAATGATCAGAAGCAATAAACCACCATTGCTTTCTCTGCATCTAGACTTGCACCATGTGAAATAAAAGACCTCCCCCCATCAAACTCTGGATACCCCTTCAAAACTGTGAGAATGTACTCATGAATAAACAGGCAGTAAATTCAATAAGATACAAACTAACTGCATCTGTGCCAATGTGTCCCTCTTCAGTCTCATTCCTCTTACCCCTCTCTAGGCACACCAGAAGATGTGCCTCAGCGAGCAGCCCATGTCCAGCCTCACACCAATCTCTGAAACACCCCTACGGCCATGAAAACGCAGATGAAGACACAGGTTCAGGAACAGAGACTTCCTGATCAATTCACAGACTGTCATAGTTCCCTCCCACCCCACACCTGATGTCTGCACTTTATTAGGCTGATGTGGCATTTGGAGGCATTTTTACAGGGTAGAACATCGAAATATTTTCTAGCATCATTGGGTATCCTACAAATGCACTATCAGAACCAAAGAAATTATGAAAATTACTTTTTTTTTTTGACAGAATATCTACGTATTATAAAAAGTAAGACTTTGCTGCTGTTCTTTTAGCTGTTTCCAGTTTGAAACACTTTACATGCATGGGACTGCAGCAGAATCTAGAATAATGAAATCCTAAAAGCTCCTTTTCCTGAAGCACTGCTAGGATCAAACCCTACTGTGTGCATGCCAATTGGCAAAGATTTTCAGAGAGGATTTACTCTGGTGCTTTGTCAGTGTTCCTCTGTGAATATGAAAAAAAGTCAGGGGATTTTTCTTGAAGCAAATTTTGCAGTCCTCAAGACATTTCAATTTTCTTCAAATTTTGAATCAGTTTAGAGGGCTTTACTTGTGAAGTGTATGTTGTTAACATCAGGTGAATAAAGACTACAATATCCACTTCATTATATCTGACATAAAGCCCATGATCAGTGAAAAAAATGTACCATTTAAAAAATAGAGTTGATGTTTCAGATATCAACCATTCAAATGATACGCTGCTTTGAAGAATGCAGTGCACTTCACTTTGTTGTACAGCTTCCAAGGACCATTGCTCATAACCACCTGCAGCTTCTGAAATGCAGGTGGTATTCTTCCTTTAGCCACAGCAAGGAACTACTAAGGCATACTTTTAAATAGAAGGTTTCTATCAATATTAAATGAACACAAAGGTGACAGGAAGTTACTGTATAATCAGTTCTCTTCATATAGTTAATATTTCATTGCTCTCTGTTCCCTAGCATGAAACCCAACATGGCTCTATTTTCTTTGGCTCTTGACCTTTTACTGCTTTCTCTACTGATTTACCTGTTCGAAACCCCAGGAGGCTTTAATGTGAAAGATTTCCAAAGACAACAGGAAGATTTATGAACACTGTCCAAAGCTCTCCTTATCCCGCCAGAACAATCTTCTGCAGCCAGAAAGGTACAGAAAAAGCTCACATTAGGGACGATCAGAGCAGCATTCAGAGTTTCTGCTCAGATTCCCAGACTAGTTCTCAGTCAACGGTATAAAAAACAGTAAGGGAAAATACTCTAAAGACACGGTACAAGAACACTTCTCACTCCTCTTCTTCAAAATCTAGATTAAAAAATTGATTGCAATTTAACTCCCAACATTCATTTTTCCATTTCAGCAACTGTCTGATCATAAGAACACAATCATAAGAACAGGGGCAGCAGCAAAGCCCAGTGCTGTAGCCATGGTACAGAATATACGTTAAGGCCCCTAACATCCCCATCTCTGCAAATCATTGCGAAGTGTTAATGCAAAGCCAAATTGGGTAGGAAAGGGCAGAACTGGACTTTTATACAATAAAATGAATAGCCAATCCCTTGGCGGGAAGAAGTCTAAGCACTCAACGTTGTTGAGCGGGAGGAAGAGCGGAGCAGTCCAGAGCCTTGCTGTGAAACAGATCAATCAACCTGTGTGGAAAGCCAGGGAGGAAAAGGAGAGCTTTCTTCTCCATAGCCAAGATGTCTCTATCCTTTCCCAACCCCCAAGTGCTGCATTCTGTCTTACTGGCAATCCTGGTGTTTCTGAAAATCCTAGTTTCAACACTTTTCTGAAGGTGTGGGCTTGGTCCTACTGACAGAGCCACGCATGTCCATGCTGGGAAATCATCAACTTGCATCAACAATCCCTGACACACAGCTCCTGAGACAAGGCTGTAATTCTTTTGCAAATAAGCTAGGTAAGGATATTTGGAGTGTAACACTGTTAAATCCTTCAGTCCTTCACTGTTCACGTCCAGTAAACAGGCTCATTAAAAGGAGATAAGGCATTCAAATCAGATCCTTCATGATTTCATTTTAACCCCTTCTTCCTGTTTTTCTGTGCATCTTTTCCTACATGCAGAAATACATGATAACTCCACACAGAATTCCACAGTTTTTCAAGCATTTTCATGTGTGCTTTGATGGGGGCTCATGTTTGCAATAGTGAATCAGAACATCAGTCAATAAAACTGCCTCCCCCAGGAATTACAAACATGGCATAACTGTGATGCTGGAATCTAAAAGAATGAAATAGCAACGTAAGGAATACATTACACATTACTTTAACTGCACCCTCTTTACAGAAAGGGCAACAATAGAACCTGGTAAAAAGATGATGAATGTTTTCTGCATTTAGCAACACCTGCTTCCCTTGTCATCTCTGCACCAGAAACCCTGAAATAACTGGCATCACTGCAGTTGTAATGACTTGAACACCCACCTCAAGCACATAGAGAAAAAAGCTTAATTTTGTAGGCTTTGATGCTTTTAAATTATATTTGTTACCATGAGAACTCGATTAAAATGCCACCCACAAGCTTGCAGAAAGGGGGTAAAAACAACAACAAAACAAAACAATCTAATTTTATTCAGTGGTAGTACACTTGCTGCATTGCAGCATTCTCATAAGCTCCCCAGCCTTCTGCAGTAAGAGGCAGCAGAGATACCCAGAGAGATATATTTTGCTGAATACTTTATTCTTGAAAAAATCTAGCTGACAGTTTGGTTGTTGTCCAGTACTTTTATACAATATTCCATTCAAGGAAGATAAAGCACACATACGTGTTCTGCACCATGATACAAGGTTTGATTTGAAAACCAGACAATTACACATATGTCAAATGTGAGGGCAACTCTGACAGCCACCCAGGACAAAAAGGTTTTTTGTTGATATCTGAGATAAAGCTATGAAACACTCTGCTTTCTCTTTCATCTTACCAATTTGTTAGCTTTATAAATTTATGCTGATTTTTATGTATATATACTTCTAGAAACTCAGATGATAGCACTGTATCTTCTAGGGTTCTTGGCTGTTTGGTTTTTTTTTTTAATTTACAGTCTTATGTTTGGATTAATGGACATGGATGCTGCATTCCTGCAGTCTGACTAGGAGCCAGAGTTTGCACCCCAAGCCTTCAGCCATGTCAAATCAGATAACTAGACTGTGGCTGAAACAAAAGTCAGTAATAAATCACACCAAGAAGCTTGGTCAGCAGTGTATGTGTTAAATGCCACAACTGATGCAGACTGTAGGAACGGCCTGCAGACAGTGGTGGGCAAGAAAGAGGGAAGCATTTCACACCTCTGACCGGAACAACCTACTAGCCACTTACTCAAAAGGAGTCATGTCACAGAGCTCTCTCTTAAACGTTGTATCTACTCCTCCACAGCAGGGAAACTATTGCTATTGTAATTAAGAGACCAGCCAGACAGTATCTCATTGAAGGTGAGAACAGAATTAACTTCCTGTGGAAGATCAATCACCCTCTCCACAACACTGTCCATACTGGAGTATTAGGCATCCTTTAGGCTTCAAAAGCAGCAGCTCCAAGAGGAAAAATCTATCAGCCAGAGAGAGATGGCATGAACAAGAACTATGCCAGAAACCCTGGATAGTACCTTCTCAAAAGCAAAATGTAAACTGTGTTGAAACAAGGGGGATAAAATAGACTTTTGATATAGCTTCAGTGGAGCAGGCAAGTTCCCAGTTCTTCAGTTGCATCTTTACACAACATTAATAGTTGGTCTCTCTATTTTGAATGTTAGGTGTAATGTGTGCACTTGCAGCTGTACTTTCACCTGTCATGAGCTGAGCATCACAGACAATAAAGGGTTCCACCAGAGGAGGGAACAAACCCCAGAAGCAGGAGATACCTTAAAAGATGGAGATGTCTTATCTGAATCTCACAGGCTGCATGGGGAGTTTGTACCACCTAGGCTGGGGGAGGCACAAACATTTTCCAGTGACACCAGAGGCTCTCAGCCACGCAAAAAATTGTATTTGCTCAAACTTAGAACATCATATGTGGAGAGTGTCATAACCCCCACTCGGCAAGATCCTAAAGGATATTTTTTTAGATCACTGTCAGTCGTATTTTGGGGAAGAATTCTAAGGAGCATCTATCACAGGTAATTTCATTGAGGTCAAGAGCCCTGCCTTGACTTACCCCATTTCCTAACCTGTACCCATTGACTGCCGGGAGCTTCCATGTCAACCACTTCCTGCTTCAGCACACATACAGAACTGACTCCCACCAACTTCCATGGGTTGTACACCACACAGGCAAAACATGAGAAAAAAACCCATATACTCAGAAGACCATGGGCATATCATACTGGAGGGTGAGACGCGGTGCAAAGAGTTATGAGAAGAGGGCTGAGCTGGTACACACAGAACAATCAGAATGACATTAGCCGTGGCTGAGCTCTGTGCAACCTGCTTTCATGCTGATGACCCACAACACATTGTCTGAGCCAGTTTAGGCCAGCAGAACCAGCTCAGACAGCCCCTTGGCTCAATGGCATAATTTTCTATTGTTTTTCGTCCTTTCCTTCTCTCTTTCTTTCTGCTAATTGCAGTGACTCTGTGATCATGCCCCCATAAAATTGCAAATAGAAGAAGAATAATGCTTATGATCATCCAAACCTCCCACTGACAAAAAAACACTGTGTTTAAGAAAAAGCTTGACTTACCCTTCATAGGCATGGATTTACCAGCAAATTAGTAACATTAGAAACTTTAAATAAAGAGATTTCCCTCTTACTATCTATAGACTGCTGAGACCATGATTGTCTCACCTCTTCTATGGATTATTGTAATTTCTTATTTTCTGGTAATTTGTATTCTTCCATTAGGCATTACCTGCATAAAATTTGCTAAAGTTGACCAAGGGATGAAGAATTTCATGCACCAATGGAAGTGCCTTCAAGATTATTTCACTCAGAAAGAGCTTTTCTTGCTCCTACAATTGTGGCGTAATACAGATATTCCTACAATCACAAGGATCTTTAGAAAGGCAGAGCAGTTTTACAGTTGTGGCACTGAGATCCAAGATCAGAATTAGTCCAGGCCTCTGCTGCTCACCTGGCACTATTACCTTGAATTTATGAATAAACAAGCCCATGTCTCAGTTCTCCCAGTTGTAAAACATATATTACGATATTTACACATTGTGTAACTTGACTATTTATGCTGCAAACCCTGCAGGGCAAGGGCTGTCTCTGCCACCTGTGCAAAGATGCTCTGGCTCCCAAGCAAACCCTTTGCATCCAGATTTCAGAAAGTTTTGCTTAAGGAAGGACATTTAACCAGACACAGCATCTACCTGCATGACAAACATGAAGCCACAAAAAGGAGACTCAAAAGGAAGGACTGCAACACTGACCACTGACACCAGAGCCTGAGAGTCCTCCAGAGCACATGGGGGAAACAGAGGGATCTGGGGCACCATCTGCCTGCTTGACAGCACTGGGGACAAAGGCTGCCCTGAGCTCTGGCTGTCAAACAGCTCCAGTCCCTGGGTGCCTCAAAGCTCAGCTCAGGCCTCTGGTGCTGCTGAAAGGGTCCTTGATTCCTTAAAACTCTCGATTCATCAGCCAGGACTACCAAGAATAGCCACAGTTTAAAATTTGGATGTGAAGTCTCTGATGAAGGTTGCAGCCTACAAACTACATTAAGGAATCCCTGTTGTTGGTATTATCATAAAAACTAACAAAAATGCAGATTCTTATTTCAACTCCATAGGGCTGCTGGCCTGACAACTGGGTTGTCTCTAAATGACTTCTTTCCCAGATATTCCACAGCACCTCCCACATCTTTCCTCCAGGAATCTATATAAAGCTTGCTGCATTTCTTCTTCTGATGGATGCTCATTTCTAAAAATACTTGTACAAAGAACTGTCTTTAGTTGGAATTAAAAATGTGACACAATGTAGTGCCAGAATTCATTTAAGAAAACATAAATCACAAGGTATGCATCAAGTCCCTGATACCAACTTGCCTCCATATATACATAACAAGTCCTTCAGATTTCTCCCTGACATTAAACCAGTATCGTAAACTGCCTGCTTGATTCTGCTGGTCACCTTAGCTGAAGATATGTGCACACACAAGCAACCCACAAATTCCCTAATTCTCTTACGCTATTTGTGCTCCTGTTTCCTGTCTCTGCCTGTCTGCTGTGTCCATCCACACGCATAATTGCCAAACACACTGGCCAACTTTTACCATGTTTGATAGAAGATTCTAAGCTTTTACCTACCACCTTAGGAAATCCACAGATGGATAAGAGAGAGAGAGGATAAATGCCTCTATGAAGGAAAAAAAAACAAGGAGAAGAACTCAGACTGTATTTCCCCTTTCTGGCAGTGTTCTGGTGGTCTACTCAGTAGATGCGGAGCTCACATGCAGCCACAGCATATACTCTTTCTGGCCGAATTAACTGTCTAAGTACAGACAGGTGAAGATTGTAACAGATACTGGTTAACCTACAGAGAGAGAGAAGTCACTGCAGAGAGGACATAGAAAGTTGCTGAGAAAATGCAAAGTAAGTCAGGAGATCCCAAAGGTCCAAGGGGTAAATGGAGATAATTCAGTGAAGAATGAGGAAAAACAATGCAGGTAAGGCAAATTGGGTATGCAAGGAATAATCAAGTGCTGGGACTCTGAGAGATCACAGTAGAGTCTGTGAACTGCAGGGAACCCAGAAGATGAGAAAACTAGCAGTACATGGTACCACAGGAAGGGAATACAGGGGCTGGAGAGGTGGGGTAGAGATTCTATGTAGAGTAGTGATACACATCACAAGCTCTAAGTAGAGAGCCAACACTGGATGCCACCCCACACTGACAAATAATACCCATTATTTTAATTTATAAAACAGTTCAACTAGCAATATCATTTCCAGCACTGAGCTGAACTCAAACCAAAAGAAAGTCCTGACTTCAGGCATTTCAAAGTACAGATTTACTCTGGAAGGTCTAGATACATTTCAGACTGCAAGAGAAGACATGACTTTACCAAATCTTCCTCACTCAGGCCAGAAAGAAATAGGTTTTCTTATCTTTACTTGGTGGTTTTATTGATAGCTGGAAGCCAGTTATCTAAACATTCAGAACCTTGGGGGAAAAAGGGGAAGCAGGGTGATTCCTGCTGGAAAAAGGGGGTAGCAATTCTGTTCTAAGGCCAACATTTACATTAGTTTTAAATGGAGCTGAACTATTTTGTCCATTTCTGTTACTTGCTACAGTGAACAATATGCAGAAATAGAGCTGCATTACTAACTAGACTTTTGCTGTATTAGGGAAAACAACATTCCCAATGGAAAACATACAAAAACAGCAGAGATGAAAAAGAGTGAAGCTGACCTGTATTTTACAACTGATTATACCCTGGATTTTAAATTGAAACCCTCCCAAGTAAAATAGGATTTGATCCCTTGTAGGCTGCATATCCTAGGAGGATGGTTTTCTATCTACAACTTCCCAGCATGAGCTATGGAGTCTCTAAGGTACTAATTACACTGGCAAATACTGTTTCACCAGTATTTGCTTTCTGGCTGCTTACAGCTTCATGTTTCTGTGGAGACTTGACTGTAAGCTCCTTGGAGTCTGGAACAACTCTGCTGTTTGAGCATCTAACACAACAGTGATCTAATCCAGACTTGGACACCTAGTTACTAATATTATGATAGCTACAGCAATGAGTAATGTAGCATTAAGAAGAATCACAGCAAAAGCTATTGTACACAATATCTAGTTCCCAGGCATGCCACCATTAACCTTAGACTCAAAATCCTGTTGTGTCTAATTCTGTTTTCAGCACAGAGTGGATGTTCTTATGATTTTGAGCAGCCAAACTGATACAAGAGTAACTGTATAAAAAAGGAAAACATTTTTTCTAGCCCCAAAGAAGTTACAACTGAAATAGGAATACCAAGGAGCTGTTATTAAGAGTATGCTGCAGGAAACCCATACAGATGCAGGTAATGGGCAACAATATGAATTGTTCATTGAGGCATGACTCCTGATCAAAGTACCTTGCAATTCACCCCAGATAGCCTACACAGACATGGCAAAAGGCAGAACAACCGGCAAGCTTCCAGTAATGTCCTGAAGTCTTCTGATGTAAAATTCAAGGATGATTTGGAAAACAACAGAGACAAGCCATGTGTGGATCTCACTTTTCACATCAAGACCTCACTTGAACATTAATCGCATGGTGTATTATACCCCCCTCCCTGTGTAATTATGTCACTGTAGTACCCGGGACGAAGAGATGCAGCACACACAATTCCAGTGAGAAAATGGAGAGTATTTTATTATTTACAACTTCTGCTTATATGTGCTAAAATTCCATAGGTGATTGGTCAGTGGTCACCCACCTCCTGGGGTGATTGGCTGAAGTTCTACAATGCCCATTTCCAAACACTCTCTGCCTTAAACCCAAACAGATCAGAAAAATAGCAGGTGTTCAGATACTATTTACCAAAAACCATCTTATGGTTTCCATAGCTTGCATGAGAAAGGAGAGATTCTCAGAGAATATGGCAAGAAACAGGGTAAACCTTCTGCTAGCAGCTTTTCGGTATCCACATAATTATTCCAGCTGTCCAAAATGTCATGGCTAGAGACTGGACTGAATTATAACTTCCTGCTTCAGAAGGAACCAAAGTCTCAGAGGGATTAATTATAAGAGAAAAAAAATGACTCATCTTAAGGATGACAACTACAGTAATTTTTGGTCATGATTATGAAAAGTTTTCTTTTATCAACCATGCTGGAAAAAACATTAGGATTCAAACACCTATTCTTCTCGTAAGTGTCGTTCCTCAAAACAATCAAATCTGTGCCTCTCAAACTTCTCTCATGGAGAAGGCTCACAGCACTCCCATTATTCCCACTTCCTCTTTCAAAAGCATGTTTACTATCACAACTGCTTAACTATGCTTAAATAAGGCTTAACTCTGAGTATCAGGTTCCCTAGCACTGAACTTAAAAGCTGTATTTCTCGTGACTTGCATTACAAAGCCATTTACAGGTATTAAGTGGGGATGGGATAATTTTCCCCCCAACTGCTTTGCAGGCAGCACTGACTTCCAGCTCCCCCCTCAGTGAGAGCCACAAGCACATCCCTGTGTGCTGTATCCTTGTCCTGACACCAGCCAGAACCAGATGCTCCACAGGAAAGTTCAGGACAACACGGCAGGAGGACTAAGGCGTTTTTAAACACAGCAGGGTTTGCTGTGAAGACAAACAAGGGACATGTGGTCTGTCAGATCACTGGAGGAGACAGGCAATACAAGGCCTTTCTGAGCAGGCCCCCAGACCAGTCACACCTGACAGATAGCGCAGACATCAGAACAACACAGAGCTGCCCTGCAGTTCCTGTGAAAGAAGGGCTGACGTGCACCCCTTGGCATGGACTTTTGAAAACTGACACTGTAATTTAAACAAGTGTGAGCAATTCCTTTTTCATGGAGCCATAAAGCTATAATCCTTAGCAAGATGATTAGTTTTCAAAAGGACGTTCACAGCAAAAATTCCTGCCTTTAGGAGAGATGAGCTTCTATTCCATGGTGTTGAGTTTTCTTTCCCTCCTCATTATTCAGGGAACAAAACTCACAGTTGTGAGAATTCAGCGTTAGCACACTGAACTGGTTCCTGAGCTACAGGAGGGATTGTGTTGACGTTACTGCTGGAGATGCAGAAACAACTGCTGTGTTCACAAAACCAAAATGCAGCTCAACAACTCACTTGTTTAATTTTGCCCCTCTATAAAGTCACTTAAGTACTGCACAGAAATGGAAAAGTTCTGTATTGGGATTGGCTGCTGATCCTGACAAAGGCATCAAGCATAAGCTGCAACACACAGGTCACTCCTGTTTTCCTTCCTTACCAATCTCTTCCTTGAAATTAAACTCCGTGGCTCATCACAACAGAGGGGAAAGAAAGGATGTCATTTTCTTCTTCCTCTCCCATCCTGGTCTCTCTGGCCCACCTCTTGCATCCAAAGAGTTGGGAAGAGGCTTACTGAAAAGCTGCAGCAGGTCAGGTAACCCATCCGTCAATTTCTGCCTGAATTGCTTTGCTTCTTGGCTGTAAACAAGTTTTAAGCATCTACTAAGTGACTCAGTCTGCTACATAGGAGTATTACTAACACCACCACTGTCATCACGATGATTTGATAGTGACAGAGGACATTCTGTTTCCTTCCCACTGCTTAACGATCACATCTGAATCCTTTCAAAATGTAGCAACTTCTTTGATAGTTCACAAACACAAGTAACAGAATGTTCAAAACAGCTTGTGTTCAAAACAGGTGTTAGCAAATGAATGAAGGTACAGATAATGGCTATTAAGACAATCAGAAGAAAGGAGGGAAGAGAAGGTGATTCCAAAATTGATGACAGCCCTCCCTTCGAAGGAGGAAAGAGGTAGATTGATGCTAAGTGATAAACACAAAGGAGGGAATGGCTAGTTTGGTACAAGAACCCTTTTTAAGTTTTACCTGGAAGCTAAGTTTCTTGCAAGTGAGATTGTAGGAGAGTCTACTCATTGGTAGGAGACTATTTTTAAGAGGAAGGCTGATGAAGGAGGAATAGATGTCACACTGACCGTGACAGTAAGTGTCCCAAGAGCCTCTTTCAGCCCCATGTCAGAACCACTCATGTGGGGATGCCTCATTGCAGCCCTCCCAATGCCAAGCAGGAGACACTCAAGACAACTGCATGGGAAAAGAGAAGACAATGCCAATAACACCACTGAGCTCCACCTTGCACTCTGCCCACTTGCAAACGTTCCCTAGTGCTACAACAATCACTGCAGAAAAAACCAACCCAAAGTAAGCAAAATGAAAAAGGAGAACATCTCTAGAATTTCTGAATCTTCAGAAATCAAGCCAACATACCTTCTGCAGCTACTACAAGAAACCCTTCTAGTGAGTATCAATTCATATCCCTTATTGTGATGTTTTGAACCTGAGTTGATGGACAGTTGTATAGACCAATAGCGCTTCTCGAAATTCACATATTTAAACCAGGTGGGAGCCCGGAAAATCTCTCTTCCTTCCGGCTTTCGTGCTGGTAACAGGGCTCTGGCCGGCAGGCCAGGCTGGGCCTGGCTGGGCCTGGCCGGGCCTGACCACTCGGCCCCGGCAGGGGCTGGGGCCAGGCCCGCGGCTCTGTGAGGGCCGTGATGCCCCCCCCGCCTTCTCCGGGGCAGCCAGAGATGGACTTTTTACAGCTACTGCCGAAACCAGCTCCTGGCCTGCCCAGCAGAGAGCATGTGACCAGCAAAGAGATAAGTTGTAGCTGCAAGCCAAGGCTCCGGGTAAGATTAACCCCTTCTGAACCGTAAATTCCCCAGAAGAGATGAGACCTGCCACATCCATCCTCTCCCAGGTCAGAGGAAAGGGAAAGGCAAAGGCA
>VZRQ01002576.1:147955-160667 GCA_013397975.1 Machaerirhynchus nigripectus
GAGATGAAAATGTCCCTAGAGGCAGATGACGAGAAACTTTGCTCCTGAACTGCTCATCCTTAAAATAGTACCCCATTAGCTAAGACTGAACCCTTGAAAACGGCTGTGGGGAAAGCTGTAAGTCGAGGGAAGGGACTTTCACATGCCAGCAGAAAACCACCCCGGGCGGCTGTTGTGCTGTAACGTGGAAGCCACAAGAAGACTCCTTGTGGAGAAGCCCCATAGCATGGGCAAAAGAAACTCCTCTACCTAAGTGAACTGATGAAAGACTATTATATAGGTGGTAAACTGACTGAAATAATCTCAAGTTTGTGCCTTTATGTTGTAACTGGAAAGAGGGGAAAGGATGGGGGAAAGAGAAGTGTTCTGAAGGTGTATTTTAACTCTTATTAATTCTTTTTTTTCTTTTAGTTCTGGTAATAAACTTCTTCATGTTCTTTTAGTTTAGAGCCTGCTTTCCATTCCTCCTAATTCTTATCTCACAAAAGGTAAAAGATGCGAACCAACCCACTACACTTATCTATAAACTGTTCTAATCATTCCACACTGACATCTTTCTGTATAATGTTAACTTTCAATCACTGATGAGGGAAATTTCTAACCCTAAAATACAAGCTATGGTATACTTATGCTCTCTACAAAATTCGTCTAAGATGAGCCTATACCCAAAGAGGTTCCAGCCTAATTAAACGAAGTATCAATACACAAATATTCTCCCTTAGTACACTGCGTGCTCACCTTGACCTCCTACTGCCCTCAAGGCTCTGTTCTGGATGGCTGCTGCAAAGCTGCAACCCCATCTACATGCCTCTCCTTCTCAGCATTAGTAGGTTCACAGTAGAAAAAGAAATTCAAACAATGCTTATACTCAAAAAGTTACTCAAAATTACCTGTAATCTCAATGTGACAGAGCCTTTGGAGGGTGTTCAGAGTTCCCCTCTCCTGCTTAGAAACAGCCCCAGATGAGCAAATGGTCTTGATAGTACCTTCCTGTTTTGAGGTCCCTTAGGAAAGACAGTTCACACAGAGAAAACCTCAGTGTTGGAAGGAGGTGAAGAGTTTGTTCACAACACACAGGGAATCACAGGGCCCAGTGACCAGCATGAAGAGTCATGGAAGCTGCTCCAGAAGCATCAGAAGCAAAACCACAGTACCAGAGAATGCTACAACTCTTCCAAAGCTGCGTCCTCAGCTCCAAATGCTGCAAACAGGCTGTACTGACATCCCAGCTTAGAGGAACGTGATCCTTATCACCCATTCCTGAAGCCCTCTGTGCCACCTTCTTGGTTCTGTTACTCCTCCTCCCCATCCAGCTGCCCAGCCTTTGGGGATGCTCTTACACAGGGGACAACACATCTGTTTTTCCTGAGCTCCCACCTCATTTATCATAACTTTCCCTGTTACACACCTGTGGTACATTATTCCCACTGCTAATTCTCACTGTTACTTTTAGTCACCCAGAGACAAAGGACACAGGAGAGACAGCAATGCTCACAAGATCTTGGACCTGTATTTTATCTCCTAATCACTGATTTAGCAACCCTGTGAAGAAAATGCTATTTCTGATGTATGATTATTTCTATCTCTTTTCATTTCAGACTTGTCAACTTCTTAAACTGTGGCATCTCAGCAGCACCAAGAGGCTATGGGGCACTCCATGGATACACTCTTTATTTCAAGAGCAATAATTTAGGTCTGTCAGTTAAGAGTGGGATCTGCAAAGACAGCTTAAGCTTTGCACAGCAGACAACTGAGAACTTACTTTATTGCTAGTGGAATATTATCAATAGTGAAATGGCAACTGCAATAAAACTGCCTGTTACTTTAAGTCTTACAGGCTAATTTAATCCTTCATTTAGTACTCGCACTGCTGCAAGGGTATTCTGAGGCCATGGGAAAATTACTGAAGCGTGTGCAGGATCACTGCTTATGGTGCCCCTCCTGCCTGGCAGAGGCTGGCAGGAGCCTAGGGGTTGCTGGACATGCTGGCTGCTTCCAGGAGCAAATGGGAGCCTGGTGGGAGCAAATGCCAGGGCTGTGGTGCTCCTGCCCTTCCACAGTCTGAGGCCCAGAAAGGTGAATGGCTCCTTCCCAAACTGCAGGGCTGCCTGTGCCATGCTTTCCAGGAGGAGGAGTAGCACTGAAATTCTGCGAAACAACAAGAGGCACCTTAACCCTTAGGCACACCATATATCTCAGAGACAGGAGAGGCTGGCACATACACACTTTATGTGCCTCCACAGATCATGTCAGGCCTGTGCTCCCATGGCTTGTGAGGGAAAAGTTCACATATGGAAAGTCAACTGCCTTGTACTTGTGTGTCTGCTTTTTACAGCCTACAAATGCAGAGAGACAGATTTGATTCTCTATTTCAATTTCCTTCAAATTCATAAATCCAGGAGACACTGCACACAAAAGCAAGCTAGGGGCTGGTTGGGAAATGGATAGATTTATGGGTTTATAATTGCTCAAGTCCAGAACCAGCCTTGTACCCAATACATACACACACAAGCGCATATGTGCATGTCCACACAAATCTGAGACCATACACTATTACCTTTTTTCATCCTGTAGTATCAGCTTGCCTTCCTTTAAACCTGTGTTTGATCCTTCCATTTTTTCATCATTAAGTATCCTGGCAGCCTCATAAGCATGGCACTGACTACTCAATGAGAATACGGGAGACTGATTTTGATCACTGTTCAAGTATGATCTCACAGAAGGAATGTGTCCTAAACTGCCATAATCCAGCACCCTTCTTTTTATTAGTGACAAGGCAGAGTAGGTACTTTTACCAGCTGAATAAAACTTTCATGCTCATGTATGTGTTCATGCTACTCTTCAAAGGATGCAGAGGCTGAACCTCCTCTAGTTTGTTGTGCTGAGAAGACACCCAGGGAAGGGGACCACTATCCTGTTATGCCTCATATGAGCATCCACAGGCGTCTCCTGCACAGGCATCTGTGCTCACTGAAACCCTCGTTTTGCTTGTGTTGCAAGGCCAGAGAAAACACACCACTTCTCCCCAAAACAATGGCAGTATTTCCCCCTACCCTGCACAAGTTACACCTGTAGAAGCACTTTGCCACGCTGCTCACACTGCATTTCTTCCTTGCGCTTCTGATGTAGTTTTTCCATCAAACTCTGTTCCAGTTTGCTGGAGTTCTGTCTCTAGCATTATTCTGTCTTTATCATTTTAAACTCATGCTTGTGAGAACAGTGACTATGTTCACTTGAAAATCAAACTGAAATGAATACATGAGCATACAGATATACTGACAAAACAAGTATCTGCTCCTCTACATGACAGAGGCACCACAGGTTCTCTATAACACTTGTTTGTATTCTTCTGGGACAGGAGTCTCCTGAATGTTTTCTCTTTCCCAAAGAGGAGAAAAAGTACATTTCTTTGATCCAACTCAATAATTTTTGATTCTGGAGATCTGGAAGCATTGTGCTTGTGATTGCTCTGCCAAATCAGTCTCATTTTTTCTGTGGTACAACTCAGTGCAGTGGCAGGACATGACAAACCAGAGCAGTGTGCAGGAGCAATGTCACCTCTCTCAAATGCTCTGCCTTTGTATCATCACCATTCTAGGCCCTTTCCACCCAGGGCTGTAAGCAGGTTATTGCTAAGCCAAAAACATACAGCTGCTTTGACAGTGGATACTGTGGCTCTCATAAGATGCAGGAGGCTTTACAAAAAACCTACTTAAAATACTCCTATATTTTAAAAACAGGAGTATCGCAAAAACAGGAAGTAGCCCCAGAAAAATTAAGTGTTCCAGGAGCTAGAGAAGTTTTCTCAAGCCTTCTTAGTTTGTTGAAGCAGCCTCCTTGTTAAACTATGCTAATGAGTTAAAAGGTCATACCTGGGTAAGCAGATTATAGGATGCTGCGTCTGGTTGTTGAGCAAGGGAAATGCTCTGTTCCTATAAAGAAATAGAAAAATATGCTCACTATTTAGTCTCTATGCAGCAAATTTAGCATAAAGTCAACACTGTAAGGATTATAAAATGTCTTTACATCTTATGTGTACACTTCTGTCTGAGCCTTTTTCTCTCATCTTTATTTCCCAAGACTCATTAATTCAGATTCCCCGTTATGTCCAGCCTGCTTTGGGACCACCAAGGAGCTGCTTACTCCCTACACCAGCCCTGGGTAAGCAGTAAGCAGTAAAAAGCTGGCCCTTGCTCCAAAAACCTGTCCATCAGGGAAGGCAAATGGAGCATAGCAAAATTCCAGCCAGACTCCCTCCACTGGGAGACCTGTCAGAGCTGCTATATGCGGAGTCCCTACTGCAGGGCAATTCCAAGCAGGAAAAAGGAAAGTGGTTGATAAGATGCACAGAAAGTAATGGAAGAAGAGCAAGAATCCCTCACTGACTTCCCAGTACGACACTTCAAAACAGCTGAAGATACCAAGGCAGGGAACTACTACAATTTCTGCTTTATACTGTTTTTCTTGCCTAAGTTGTAGCAGAGGGTCTTAAGCAGAGGGTCTTAAGTTTACCTGGGATAAGTAGCAAAGGTTACCACAGTACTATCCTTTTTGTAACCCTCTTTAATCATAGAGAAATGCCTGGGCAGTAAATGTAGTTAGCTTGCTGAAATAGCCTCCGTGTGCCCCACTATACATCCTCTCTCCTTTCTCTAAGTCTTTGACCAGAGGTCAAACATTACAGATGCAAGCAGCAGACAGACATCCAAGCGGCTCCATGTAAGGTCACACACTAACCTCCCTGGTCCCATTGCCGAGGGAAACCAGAGGGCAGATACCTTAGCCATGGCTGTGCAACTTCCCAACGTGCCTCACACCTTTGCACAAGCAGAAATGAGCCATGTGTTCTATCATCAAAATGTACCAGCTCTTGTTACAATGTTTTGTATCCCCCGAGAACAGGCGAGAGCTATCGTTGGAACTTTCCCTAATTGCCGGCTGTACCAGCTTCCCTCCCTAGGCCCTGGGGTTAACCCCAGAGGTTTAAACAGTTGTGAAGTGTGGCAGGCAGATGTAACCCACTTCCCACAGTGGTAGACAAAAATACATATGTGTCTGTTGACACTTTTTCGGGTGCAGTCTTCACCTCCGCCCACTCCGGAGAAAAGGCGAAGGTTGTGACTAGGCACTACTTCCTAGCCTTTGCCACCCTGGGAGTCCCACAGGAAATCAAGACAGACAACGGTCCGGCGTATGTCTCCCACAAACTACAGGAGTTTTTCCAACAGTGGGGCACACGGCACAGCACAGGCATCCCACATTCCCCCACAGGTCAGTAGGTGGTTGAGAGGGCTCATCAGAACATCAAAAGAGTCCTTGACCAACAGCAAGGAGGGGCAGAGACTAGATCTCCTGTTGAGAGGCTCTGCAAGGCGCTCTTCACAATCAACTTTTTGAATAATTCATTTAATAAGCCCATCCCTCCCATGTTCCGGCATTTCACAAATTCGACCCAGGCCAAACTGAAGGAAAAGCCGCTGGTGCTGCTCAAGGACCCTGAGAGCCACCAGATCCAAGGGCCCTTCCCACTCATTACTTGATGAGTAATCAAGTAATTGAGGAGGAGATATGCCTGTATCTCAACTCCAGCAGGACTGACGTGGATCCCAGGGAAGTTCGTTAAACCACTCCTCAAGACCGCCCTGGAGAAGGCCAACACTGAACCCGGACTTCACACAGCAACAACCCATGATGACGCCAACACTGCCTGGAAGAGGAGGAAGTGACGTGACAATAGCCACGACAACTCTAGCTGCCCTTCCTCCAGGCAGAACCCCAAAATCCCCTACCTTCCCTCGTGTGTGTCTCCCTATTCCCACTTACCTTTACTCCAACCCATTTCTCTCCTCCCTCCCTTTCCCTCAAACAAAGAAGGGGGAGACAGGGGGGGATCAAATAAATCCAACAGGATTTTAAGTATTCTTTTTTATATTTTTGAGCAAAGAAAGTTAACAATGTCATTTCATTTGAGATCCCATAGAGAGACAACAACCCCATTCAATCCCAAGATGTCCACCTGCCTCACGCCCATACCCATCGGATGGATCCTCTTACTCATACCATCATGCTGTGCCTGGGTCGTGCCCCAGCCTCAAGCCAGTGTCTGGGTCACCTGGGCCAAAACCATCGGCCAAGAACATTTCTGCCTGTCCATGGGACAACCCTATTGTTGTCCTGCCTCACTGGGATTCCTTTGAGGCCCCATGAGATGCCGTTCCAAGGCCCTGGCATCGAACTGGATGGTTGGGTAAAAAAATTAGAAGATGTACCAAACGAACCCCAGGAACTGGACCTGCTGGGGTCAGCAAAAGTGTTCATTTGCATCAACTGGGACTATAAATTGGTTGTAGGCTCATCTTACAGTAACCTGAAAGTACCCAATCTGATCCGTAAGATTTACACGTTTGAGCAATGGTGCAATTCTACCCAACCCAGATCACCCCAGCCTACAATCGACCCAAACAGCTGCCACGGGGACTTTTTATGTTGTGTGGTGACAGGGCATGAGCCGGCAGCCCATCGTGCCTTTTTGGGGGACCCTGAACGTTTGGCAGGCTTTCCCTCCTTGTTCCAAATAAGACACAAATTATGGATTGGCAGCAACAGAACCAATTGGCTGGCCAAGAAAGAGAAACCTGAAATTCAACCCAAATTGTAACGATAAAATTGCAATGTGGTCTCAAAGAGATCTGTGGCCTCCGGCTTTGTGCCATGGATTGCGGCTGTGAAGGCTCTCAGGGACATTTCCCACCTGGAGTGCTGGTTGGGAAAATATGCCAACATAATGTCGTATGCCATAAGCAAACAAGCTACTAGGCATGCGACGTTACAAAACCAGGCAGCAATAGATTTTCTCCTACTAGCCCATGGACGTGTCTGCAAAGACTTTGAAGGCCTATGCTGCTTTAATTTAACATCTCACAGCCAAAGCATCCAAGCAGCGATAAAGGAAATGAGGCAGCAGATCGATCATCTATAAATTGAAAAGGATCCTCAATGGTTTGAGGATTTGCTTGGACATTTTGGGGTGAAAGGGTGGCTAAACTCCATATTAACTAATCTGTTGTGGGTCCTTCTAGTCATATTCATTGTTTTACGCATGTTAAGTTGTTTTAGGAAACTGATGGTCAGGTCCCTGGGCGAAGTACTCGCTTTAAACAAAGAAGGGGGAGATGTTGCATCCCGTGAGGATGCCAACAGGCCAGCAAAGCCCACGGCAAGGAGAGTTCGCTGGTGGGATGGCCTTAAGCCAGGAACATCCCCACCAGACAGGGTGAGCTTCCAGAAGGCCTTGCCCTAAATATTATAATGTTTGGATTTTCCCCTACTGGGATTGGTTCTTTGTTCTCCACCCCTTTGTTCCATCAATGTACCCCATCCACAAATTTCTTTTTGTTTGTATCCCCATTGGCTCCTGCCCCTTAGTTCCTCCTTCCCTACCCCTCCATTGGCTCCCTTACCCCTACTCTGCCCCCTGGCCCTCATCCTATTGGCCCTGATGCTCTGCCCGCCCCTTCTTCCCCATATATAAAACTTGTACCCTACCCTCCATTTTGTCTTCTATTCCTGGACCCCTCCGCACCTGGACCCTCCAATAAACCTGGTTGCTGAACCCCATATAGAAGACCCTTCTTGCCTCTTTGCCACTGGCCGTCACTCCTGATCCTGTGTGCATGAGTGCGTGCACCCTGCACCATCGGGTGTGTGTGTGTGCCCTCCCCTTTGCCTTGCCCCTCCGTGCTGAAGTGGCTTCCCCTGGCTGGGGACCCTTCTGGAAGGCTGCAGCTTACCATCGCCCCACGCCGCATTACCTTGCCCCAGGTCCTTGAGTATCCCCCAAGTGTTATGGGTCCAGCTCGTACTATCACCTATTTTTAAGGCTGCAGCTTCTCATGTCCAAGACACTTGTAACTTTTCTGACTTTAGTTGTTCAGAAATTAATTCCCTGTATACGGTATCTGACTCAGGTTAATGCTTTTGTTTGGGAGTTTACTGTTTTAAAGCTTCACCAAGAACAGGGCAGGCATTCCCAAGAACTAGAGTAGTAAGAAACACGTAACTAAACCAAATTAAGGATAGTATTAAGGTAATGACAAAAAGTAAGATGTAAGTGTGAAATCCAGAGAATCATAATGCATACTCACAAAGGCTACTAACCTTAAGCTAGAGAGCAGTTCAAGCTTTTTTCATTTCCTGGACTGTCATCCTTTGTCACTGAATTAGTCACCTTGTCTGTACCACATCACTGGCATGGGGTTGTGCTAACTACAGCTTTTCACCAGTTTGCCCAGTTAACATCCAAGAAAAACAGAAAGATTTTGCTGCCCTAAAGGGGGAAAGTTTCAGATGGTTCTGACAGCAAGTAAATGAAAAGTAACTATTCCACCTTACAGCAGAGGCTGTCAGCAGAGTGCACCATTCCCTTAATAATAATAATAATAATAATAATAATAATAATAATAATAATAAAATAATAATAAACAATTAGTTACAGTAAATGACCTATGTGGAAATCAGGCTCCAGCCATTACCAACTCTACCAACCCACAGGACAAAGATGAGTGTTAGAATAAGCTAATTAAATTTTCTCTGGCCCAGCAGAAAAATCAATGTTCTTGACAGCCAAGGGTTCAGCATGCGGCATCCCAACAACCCTCTGATGTGTCACCACTGCAACATAAGGCCACATAGTCAGAACCAGAGGAAGTGGAACACCCCTCTCGGGAGGGGCAAGTGCAGGAGACAGAGGCATTCAACAGGGACATTAACAGAAGGATGGAGACACCTGCTACTTGTATGCCAGATGGTCAGATGGCATTTTTACCAAAAACAAACTTGGCTTTGCACTTTCATTACCTATTCTACCACCATTAAACAAGTGTCCCAGTAGTCTGAACTGAAATCTCGATCACCTCTCTGCTAAAGGTCCACTGCAATAAATGTGATTTTAGCCACTACAGAATACCAAAAATACCAGACAATCAAAATACGGACGCCAGAAGCGGGCAGCATTTTTGCTGCCCCACAAATTTGCTGAAGACAGGCTGTTACCAGCATTTCCACCTCTTGCTGACAGGGAAGAAAATGAGATGATTCAAAGGTTCTTCCGCTAGAGAATAGAAGAGACATCTGCCCACACAGAGATGCCCACAGCTCCACATTTAGAGCAGTTAAACAAAAAGCATTTAAGTGCCTGGTCAGAATGTGGCACCACATATATTAATGGGGTTTTCTACTTCCTGTAAGTGTCTTCGAATAATCACTGTGCAGAATGTGTTAGGAAGGGTTTCTTTTAGTTTGTATTTCTCCCTCTTGCTTGAGACAGAAATCCAGAAGAAACTGTCCCAATAAGGAATAACTTGAAACTGTCAGTGTCTTCAGAAAACCTTTGTGCTCTGATGAAGGGATGTGCTGGCTTGTTGATGCCCCAGAGCCAGGACGGCAGGGGACAGCACTTTGGCTGCTCCAAGCGACACTTTCCACAAGGGACATGGCACAAAACAGATAAGCTGGTTTTTTCACTCTTAATGGGAAGCTGTGATTAAAACCTTCAGTCATGGATATGGAAACCTATGTCAGGACACGCAAGCTTATCACAATGAAGAAGACTTGAAGTCTCGTCCACAAGCACAGCCTGGTAAGTGCATTCAGCACATTTTCTTTCACTGAAGTACATCAAACAGATTCTCTGTTGATGCAGACTAACAAAGGGCTAGACAGCTCTAGGGTGGATGCACTGTGACCTAGCATCAAACAGTCAAGGAAACCTGTTCATTCTGGCTCTGCCATTTGCCTGTGGATTGAGCATACTACTTCCTCTGCTGTACCCATTAGGGATTGCCCTTCCTTCTTTTTGGTTTGACTTTGAATTCTACCTACAAAAACTGATAGAAAAAACCCAGTGTGCATATACATACACATGCACAACAGAGAACTGAGGTTCTATTTTACAAACAAGGTGTTTGTAACTATTCTTCAGTAATGTGCACTTACTCCTACTTCTTCTCTTATAGAACTCTCAAAGCCAACAGGATTCATGAATTTATACATTGTACTAATTTTAAAAAATATATCTGTCTTTTTCAGGAGCTGCTTTCCTCTCTCATTTGAGGGTTTGTGTTCAAACACTTCTGTATAACCTAACTAACAACACACCTGTTCTGCAGAGTCATCTGTAATGAAAACTGTAAAGACTAAGTGCATTCTTTTCTGAAGCTCTTCCACTTGTTCTCCTGAGAAAGGACCCGTGCTGTTATTCTGAGGGGTCAGCCCATCCACCTGAGGCCCTGGCTCTGCCTTGCAGACATCCATTAGCTTCACCAAGCTGCCTGCAGAAATGCACGTTTAAGGTTACAAACTCTTCAGTCTGGGAGCTTGTCTTTTGCTACGTATACCCCAAGAGCAACATACACGCTATGATAAAAGCCTAAATTGCCACAAATTACTTTTCAGCATTTAGTGCTTTGCCCAACAATGCTGCAAATGGATCCAGTCCATTAACATCAAACCCTTCCCCACAGCTTCTTCCTTTTACACTACACTCTCCTCCTCCATGCTTTCCATGTATCCCATGCTTTCCCCTTGGCAGCAGAGGCTTAAAATAACAGACATTTTTCACACGGATGCAAAAAACCATTCTGGTTATCTGCAGGGCACAATTCACTACACATTTATTATTATTCAGTTTCCAAAGTGCTAGGGAATGAAGGTCAAATATATCTGAACTTCAGCTAGGGCTGATGCAGAGAGCAAATATCTTTAAACCACTGCAGCTGAAGGAGGCAAACCAGAGGCCAGGTTGTGGTGCTGTAAATTACTGACCATCAGCAGAAGTCAGCAGCTTATGGTGGCTGCAGATGTGGCCCTGAAATTCAGAAAGGACTGCAGATGTTGCCTCAACTTGAGAATCAAGATGCCAGAGTCACACTGACTGGGGAAAAACCTGTACCAAAATTTTCACCACCAGGTTGAATTAGTATTGGGCAGCACATAACACAGTACTTCTCACTCCTGGAACATGTCTGCCTCTGAAAGCCAGCTTAGCAGTACAGATATGTTCCCTTTTGACCAAGCTGATTTAGAAAAGGTTTTAATGATGCAAAAACAAGCAATACTGATTGTACCATCACAAACATATTTATTCCAAAAACTATTACACTGCGTCTGTGTTAAAATGACTGGATTACTCCCAACACTTTTTAATTCCCATTGCTTGTCTGGTGGCTTGTTTTCACTAAAACATCCACACCAAATCTTTCAATAGGTTAAAGGAAATTTTTAAAATCCTCCAAGTTGAGAAAGGTCTGTTCATGGGGAAAAGCATCTTAGGGCTGCTACTGCCAGTCTGAGCGGCTCACAGTCGTGAAGGTAGAGGAGAAAAGGTCTGGCTTGGTTATGACTGTGAGGAAGAGATGGGGAAGATAAAAGCTGTCTCAGCATCCAAGAATCTTGGCTAAGTGGGGCCTGAAATACACAGCAGACAGGAGACACTGTTCAATCATTTATGGAAATCAAGGTTAGCAGTGTCAGCACATTTGGCTTGAGAGGAAACAGTTTCCTGATCTTCCTGATGCAGAAGTAACTTGGCTACATTAGTGGCTGCCACTAAGTAAGGATTAAAGAATGGAAACAGAGAAGGACAAGGAAAGCAAAGGATTAAATGAATATGTCAGTATTTTTACAGCTTGTATTCAGCAGCCCAGCTAGGACCCCAAGGGGGTTTGTTTCAGGAACCTCAGAGACAACTGCTACATTTGATGGAAAAATATGGTGTCTGGGTTTTACAAATGGTGTTTCTAATAGTTTATCTTATTTTGAAACTATCAGGGAAGAAAATCATTCTGATGACAGTTACAACTGAGGCATTTTGTTGTGTTTACTGGCACAGACCTGTCATTAACACTCCACTTCTCTTAACCACAGGTTACTTCCCTTGTAGTTACTCATTGAAGATAGGTCTGGGGGCTGTTTTCCTGGTCTTGTCAAGTTGAATTTTAATACATACTGCTTGGAAGATGTACCACCTGTTATTTTATATCTATAATTTATTGTATATTGAGTCCCTATAAATTCTTATGATAGCTTAAGAGACTTGCAAGGTGGATTGCTGGCCTGTTTTTTTTCTCAGTTTGTCAGCAAAGCAGAGAGAGTCACTGATTTCCTCTTGTCACCCACTTCAGCCACAGCTCAGACCATCTCCCTCCACTGAAGGATCTGACCTCCAGAAGAAGGGCTGTCATAAGACTCACTGCTAATGAAGATGCTGGCATAGCAGTGTCCTACAGTCTTTGCATTTGCTTTAGGAGGCCCCAGCTATTTCAGACACCCATGAAATGGTTGTATGGGCACAAGCTGTTATCTTCACATGCTGGAGAGGAAAAGCTCACTAGAGATTCTGGACAGGGACTGTCTAATAGTCATTTAGTGAAACAGAAACCACCAACCCTACAAGTTGGTATCCAAGAGAAAATATTTATTTAAGACCTGTGACTTAAAAATCTTTCACCTATTAGGGACACGCCATCCTCACCTCAGTATCACACATATAAAAGATATATTTGATATGTTTCCGTACTTTGGGCCAGCACCACCAGCTCCCACTGGAAATTGGAGACTTTTCCATTTGGGACATTACTTTACATTCCCCTTACCTCTCAGAGCCAAGACATTGAAAGACATTACTAAGTAGTTTCAGGAAGTTATTATCTTTTTT
>VZRQ01002576.1:160687-275345 GCA_013397975.1 Machaerirhynchus nigripectus
TTTTTTTTTTTTTTTTAGTGAACAGCAAAAAAAGGAATAACCTACTTCAGAATACAGGTATTGTACTATATGCATTTTATTAAACTCTGCATACAATCTGTCTTTGGGCTAACAGCACTTTCTAAAACAAGCCCTAGCCCTGAGTAAGCTCATGGATGCAAATCCAAGAGTGTGTGTTGAAATCAGACTGCTCCCAGGCAGATCTCTCACAGCGAATAAAGCCAGGATGTGCCAAGACTGTAAAGGGCTTTCAGTCATGAGTGACAGACACAATCAACAGAGAAAATCAGCCATTGCCTTTCATCTCCTTACAAACGCCTTGACAGCCAAGCTGTTGCAAACCAACAACTATAGGAGTCTTTCCCTCAGTCATCACAGTAATTCAGAGGGAGGAAAAAGGAAGGGAGGACAGAAGGGAAGAAGAAGGCTTGAGGAGCTGGGACAAAGTGTCAGGATGAAGTGTCACAATGAGACTGACAGCTAGCCAGAGCCACTTCAGCTTTGCTAAGCATGGATTTAAGGATGCCGCACATCTGGACAAGCCTGGCATGAGCACACACCACAGACCGGCCTCGGGTCTATGCTGCCCCACTCCAGGGACACACTTCAACTCAGCAGCAGTGAGGGCATTTTCTCAGCTGCTGCTTTTGACCCCCATCCTTCCAGAGCCATAGGACACTCACCGCAAAAGGAAAGCAGCATATGCTGCTCCATGCTAAGCTCATTGTTGCTTTGGCTTCCAGGCTCTCTTGTCCAAAATTAAAGGTGGGTTTCCTTTCCCTACAGCATCCAGGACTGTAACACAGCCATAGCCCACGCATGAGGTGGAGGTGAACAGACAAGGCAGATGAAACAACCACCTTCCAAAGAACAACATAGGAGCCTTTCTCGTTACTGATGGGTCAGGGGGAAAGTCTTTTGCCACTAAGAAATTAAGGATATATGAGCATATGAGACAGGTTTAGAAAGCAAGAACTGCTGCACTGGTTTGGGTCCATCCTCTCGCTTGAGGATTCTTTTCTCACACACCAGTTCTGTTTATCCTGAAGATTTTCCTGTGATATACTAGACAGACAGAAAATTTCCTCAGTACATCCTATACATCCAAAAGTCAACTTGGTATATCAAGAGTTGTGATGGAAATACAAAATAAATACAATAAAATATATCACTTTTTTGGCTTGGGGTGAGTTTATTTTTCTTATCATCCATATGATATACAATTTAAGGGTGTCAATAAAACTTCAGATGATTCTCTTGAAAAAGTAAAAATCCCCTTTGACAGGACTGTAGACTGAGAGACTTTCTGTGGGTAACAAAGCAGGTTACTGTCTGAGACAGGATCAAAACCAAGGTCTCTCAGCTCCTGCATCTAATGATAAGGTTGAACATACAGTCCCAGCATAGCCATGATGTAACAACAGTGTGTAGCTCTATAATCCTGTAGTAACCAAGTGCAACCTTTTCGCAGTGTGCCAGTTGAAATGATGGCAAGAGAATAGCAACGGTTCAGGATGAACAGCTGCTCTGGGACTGCAGGGGGAAGCCACATTAACCTATGGCTGGTCCATGTGTTTCTGTAATCATCTGGCTCTATGTTATCTCTAATTTCAAGTGCACTGAAGGTAACTTTGAGGAGCCAAGAGCAAGCTGTGCAAGCTGTGCAGTACCCTGGAAACTAGCTTAAGCTGCGGTATTTTGCACTGATATTGATGTCTTTGAGATTAGAAGGCCCAAAGCACCATAGTAAGTAAGGAAGGGACACAGAAGACATTTGCTAGAACACATCCTCGAAAGCACGGCTCCAATGTTGTGGCTTATGTGCCACCAGAGACATCCAAGATAAGTACAAATGGCATAAAAACACTGCCTGAAGAACTCCACCTGGGAGCAAACATGACAGGGGATACAGTAGAGGTAAGCCAGTGTTCCCCACCTTTTTAAAGAAACTTTTGTATCATACTTTGGATTTCTCCTTCTTCCTTCTCCCCAGTTTAGAGCATTCCAGCCAAGCAGTAGTGTTGCAGTACTGACCCCATCCCATAGCACATTCTGGAAGTTTTACTGGCACTGTTTTGGAAAAAACCACATCGCTTTGCTCAGGATCATACTGAGAAGCCCATTGCACACACATTTCCATAATACATGCATTTCCTATGCACAATACAACTGCTGAGTGAAATCTCCCAGAGGCCTTTAACCTGTTATCATTTAAGTCACCTCTAAACCACTTACCTCCATTAGCCATCTGGAATGCACAAGTTACCTGTCACAGGGTGAAGGGGAATTAAGTAAAGCAGAGTCTTTCAGTAGTTGAAAACAGGAAGCTTTTTGCTTGCTTTGCTGGGGATTTTCCAGACAACCCCTGCCGTCATTTCCTCTAGGCCTGCCTGAAGGTCTGCACCTTGAGAGTCTCTAGAAATGCCCACTACCACTCATAGCACACCCAAGCTAAATCTGAAATACAGCATCACTTCATTTTCTGCTCGACCAAGGCAATGCTCACAAAAGAAGAGTGTCTCTGCCAAGCCAGGGACTGCTGAAGCAACTGCACCTGCCATAAAATTCCTCTTAGCATGCATCCTGCTTTGTGGAAAAACATAGTAACCCACTGATGACTTACGGAAATAAGCAATGCTCTGTGCCAGAGACAATATGATACCAGAATCAGCCAGGAAGAGACTACTCCACTGTGAAACAGGACTCACCAGTAGTCACATTAGGACCCCTAGAACACAGGATGGCTGGCACCAGCACATCCACATCCATATGCATCCTTTCCCCCTTCAGTATCTTCCCTTCATTACACATGTCTTCTCTCTCATCCTTGCTCAACTCTTAAGAGCAGCAAATTCAAGTGACATTTGCCTATCATCAGGCAATAGTCATTTGCCTGATGATAGGCAAATCAGGTAATTATCATTTGGTGAGAAATACCTGTTTCATTTAAAGGCAATTGATGCTTACGGAACATGGGTCCCACCAGTGCCACAGTCATGTCAGCCACAGAGGTATGACAGTAGGAAAATTGTCCAAATAGACAACAGTATGATAGCTCTCCAGTCCTTAAAAGCCTCAGTCCCTGGATTCTCTAAAAAAAAATCCCCAAGCTCTGACTTTTGTATCTAGTAAAGAACTGAGGAAAATACTGGCAAAGCCTCTTCTCCTGCTGTCCCAGTTACATAAAAACCCTTGTCTATTTGCAGTAGTGTACAGGCAGGTTCTGCTGGAAAGTATTCAGGCACAGCTATCTTACTATATGCAGGTAACAAGTTTTTAAACAGAACGTTTGGATTGGGCAGAGGGATGCCATAAAAGAGAGTTTCAAGCTGGGGGAGGGGGTCCAAAGCATACTGTGGGTGCTCCCTGAGAGGTTATAAAGGCCAGGCTCAAATCTTCTCTCCAAAACAGATGTGTAAACAATTTCTAGTCACAAAGTTTACACCATTATACTCAGCAAATATGTCACCCTTCCTTTATGCAATTCATAAAGAGTCTGGAGCCCAGTTCACAGCAGAAACCTTCAGCCTCCATTCTCCTGGGACCCAAGAACATGCATTGCCCAGCTCATCCTGCACAGGCTCTGCAGGATGCATTCCCACACAACCTCCTGCCAATGACGCACACAGTCAGCCAGGCTCAGTGCTCACCACCACCAACATTCCATGTCTGGAACACATGGGCACATAGGGCCAGCCTCATGGCTTGAAGCAGCCACCACACTTCTCAGCTGGGTTTGGGGTTCATGGGCACTTCAACTGCATCCTATCATTAATATCTGCCTGGCTGCTCCTACAAGTCCTACTTTATTTTCAGGGCTCTTTCCACATAGGATGCAGGCACCAGGGGTGGAACAAAACAATGTGTCCATAAATACAGCTAAAGACACAAGTCTTGTTGGCTATTAACATCTTTTTTCTCCTATCACATTTTTTATTAATCACATTATTCTTATGCTTCTAAAAAACATGGACTGGCCTCGTCCACATGCTGGATACATGGGTGGCTATTGGAGTGGTCCCCTCACACTGTGGGCACCCTTCTCAGCTCCAGCAGCAGCAGAATCCCAGGCTGATTCCATATCCCACACTGTGAGCCAATGAGCCTTGCTGAAACATGAAGGATTTCAGCTGGGTTCAGGGGCCAGGCAAAGCAGCCATCCTGCTTTTGAAACACAAGTTACTGTTTCCGTACTGGGCTGCACTAAACCAGGAAGGAACCCCCATGGCAGATCAGCACTGTACTGCACTGACCATCGTTGCCCAGAGCTGGCAGAGATCGCCTTGCCAGGTCCTACACATTTTCTGAATGTTTTCTCAATCCAAGCTCAAGAGATCAAAAAACCCTGAGTATTTCAGACTAGGTCAAATGAAATGTTTCAGTTATGTTTTACTTGTTTTTTTCTTTGAGTTTTCCTTCAGAAATTTGAGCTATTCCAAACTGAATGAATCTTTTCTTCCATTTCCAGAATGTCTAAAAAATGCACTTTAAAATTAGAAAAACAGGAAGGAATTTTCAGGAATAGGAAGTTTTTGAAACTAATCCTTTCCCAAAAACCAGTTACCATTTTAGAAATAGATTTTTTTTTCTGTTTAAAAGAAGTGTTTGAGTAGATAGACTCCATTAAGCTCAACTCCCTACTTCAGTATCAGCTCCAAACCTAATTCTGGGAAACAAGACCTTTCTTATTTTCTCTAGAGACAAGACAGAATAAACTGACTAGCTTTCATCTGGAAGAAGAGTTTGCTGTGAGGACTCTCCCCAGTAATGTATATATTCAAAACACTTGTTTATTTGAAAATTATGTAGTTCCTGGGAAACCAAATGTTTTATATTTAATAGATTAACCTGTAACTCATAAAAGACCAATTCAGCAGAATGAATGTTATTAAGAAATAGGGCTGGCTGAGGTCAAGCTGAGGCCCGAGTGCCCATAAAGAATACACACTTCTGTGTCCTTATCAAAGTTTAGGGTTTTAGTAAAAATAGGAGTGTTTTCCTTTTAGAGCACTCATTTTAGATAGCTTTGTTTACTTTAATAAAATACCCCACATCTTTCGCAAAGTTTAAAATAACTAGAAGCTGCCAGAAGTGGAAAACCACTATATTGTGGGTTCAGGATGAACTTTTGTGCTTTTTTCCCACACACACTTAAAAAATAATGCGAACTTGTAACTACTTTTGTTATAAGCCAGAAGTGAAGGAGCAGTGAAATAAAAACCAGAGGAAGTTGAAATAGTCCTGGTGCGCTCTTAAATCCCCACTGTAATATCTCCTTCCCTATGAAAATCCTGGTGTCAGTGACTGGACAAAATCAGACAAACTCACCAGGAACACTAATAGCCAGCACTGCAGGGGGCAGAGATTATACTGCCAGCCAAAATGCACACAGTTCTTCCTCCTCATCTTCTATCACCCCTTCTCTGATAATTCCCTTCATTTATTAGCAGTTCAAAAGTGTGTTCCACTACTACACTTTAATTTGCTTTTGATTAAGCAAGCAGGTAATGCTAAGGAGATGAGAAAACATGGGGTAACACAATAGAAAGCATTAAGATACCTCATTTGCTCCCCCAAAAGAACTGTTATGGTGCAACTGAAAACACTTAGCAAGTGGAAGCTAACAAGAAAAGCTGGGCAAATACAGATTCCTAACTTCTTGAAACTAAATCCCTGTAAAGAAAATTACTATTCTCTCTCAGCACCACATGCTTCTGATTGTATCAAAATGCATTAAAATAACAATGCTTTATCCTAAGCTGACCGATCTTGGGAAATGATTTGCAGGTTGAAAGCTGTACTTCAGTTCCTGGAGACTATATAAGTAACCAGGCTGCATCAGTTACTCACAGTGCCATGCTTTCTCCAACAAAAGCCAACATTGATTGCAACACTTTTATGAAGACAGAACGAGTCAAAAATAGTGTTTTGACCTTAAGATTATGGACTTTATGCATCACAGCAAAGCCATTAACAGCTAACATCTGTTGGAACAATTTTTAAAAGAAGTATTCTATTCCCTAATTCACGTAGCAAACTTGCCTCATTTTTAGAGCTAGCATGTAAAACTTGTGGATCTTTCAAAGCAGGAGGTCATTACTCAGAAGCACATAAGAGCTTCCTTAAAACATTATGCTCTGTTACAGAAATACCTTAATAAAGATTAAAGAAAGTGCCTGAAAACCAAAGATTACTGACCCATTTGAGCACAAGAGCTACAGCCTTCTGTAACAAAGGATTTGGGATATTTTAGCACAATGATGAGTCACATATAGTGGAAAGACTGAATAAAAAAAGAGTTATATAGAGACCAGCACTTCTGCCCACCTGGAAGATACTTTTTTTTACATTCCAAATCCACTTTCAATTCACACATTTGAAAATGGTTTCCAAGATCTGGAGACAACATTACAGAGCTGGTTAAAATAAAAAGCTGTTTAAAAACACTTGTGGACAGCAACGAAAAATACAGTGAGAATCTCAATTTCTGCACTAATGCATTTGCTAACAAAATTTATGTTATGTTTCTATTTTGAGGCTATGACAATTTATAACCCCACTCTATAGCTCAAAAATTATTTCTGTAAGTGTAAAGATATAATAGATCTCCTTAAAAGAAGAAGATGATCACACTGCTTAACATGATGCCAGAAGTAAAGGTTTTACTTTCAACTCCAGAACTGTTGTGCCCTTCACATCACATGCAGGAGGATGCGGCAACACTTGCAGTTCTTGGTCCAAAGTTCAGGGACTGATCCTGGGTGAGCACCTGTCAGGCAATGAGCTTTGCTGAGGGCAAACTTCTGTGCTAGAGAAACATAAGCAAGGTGTGTGATGTATCAAAAGCTCCTCAGCCAAGAGGAACAACAAACTTCCATGGCTGTTGTGCAAAGGCAGAAAGTTCCATATGCTCCCAGAGCTGAATGAGGCAGTTTTTCCTGTACACATGAAAGGTACCACCAGATTCCAGCAACAAATTAGCCAGACAGTGGCTGCCAGATACTACAGCCATGGATTCCCTTTCTTGGGAGCACACAGATACACAGTGTTGGAGAATCACTGCTGGAGTCAGTTCATACAGCCCTGTGCAGACTGAGCTCAGGCTGAGCCCCATCTCACTTACTACATCAGCCCTGTGGGGCACCTTATGGAGCCAAACAAGCTCATGTGTTTCTAGCTGTCTTTTTGTACCTCAGAACCAGGGACTAAGGGGCCTAAACTCTGAGAAAAATGTTTTTCCTTTCAACCACAGGGCCTGAAAGACTTCATTTTTCAGCAGACCACCTTTTAGTTCTGTATCCCACAGCTTTATCAGCTCTAAAATAGTGGAGCAAGTCGAGAGAAGGGACACCAAGTTGATTAGAGGGCTGAAGCACCTCTCCTGTGAGGAAAGGATGAAAGAATTGGGATTGTTCAGCTTCGAAAAGAGAAGGCTTTGGGATGACCTAAGTGCAGCCTTCCAGTACCTGAAGGGAGCTGACAAGAGAGACTATTTATAAGAGCATGGAGTGACAGGAAAGGGGGAATGGCTTCACACTGTTAGAGAGGAGATTTAGATTGGACATTAGGAAAAAATTCTTGACTAGGAGGGTGGTGAGGCACTGGAACAAGTTGTCCAGAGAAATTGATGCCCCATCCCTGGAAGAGTTCAAGGCTGGGTTGGACAGGACTTGGAGCAACCTGGTCTAGCAGAAGGTGTTCCTGCCCATGGCAGAGGGGGTTGGTCTTTAAGGTCCCTTCCAACCCAAATAGTTCTGTGATTCTATGGTTCTAAGAGACCAGCAGAGCAAGCACCAACTACCTTATAGGATCCAATCTAGTTTATACCCAAATGCCAAGTACATCCTTAACACGTGCAGGCTGTGGCTGACAGTGGGACCTGTTAAAAGTAGGCAGTGCCCATACTGAGAAAAAGCATTGATCCTTGAACAGTTTATATCCCAGTACAGACAAACAGAAGAGAGAAAAGGAAACCCCAGTTGTTCCCTATGTATATTTATGATGCAGAGTCTTTCTGTAGTAAACAAACAACTTGTCCTTCAGCATCAGTGCAGAATATGTTCAGCTGTAAGTTATACAACAGGAAAGTTATCTATGTTTGTTCTTCCATAACCTAACTCCCATTTGCCAGCTGTTCTGCTATTGCCTGCTCCCCGCCTCTGATTTTTGAGGGTTTTATGTGGAATCATTTTCAAAAATACTTAAGAACTGTGTTGTATTTTGCTATTGTGCCCACTTTTTTAAAAGATTATGAATTGAGGCTAAGTAAGATAAAATGCCTTGCCTGAAAACATGCACAGGCTCTATGGTACATCAGGAAAGCACATGGAAGACTCTTGGAGTTTCAGTCTTAGTGCTAGTGACAGAATCATTGCTCCTCCTTAGCTAAGGGCTGCAGTCTTTATATGCAGTAAACAGATCATATGGGCCATAGGCCTGAAGTTTATCTTAAGCTTAAAGCACTGCTCATTATTCAAAGGAAAATGTGTGACCTTTGTGACATCTCTCTGGAAGGAGCTTTCATATCTGCTGCTCTGAGATGATTAGAAGATCTGGTATTTTGGATGCAAACTAAGAAATCCCAGTGCTTTGCTGCTTCTTACTCAAGGCATTAAGAAATAGATTTCTCTGGGTTTTGTAGGAATTCGGAAAATACATGAAAACAGGAAATGAGCAATGAGCAGTGGAGTTGCAGGGAGCTTTGTCTGGCCCCTACTTCCACCTCTCTTTTCAGATGCTGAAGGACACTCTTCAGCTCCATATTGATCAGAAAACATTGACTGTAGATTAAAGGAGGTAACAACCAAACTAAAGGTGTGGAAGGAACGAAAACCTTGCTCAGTTACCTATTGCAAATGAACAGCCACTCCTTATTCCACCTTTCTTTCTGGGCACACACTAGGGCATTTTGCTGAATAGCACCTTCTCCACCAAAAAGAAAGCGCACCTACTGCCTCATCAGACTGGCCATGGCATGGTATGTTTTCTCTTTCCTGCTGGATGAGGACCCAACTGGGTAAGGAGCGAGAATGTCAGGTGAAATACACCCTGTACACATAATCACTCCTTTGGGAGATGGTCTCCTCAGTTCTAAGTGTGCTTTGGGAAAGATGTTCTAAGACTATGGGAACAAGACTAGGTTTTATCTTCCAAAGAAAGGGTGATCCCCTATCCAGTGATGACATCATTGGATATCAGAAGAATACAACTGTACCCTATTAATACAACTATACCTATCACTTGCACTTCTCTATGCTTACCTGGCCAGTGCTCTCTCTCTTCTGAAAGAGGTATATTGTTACCAGACCTGGCTCGGCCCAGAACAACCACTGACCTAAACTGCACAATTCTAGACTTTATCAGAAGAGTGTGGCCTTAAAGCATAAACTAGTTTAGGCAGAAGTCAAAATTTGATGACCAGTACAATACTTGTTTATGGCAACAGAACTGTCAGTACTTCTGGAAGCTAAAAGACACCTGAGCTGAGCCCCCATGAGGTAAATCAGACAGTATCGTCCTTTATTAAGGTTTCATTCCTTCAAGCCCCTTGCATCCACATGTTTAGTGCCAATTTTCTTGTAGCCTCTTAATACCGAGCTGGAGCATCTCCTAGAATACATATGCCATGTGAAGTAGCTCACCCCTACAAACCAATTAAAACAGTTTTTGAAATTAATTGCTTTTTGGCTGAGCATACTTTTTTAAGCTGTATTTTGCTCTCCTTATTGACTGTCATGGTCTTTTATGCCCTTGCAAGACCCCAGTCATGGCGGCATTAACCCAAAATTGCTTCAGAGAACCTACAGTCTTCCCTCTCTTGGTCAAAGAGACCACAGGCATGTGCTCCAAGCTGTGCCACATCCCTATTTAATGATGGGGATATTGGGAGACAAGAATCAAAGTTGCGACAAAGAAGTTCAAAGGCCTTCTACCAATGATTAACTGTCGTCTGACTTACAAAGGCAGAACTACAACATGGTGCTCTTCACTCAGAAAAAAAAAAAAGGCATTTGATAGGAGAAGCTGCCACCAATATAACATACCTAAAATGTGTGTCTGAATTCTGTAGAGACATATGGTGTCCTGATGCCATAATGATTTTTGTCTTTTCTTTTATACCCCTGTTATACCTTTTTGCAACTTTTGTATTCTTGGTGCTTTTTGCCTACATTCTTGGACTTGTTTGTTAAGCTAAGAGACTAAACATTTTAGAGGCTTTGTAGTTACGGTGCCAGTGTGCCCAGGCCCCAAGGTCCTCTCCAGAACACATTTTGTAAACTAAGACAGAACCATCCAGGGGAAGGTTCCTTGGGGAGGGGGGCTCATTCGAGCCTCTCATTGGGGAATTTTTGATAGATATGCTAATTAGTAAGACCTAGAATGTAAGACCAGATATAGAGGAGGGGATTGCGGGGGCCATTGCGGGGGTGCGTGGAGGTGTATTCGACCTGGTTGTGGTGCACCTAAGGATCCTTACAATAAATACCAAGGTAATACCCTTTCCCCTTCTAACCGTGTTCGCCTCTTGATTTTAAGACCAGGAAAAGGCATCAGTCCCAGCAGCAGGCTCCACCAGAAGTAAATACAGACACAACTCATCCTGAAAATGTGTGACAGTGGGATCGTAAAGTCTGGGAAATCAAAGACAGAATTAATCCCCTGTAACCCAGTATACGTGCTCAGTGTCACAAAATAATCGATTTGCCTCAATTAGGCTATATCCTCCTGCTATCATGCAACCTCTACATGACAACTGCGCAGTTGGGTGAAAACAACCCCTTACATATCAGTAACTAGTGGATAAAATTTTGCCATATTCTAGTTTTTCAGTGCCTTGCTATTTAAAGTTAGCCAGGGTATTTTCAATTCAGATGGATATATGAGATGGTACACTTTACTCATTGCTTCACCGGTAACAGCTTGAAAAGATCAAGAGGATTTAACCTATTAGCCCAAACCTCAAAAAAGTGAAACAAAGAAATGCCAAAATAAAGACCGAGCACATTCTTAGTATGAAAGTAACTGTTTAAAGCAAGAAAAGAATACTACAACACAATTTACTGTATTTATATGTGCACTTGTAATAAATTTGCTTCAGCTCTTTTCAGTTAACAGGCTACAAAGAAGCAGTCTTGCTAACAGTACTCCAAAAGGCTGTTTTAATGCTAAGAGACTAATGGGTGCTTAGATGCCTTGAGGGGTTGGAAGAGGGGACCTATTCTTTTGGGTAAACTGCATGTTGTGAGTTACTCGTTCCAATCTTGGTATTCCTAAGAAAAATAAGGTAACTAGTTGAAATAAACAAACAATCCACCCTAATCTTACAAGTTACAGAAAAAAAAAAAACCAAACCTTGCAAAAGATATTTTATTACTGGAACTAAAAACTGAACTATGCTACGCAAGAGGCAAAATCTTGCATGATGAGGGCTAGCATGTATTTTGGCTTCCAGAGGTGATAACTAAGAGCCACCAGGGCACAAAAAGCATATTTCCTACTGCAGCACATGTGCACACCAACAGTAACTGCCTTTCAAGGGCAACTATGGCCTCATCTCTGAGAATGAGACATGCATCCCTAGTAGAAGTTGCTTCCATAACATTACTCTTTCCTATGGATCATTAAAAGTACCGACTCATGGAAAATCACCTCCAAAACTGACACAGACAATTTAACAGGAAACCATCCTCAACCAGCAATAGCTAAAGAAGCTCACAAGAGAGTGAGAGAGGAGATAGTCACTGTGGCCTGCCCTACAAATGCTATGAGCTCAAAACTTGCGCCCAATTTTCAGCCTTCCCCCAACAGCTTGAAAAGGTGCCCAAATGGCAAATAATAATTTCTAATATGTTCTGAAATACTGAAACACACACAAGAAAGCTAAAAGCCATCCCCAAAGCCTACACCATTTTGACTGCATATGCTTTAATGTACTATTTGCAACCAGTCAATAAAACCATACAAATTTGTTTGAACAGAGAAATGAAAGCATTTCAGTGTAAACTTAATTTTTAAGGTTGAGCCTACACAGCCATGTGTTGCTATCAAACCACTTGTAAGTAATAATTTATTTTAAAGGGCCTTTTTGATATTTCCCCCCACCTTTCTTACCTTTAACATTCAGCTAGGTCCATCACAATTACTGTCTAAGTATTCGTTATAATAATGTAAACATGTGAATTAAAGCACCTTAATTTGTATACCTAGAGCACACGCTCAAACACCTCTACATTCACATCCAACTACACCTTAACCTTAGCTGGTTAATAATAAAGATCATTATACTAATTTACTCCACTGAAGATGATCAACCAAGGAACAGACATTCCCAGCAAAATGTTGAGAGCTTTTCAGATTTAAGGGTTGTATTACAGTACTACCTGTGGCAGTCATGAGCACTTAAGAGGAAATGGCAGTTTGGAAACTAAAGCAAGCCAAAGCTCTCCCACCTCAATTTAAGTGAATAATTAGAAGGTGAATTTTAGTCATTAATATTAAACAATAGATTGTCCCATCCTGCCAACATTATTAATGTCACTTTTCAGCATAATGCCAGCCTCTGGCAAAAGACTCTGTGGTGACACTTCCAGTTAACTTTCCTCATCTTTATCTCACCTGTCACCTGTTAAAAAATGCATGTTTACTCCATCTTCTCCCTGAACAAGGCTGACTGCAGTGGAGGTGGTGTTCTAAGTCAAGTAGGTCATGCCATCGAAGCTCCACTTTGTTTAAGTCACTCTGCATATTGTTTGAGCTGGCATCTGACATGCCTTCCTCCCCAGCTGCCAGGCCAAGCTGCCTCACGCCCTGCAGACAGCCTGCCTCTCCTTCCCTTAGCAGTGGGAGGGAACACTAAGAGCCATTGTCTTCACCTGCAAACCTCAGCAGAAAAGGCCCCCACTAACAGCCCTTCTCATGTCAGTACCTAAATCTGCCCAGTGCACTCTCTTTACTGATCAAAGCAGGTCCTTAGGGGACCAATCCAAAACCCACCAAAACTGACGGAAGTTCTCACCTGAGTTTCAGCAGGCTTTGAACCATGTTCTCTTGACAATATCACACACTTCTCGCAAGTAACACAGAGAGAAGAGGGAGAGAATCTGTTTCATGCAATCCTGTGTTCCCCTGCCCTTAAGAAAAGGGTAGTCAGAAGGATCATTCTGTTAAATCAGGAGTGTTTAGGACCCAAGAGGTGGTTTCAGGAGTCCATCCCAAGCTGGTTTATAGCTGTGGTGCACAAGTGCAATGGCAGCTACCAGCTGAAGAGACACTGGCAACATGGTATATGTCCTCACAGGAAGCATCTGCTTCCATTCTGTATGCTGTCATGCAGAGGTAGTTGTAGCTGAGTATTTGCCACTTCCAGTCCCTACCAGTCCCCACCTCCAGTTTGCCAGGGAGTGAGTTCTCTCCCAAAAGGGAACACATATGTCAAACCTGAAACCACATAAACCATCACATCCAACTGATATGACAGCACATAGGTGTCACATAACATCAAAATCTCTACAGACCTAAGAGCCAGATTGACTGAGAACGGATGTGGTCCCAGAGTGAAGAAAACTTCAGTCTTTCTTGGGCATACAACAAAGAAAGTGCACACTTGTTTAATTATCCACAGCCCCTTTATACACCTATGGGTCAAATGGTACAGGTTTTGCATGCAGACAAGCTTTAAGAGTTGACTGCACACAAACACACAAGTTTATGGGAAGATTAGGTGATTCAATAAAGGGTAAGGTGAAATTATGTATCAAAGTGCTAAGATCAGTTGTTAGATTTCAGCTTTCTGACGGAGTGTAGAGAAAAGTAATAGGAAGTTCATTGCCCTGAGTCCAGGAGCACCTCTCTTTTTGGGGCCTTCAGTATCAACAACTGGGTCTTTATTAGGCCAGGAAACAACTAAACCCAGGTCTTCTGATAGCTCTGTCTTGGCATAATCAAACAGGATTCAAGTACCCACAGGAGTTTCATACAGCATATGCTGTACAGTGAACCTTTGGCCTTAACAGCAAGTTTTGCATATGATGACTTTTAAGCAGTTAAAATGTTAATTTCTGGTGTTTTAAATACCACAATAAAAGCATTTGCCATTTCTGCTTATACAAGCAAATGCTAGGCTAGCACTCTGCCATGCTACAGACCACAGCATTTTGTTTGCTGCAAAAACCAAAGCACTATCATTTAGCTCTTTGCACTTATCCCATCCACAGCACATTCTAACAGCAATGACTTCAACTTGTGAATCCTTTTGTATGATCTAGGTCCACTCCTGACAAGTGACTGACCTAGTCACCCCGGTTTCAAGTGAATATAAGATATGTACAGGCTTTAGATAACTATACCAATTTCTATAGTTTAGGTATCTACCTCATAGCCTCCATATACATGTTTTCCACATGTTTTCTAGGTAAGAAAAGGTAATGTAGTCAGGTGTGAGAGCAGGAATTAAATTACTCATCCCAAATTACAGAGCAATCAGTGGAAGATCTAGGAGAAAACTGACTTCATGCAAGCAATTTTGTCTACCAGTATCTAGAGAACTCAAGCATTGTAGAGGTGCCCCATCACATAAGCTACTTAAAGTTTATGGACTGCTTCTTCATCTCCAACCTTCTCCTCTCCCTCTTGCCAGAAACTGCAACTGATACCAGGTAAGCGACGATCACCAGTTGCATGACTGGAGCCTAAAAGGACAAAAATCAAACCTGAAACAGTAAAGTGGGGAAAACCCTAAAGGCAAGACAACCCAAGCAGTAGTCAGCAGACATGCAATTGCACCTCTTTCTGCAGGCACCAAGGAGATACGGCAGCAGGCTCCCATAGCAGTACCGACACATACATGCTGCAAGCTCTCGGAACAGCTGTCTTCTCAACCCATACATTTTACATATACAGTACAACATGCTGGAGGGTGGAAAATAAGTCAAGGCTTTAACCTGAGGGTGTTTATTTGCTCCAATCTATTTTTTTACCCTTTTAGGGCAGCAATTGTTCCATTGCTTTGAATTTAAAAATCACAGCCAGTGAAGTGATATATTTTCGTAAGTGCAATTGTGTTGTGTCTCAGTGTCCCCACACCAGTTTCCCAGCTCTCAAATTCTTTTATTCAGTGTGCCTAACCATCTACAGTTACTCACGTTTTTTTTTTCAATGGCCCAAACACTTTGTTGCTCCTTAGTTTTGCTTAAGTGACAATGCAGCAACCCCAGAGTCCTTCCTCCTCCCATCCTAAATGCAAACAGTGCTTAGGGTGGTTAGGGCAGGAGGAATGAAGGTTCATTTTATACAAAGTGTTACTCACTGCAACAGAACAATACCAAAGCCACACGGGTGGCCAGTCTCAACAAGAATTTCTCTTCCCCTTCCTCCTCTGACACTTTCTTCTTGGTTGATTAGGGTTTTTTTTCAAGTTTTGGTTTAAGTTTTGCAGATAGATGCTTCCCCTCCAAGCAGCAAGGGACCCCTGACACAGTGTAGCTGTGACTACAAGGATCCAAAAGAAAAGACTCTCTTGGTCATTCCCTTGCTGATATTGCCAACTACCACCACCACGGACTCAACAACCCTAGCACAGCATTCCATAACAATAACCCCTTTAGGATATATTAAGAATGGATTTATGCAGTGCTTACTGGGGCACTTCAAACCTTCTGTGGAAGCTCAACAGATGTCACAGGGACAAAGACTAGAAACAGGCAAAAAAGAGACCAGTACATTTCTGCAAAGACCTTAACATTCATTTGTCTATTAACTCACTCATGTACCAACCACCTCCCAAGTTTCACCTCTGGTGAAAGAAGCAAGGTCCTGAGAGGGTTGTTGTATTTCACATCCTGGAGGACTCACCCCTCCCTCTCACCCTGTCAGCACAGAAACCTGTGTAGGATTTTGCTACAGAAAGAGCTAAGACTCCCTTCAATTTTTAGTTTACAGATGTGCCCTGGCAAATGACAATGTTAAGCAGCCAAGGACAATTCAATTGTCTCTGCACAACCACAGGGCTACCTGCAGCCCTCAGGAACACAACAGTAAGAGGACACCTCCAACAGCAACAGGAGAACCCTGATCTTGCCTGGGCTTAACCTCTGTCCGAGGACAACAAACACCTTCAGAAATCTTTCAGAATTCCTGCTTTCTTGCAAGTATTAAAACTCTCATGACAGGTTGTCAAAGGGAAGAATGTCACTTGGGCACTCTGATGCTTGCAACCTTTTAAAAAGTCTTCATTGTTGAGGCTGCGAACACTTGGAAAGAACGGGTCAATAAAACATGAACTGCAGAGTGACTCCTATTCCCATTCACATGCAATGCTGCAGGTCTCTTGCAGCTGCTGCATGTAACTGGGTCCAGAGTTGGTCCAGAGACACCAAGACCTTCAGTCTGCTAAATACTGTCATGCCGACAGTGTAACCAACCATCAGCATATGAATCACTAGCACTTTCTGACAACAGGTAAGCAGATTGACTGGGATATGAACTGGCACAACAAACAATGTCTACAGTGCATTACACATTTGCCATTACATTTTTATTACTCTTAGCCCACTTGAAAACTCCTTCAAACCTCGTAACTCTTGTTAACAAATTTTTTACAGAGTTCCCTGAAGCATCCTCCACACCCAACACTTGTTCTCCTTGAAACCCTCCTTTTTCCCCCTCCTCCTAATAGAAAAAAATTGTAACATGTATTTTGGCTTTCAATGCTTAATGCTTCAGTTACAGTTTAGATGGCTACTGTCTTCTGTTTAAGATAAAGCACCTTATTAAAGTGCTGTGATTAATCAGGATGATAAATGCTGCAGTGAGGCCCCTGCTATCAATCACATTTCTTGTGCAGAAAGGCACCCATGCCAAAACAGGGGGAAAAGGCTCATTTACCACTATTGCAGTAAGATTATTTTCTGTTAAGAAAAGTGGCCGCCTCTTTATTCAACAATGAATGCAGACTGACCAGCAGTTTAGAGACCTAGTAGTATATGGCTAAAGATGATAAAACAAAGTTACCATGTGTGAAATAGGACAGATGGCAGCCAAACAATAGCCATCGAATCTATTTAAACAGATATGTAGTTTTCCTATGCCTAGCCCAGCTTTAGACGCGCTGATTCAAAGGCTGGCTCTTGTCCCATGGAGCCCTCTAACCTGAAACAGGTGCAGAGGTCATGGGGTTTCCTTCCGTGCTTTCATTTAGCAATTCACCCATTCTCTCCATCAAGCACAACATAAGCAGAGCCTGGGACAGATGCTACTGCCCAGCAGGGAAAAGCTACCCCTCTGTGCCTTGCAAACACATGCTTCAGACCCAGGGACAAAAC
This sequence comes from Machaerirhynchus nigripectus, assembly GCA_013397975.1. Lineage (NCBI taxonomy): Eukaryota > Metazoa > Chordata > Aves > Passeriformes > Dicruridae > Machaerirhynchus > Machaerirhynchus nigripectus. Next base: position 178,006 of record VZRQ01002576.1, read on the forward strand.
AGCACAGCTCTGGGAAAGGCAGGGGCACATTGTGTTGAAAATGAGGCAGGCAGCCTGGCAAGTCCAGCATTTCACTGGGGTTCTGAGACAAGCTGCCATGGACAGTAGAGGGCCAAAAAAAAAAAAAAAGCCCATTTCACTTCAGAGATAAAGACTTTCTGCACCGACAGAATCAGTGACAGATACAAGGCAAAAGGACCAGAAAACCAGTGTCAGCTGGGGTAGCCAGAGCCAGTGGGCTGCAGTGAATTTTGAATGAGATGGGTCAGTGGAAGACTTAATTTCACTAAGTGGCCAAAGGGCTCAGATCCAAGGCAAGTTTCTGCTATGGGGGAGCATTTAACCAAAAGCAAAAGCTGCTGATGAGCCTGACAAACCAACAGCCAGAGACAACCGAAAAACAGCAGCAGACACATTGGAGGGGCTGGTGAGAGACACTCAACCAGAGACATCTCAGCAAGTTTCTGTGATGTCTGATGGGCCCTTCCCCTACAGACACTGCAAGACTGAGGCTTTTAATATTGCAAGGATTACTTCAATGCATAGGCTTAACCTTCCTACAGCAAACCTGCAGAGACAGAGTGCCACTGTCTTCGTCCTGCCAGGTGGCCCATCTGCTGCAGCCCCATCAGTCAGCATTTCAGGCACGGCCAGCAGCTACAGCTTCCTGAGGGTCCCTGTTTCACACCTCACTGATATCTTGCACTATGTCACCTTTATAGATAACCAACTCCTGATGATCCCTGCAAACAGGACTGCTGGGAAATGAAAATTACTTCAGTTCTCTTAAACACTCACAGCTGTAAATCCTCAAAAGCCTTTTTAAGCTTTGTCATAAGATAGGACTTTTTCATGACACAGTTTATTATACAACTATTTATTTCTCCTGTTTTAAGAAGAAAGGAGCAAAATTGCAAGAAAGCGTATTAGCACCATAACATGAATCCAAAGGTGGTAACATATTTTTGACAGAATGCACAGAACAGTTTGGGCCTTTCATTACACTTCTTAAATTATTCAAAGAGAAATATGTGGAAAGGCATATAATAATGGAGAATAATGTGGAAAGGAGATGCTCACATCACTGCAAGCCTTGTCTAAGGCTTTTCAAGTCAACAGTCAATTCCATAGTTGCTACACTAGGCCCAGTAAGAGTATTTTTAAAATTATTTTATCAATTTTAGCTCAGTAATAATATTTCAGAACACCTAAATAACCTTTCTGCCTGACAAGATAGAAACAAGCATCTCCCCTGTGACAGATGCAGAAAGTTAAAAATGACCCCACCCTAAAACATCCCAAACACTGGGGTTTTATAAACTGAGTGAAATTCTGGGTGAGTGAAAGAAGGTACTCTATTTTCTGCCCCTCCAAACACCATGGTTTTACAGTATACATTTCTGTATTATATTTGATTATGCACATATATACACAAAGGACAAATTCATATTTGGTTACAGGAAGAAGCTTATTTGTTCCAGGAATTAGTTTGTCCACAGTACTTTATTGCAACAGATCTCATAAAAATATTTCTAACTCCAGCACTCCTTCATTGATATTAGATAGAAGAGTTTGTTTTGGTATTTCCTGTGCCCATCTAGATGCTGCAGAAAGGAATTTTTAGGTCACAACAGTGTTATTACAAGGGCTACTTGTAATAAAGAGAGCTTTAGAAAATACAAACACAAACACTCACAAAAATTAGGTAAACATGTGGACACAGATGCAATGATTTGACTGTATCCCCTTTTGTACATCTCACTGCTTTTCTCCACTGTTAATGACAGGTTGATATTTTAGGGGGAAAATCACAAATATTTTTCAAAGCCATTCACCATGGCTGAATACTTATACTTGGCCTGCTGGGCTCAGATTAGCCTTTAACATTTGAAGAACAAAAACAACAAAAAAGTTTTGGGTTGCACAGACAAGAAGTATTTTGTAGCACAGTCGCAGTAGCATCAAATTACAATCCAAAAGGTAACTGAGGTGGCTTTGGTGCTTGAGACATCTCTGAAGCAGAACCACAATCATCTACCAAGTTGCCTATAAAGGATATCGCAATACCATTAAGCTTCCGTGAGCCCTGTTTTAAACATAGCAGCAGAAGTTAAAGGAATTTTTCCTCCAAAGATCTCATTACAACTGGGAGAGGAAAAAATAAACATGATCTTCAGCAAAAGGCACAGATGTATCCCTCCTGCTTGTGCAGGAGGCCTGGAGTCCCAGTGCTAGCGTCACACAGCTGACAGCAGGAGCGGTGACCTTCACACATTGTGAAGAACATCACCAGCACACACACAGCAGAATCAGAAGGCATTTCTTTGGTCATGTGCAGACCCTCCTGCCCAAAGACATCCATGTCCAACTTGTGCAGGCAAACCACAGCAAAATAGCTGTGCAGAGCCTTCTGCCTGGAGGGTCCTGACCTGCACCTGGGCTGCCAAGCACAAATGCCCAGGAGCAAGAACAGTTAGATTCAACACACCCTTCTTTCTGCTCTTGTTCCCTCCATTCAATATGCTAAGTAAGATTAAACATGTTGCATTTCCTACAGACACACAAAATGAGAAATGACAGCACACAAAAAAAGATAGGCTCTAGGCTTTGCTCAATCTGTAAATATCATTCTGAGGTAAAAGTTACAGGACAACAACACTGAAAAATAACAGGACTTTACCACAAAAACAATATGCCCACTCAAACACTCCCAAGAATCCAACCCAGCCAGTTCGGTGTACTAAGGGCCATCTCACCACATTGAACTAACAGGTTTATGAAGATCAAAAACTCTGACTACTCTGCTCTTACACCCACCCATTCCAAGAGTTGCAAAACACAGCACTAAGGGGACACAGTAGAATTAATGGGAACCAAGAGATGTGCAACAGTTCAGAATTACAGTGCCAGGCAACCACAGAGAACTCTGCCTTGGTTTTGTTTGTTTCTTGTCTTTTCTTCTGATTTTGTTTCTTTGTGGATTTTTTTCTTTAGTGAGTTCTTTCAGGGAGTTATTTATGGTTTGCAAACTACGAGCTGCATGGATGCATTACTTGTGTCATGGAGCATGGTTTCCATATCTTTTGTTCTGTAGTTAATGACTAAAGTGCTCAAGTTTCCCCCTTGTAACGCACACATTGATATTTAAAAGTGTTTACACACACTAGCTAGTATTCAATTGTAAAACTACTTTTAATAGTTTTATACATCTGTCTTGAATTTACCTTTCCATAATTACTTCCACAAGTGTTTGCTTCAAGAGACATTTTTACTAACGGACACTAAATACCATGAACCTAAGAGTAAGCACATTAATTTAGACCCTCAAGGGCATTCTGTGTACATTGCAGGGAAGGCTGTCGCAATCAGTGAGTTCTGCCCATGCCTCATTCTGCTCTTACAAGTATTGCTGTTCTTATTACTCATTATGTAATACCACCACTAGAAATAAGGGCATCAATTCTTACTTTAATGATTATTAATATGCTTAGCTGTACTGCAGCCATACTTCATGGCAACTTTCCAAGAAGAGGACTTAATTCTCCTAGGCACTCCACATCCACCCAAGGAGAAACCAAGCTTCTGCTCAGGGGGACATCAAGAGCAGCTCTGAGTACAGTGAGCCCACAGCACCAGGTGCTGAGAGCACAAACCTCTGTGGACCCCAGTGGGTTCTGGAAAGAGATGTAGATTCCCTTTTTGTATATGCACAGGACTATGGGATGAGGGGGGATCACAGAATTTTAAATCTTAGCTTTCGATCTTCTATGAGGGCATTCAGCACATTAATGAAGTTCTCAATTTGTAGCTTTAAATTCTATTTTATTACGCCTATAAAAAAATACCAGTGCCATCTTGACTCATTCTTTGGCTTCTGATGTTCCTTCAATTTTATCATCATGTTGCTAAACCCAAGAAAAGATTACTCAAATGTTGTCTTGTCCTTTAGAGTTTCAGAGACACATGTAGGAGCTGCTCACTGGCTCTAGCAGAGTATGCATTATGAGTGAGGACCTCACTGCACATTCAACTGCACCTTGTTTCACTTAAAAGTGAAGTATGTGCGTTTCCAGTTTCCTATAAATTTTAAAAAGACACAGGGTCAACAGTCAGACTACACTCGACTTTGCCAGAAGCCTGGGGAAGCCACTGGAGCAGAATGTCATTGGGTCAAGGATCTGTCCTCACTGGATAGCTGACCCTGAGAGTGGCTGAGCACCTCTGTGGGTGGCCAGGATTACACCCAGCTGTAGCTCCAGGATAAGGCCTGGCAACACAGACTTGCTGGCATACACTCAAAATGCAGCAACAACTAAGCCCAGATTTAATATGCATTTATCAATACAAGTATCAGCCATCTTGATCTGTCATAAACTTGGTTTACACCCCATTGTCAACACAGAGGAGTCTAATGCCAATTCATCTGCCAGGCCACCATAATCCCACTAAAAGTGCTGAGGAGGGGTTTGGATCAATGCAAGTTAATCCACCCTTAAAGAGATTTCAGTTAAACTGTTTCAACTATGGAAATCCTAAAGCAGACAGTTCTGTCCTAGATTATGAAATGTTAGTGGGTTTGTCCCTTCTCTAACCCCAGCCTGACACAACTTCAGGTAGACTACGACTGCAGACAGGGCTTTTATACCTCTGATTGCAGACAAAGGCAAGGTGGAGCTACCAGTAAGCTTGTCTTCTGGTGTGCTCAGGGCTGGATACAAGGGAAGAACAATGCAGCATTGTTGAATCCCAATAGGGCAGGTTGGTTTCCAGGGCTAGACTGCTCAAAGGCAGAGCCTGATCAATCTCCATGTTGTTAAAGCCCTGTGTTTTCCACTCCTGTTGTCCTTTCTCCATGATACCTCAGCCTCAAGTATTTTAAAAAATAGGTGGGGGATGTAGAAAATCCACACTGGCAAGAGAGACTTCTAAGCCTATTAAACTCCAAATCAACTACTGACATCTTATATTGCAGATTATCAGCTCAGAAATGCCAAAAACCCTCCCAATGCTCAGAGAAGATATAAATAAAAATAAAATACAAAATAAATAAAATACAGTTGCAAGAGAGCAGCAGTCCCTCACCTGTGCAGGCTGCCAGAAGCACGGGTGGGGCCTGAGAGCACACTGACCAACACTACAGCCCAGCAGCACAGGGATGTACGGGCAGGTGGACAGTGCTCCTGGCACTACAGAACAGGAAGAACTAGGGGCTTTTTCCAGAGCAAAAATGAAACACCAGTTCAGCAGAATCTCCTCTCTGCTGTACTACCTATGCTTGGACCGTGCTGCCCTGTACTTACAGCTGGCAGTGACTTGTCAAGGAACCTTTCACAGAGATGTGTTGTGACTTTGTTTCCACATCTGTACCTCAAACACTGGAAATAAGTGTTCGAGGTTGTGCAAGTCCCCACAGCTGTCCCATGTATCTTTTTTCCCCCAGCCAAATTCAGGGCTATGAATTCTACCATAAGATCAAGCTTCTCAGTATCAAGTGCTACAATGCTGAGGAGCAGCAGAGTGCTCAGATCCCTTTGGGCATGTGGAAGGAAGCAACTTTGGAACCACAGAGACAGAACTGGATGATACAGGAGTTTTATCCTGTCACTTAATACAAACATCTGATCTTTCCCCCACTGCTCTATTCCTGTCTCCAGCAGTCATGAACCCTTTCCCCTTGACAATGAAAAGGCTAAAGAAAGGCACTTCCTTACACATGACTCATTTTCTTTCAGCCAATTAAGGCATACATTTGCATTTTTAAGGGAAAATATACACACCAAATAAGAAAAAGTAGAGATAAATGCAGTTTACTAACCATATACAATTTAAAAAATCACCTTATCACAAGAACCGGGATAACTCAGAAAATAAATCTAAATAGCTTCTGTGACTTAGCACCGACTGACACCCAATGTATTAAAATAAATGGCTCATGATTTCTTGCAAGCTCCATGCTAATGCACTCCATAAAAGGTCAGTGAAAACAGCAGCAGTGCATAACTATCTAGAGGCTTCACTTGGTGGCAAATAATGGAATGAATTGTCCCCTGACCAGGATGGGGAAAGGAAGGTAATTTGCACCTCCAGCCTTTCAGGGAATGTTCCAGGGTTGTAAAGCATGAGTCAGCAGCATTGCTGCTATAGAGGTTTTTTCCCAGCATGCTACTGGCAACACAGACTCTGCCTTTCCCAGCTTTGGTATGCCAGCTAAGTGTCCATCAAGAAACAGCCATTCTTTTGTATGAAATGGGACAGATTAATTGGTTACTATTTATTCATTAGCATCTTAAATGTCATCACTGACCTCTATGATCACAATGTAATTCAATACAGCAAAGAAGAAGAAAGAGTTAAGTTGATGGGTGAAGCTGGGAGAAATCAAGTCTTAGTAAATGTATTTTAACCTTTTTTATTGTTACTGCTACTGCAGTAATGCCACAAACACCTTTGTTACTGCAGCCAAGACAAAACCCACCATACTAAGTCTAATGACCAAATTTTGCAGCTTCCTGTAACCAAGGATCTCAATCATTTTGCGAAGCTGATGAATACTCCTCCTGAGAAATACATTGGCATTTCTTTGTCTGTTTTGGAGACAAAGAAAATAAGGAAGAGAAAGAGGACACAAACTTTTGGGAATTAACCTGGCAGTTTACAGCCGTTCACAGGAACCACAGGCCTGCACCTAATCAGCCCAGCTCCTGGTCCAGTTCATCCTCCGTTGGATTCTTGTGCTTTGATCATTACTTTCTCGACAGGTTACACAAGGTCCTTTCTAACATTACTAAACCAAACTTCTGCTAACTATCCCTAATTTTTAATATTTAAATATAGCTTGACAGAGAATTAAGGACAGAAATTTCTTTTCTTCCTAGAAGTGAAAAACAAAAATAAAATGGATCCTTCCTTTAAATGCAAAAAGCACTGCTGTAACCTCACCACTCACTGCCTCTGACTTTCCAGACAGGAAGCACATGCACACAATGCCCAGTCAGCAGTGAGAGCAGCTCTAGAGCACACCATGTCCTGCCCAGCTGGCCGCACATGGCCACACAGAAACTGGGGTAGTGGAAGCTGTGGCAGGGGAGGAGAAGACACAAGATGCAAACCCATATGAAACAACTTTCCTCAGGATATATTAGCTCCAGTCTTAGCCACTGAAAACCAGCTTTATGCAGATTATGTTCTCTGCAGCTAGTAACTTGTGAGTCCCTTGACCAATTTCAGCCTGTTTTGTTACAGAGGTAACTGCCTTCCTACAAGTCCCCTGAAAACTGACATTCAAGAAGAAAAGCAGACCCTGCAAGTGACCCTGATCACATTGCAGCTGAAAGAAAAGTCATAATATAGGACCCTTATTTGCCACCAAACGATTTGCGTAGGAGACAGTCTTTCTGATCAGTAAAACAGCAGGAAAATCTTCACTGAGAATTGTTCATCAAGCACAAGATGTAAATCAAAGTCAGCACGATTCATTCCAATGCTCGAACCACTATTTGCTTCATGTCATCACAGGACAAGACAACATTAATACTGGTGATCTAACCCCAACCCTAGCAAACAAACCAAGGCTGTTGAGACCCAGCCTAGAACAGCCATAAAGCAAATGGCCTCCTTACCTCCTCTGTGAGGGTTATTATGAGTGGGGTTAAAACCAGATGATGATCTCAGGGCAGGGGCAGACACAGAGGCCCAAGTTCACTCCTGAAGCTGCTCCCCGCAGGTGAGCCCTGGGGATGAACTGACACCACATGTTCCTTCTAGATGCCTTTGGCGCATTTGGTCACCATGTCGTATGTCTAACTGAAGGTGAGTGCCAAACATCACGTCATCCTGGGTGTATGCCTTGGAGTCCACAAACTGTAATCCAGCACACCTCACTGCCACTGCACACTCTGGCTTCTGACGCCTTTTAGTATCAGCTAACAAAATGTTTTTCTTTTGATATTCCAAGCCAACTTAGGCTACCCCTGTGGCCACAGGATTTTTAAGACTTGTCAATCTAGAATTAATTCTCTTCTTACAGCCTAAGTGCCCCTTACCTCTTTGTCAAGAAAATTACATTGTTTGAAATAATTTCCATTTTTGCCAGTATAACATCTCATTTTCTTCTTTGTAGCCTGAAGGAATGATTTGTAACATGAATCCTACAAACTGAGACAAAAGGAGGAAGCTAAAATGACTGCTAAATCAGATGTATAAGAAATGTATATGTATTTTTAGATGTAGTAAAAAAATCCAGTCTCCACCAAGTCTGATTTAATAACAAACAGCTGATGCCTTTTCTTTGTTTTTAGGATACCACAGAGGACTGATAAGATGCTGTGCATGGGAGATGAGACATTTCCATAGCAGATGAAAACCTGCTGGGATCTGAAGGGATCACATTGCCAACAAATTGGACTCTTTATCTACCAATACTATAAAAACTAGGCAGTTCTACTTGTCTGCTAAAAATGCCATCATTTCTGTTTGTGAGCGATCCTTCCTTTCCCCCTCTCCAATGCTGTAGCAAAACCTTGGATTCCGACCTCAAGCCCAGCAAGCAATATTAGTCCTTGAGACAGAGTTTGCAAAACATTAATGAAATCAGAATGAGACTGCAGTTTGGCTTGTTGCCTTGGACAATGGAAGTGAAATTAAAAGTAGAGGGAAGAGAAGGGACTTGCTTTTAGCTAAAATCAAATTGCTGCATGCATTTTTCATGAATTAAAGCATTTTATACACTATTTACTTCAGGCTTTTCTATTTCAATGTCTAGTGATAACTGATACCAGGAGGAAAAAGTATTAAAAGCAGCTAAGATAAATTAGCAAGTAAAGAATTCCTTTCAAGAATTTTATTCAGCCAGGAAAATCTATTAGGTAAAAAGCCTTCTGCCAAAGACAGAAAAACTGCAAGGGCCAAGAGAATGGAAAGATGTGTAGAAGAGGAAAACAAAAAATAGAATTGTATGTAAGAAAACAGGAGAGAGACTATCTGGAAAAATTCACAGTACTTTCCCTCAGAAAACAGGAAAACAGCATCTATCACCTAGTCCTAGAAATTAATTTCAATTACATTGATTATTCATCACCTTTCTGAGGCATGTTTTGCTGTTAGCAGTGGCCCACACCTTTGCCAGTGCCCAGGTTCTGGCTTGGGATTCCTGCCTGTCTGGGGACCCACAGTGGCCATTTCAGGAGTCCAGGCTTTCTCACACAGTGAAACATTAACTGCCTTTCCAGAAAAATTTCTGTGTTTTTTTTTCAAGTTTTTAAAAGGCCCCCTAAAACTTCAGACTAAAGACACATGCATATTTTGATTGCACACATTCCCTCCAGGTCTAAATGCAGAGTTTAAGAAGTGTGATCACCTGTAGGACACCATAACAGAGAAGAACATCATTAAGTCTGGTTTAGTAGGTACTGGGTGAGAACTGGCACCCAAGAAGTTAATTCAAGATGGATATACCCTTCCCTCTCTCCATCAAGGTGACAGAAATAGATTTTCAATCCTGCCTAGATGTTTGGATTTTTTTTTAGCACAGTCCTCACTGCAAATCAATTAAATCTGTATTCCTTAGCTACCTGACACACCTGGAAGTCCAATACAAAGTAACTTAAGAGATTTTACTCTGCAAGGTTTTATCTCCCTCTTTCCTTTACAGGGGCAAGGGCTTAAAGTAAGCACAGCCAAAAGGCACTAGGGAAGAGGACAATAAACTGCTACTCCTGGGAATTAGCAATGACATTGTCAAAAAAACCCAACTTGTTTTCCTCCTTTTGATACGCAGACATACTTTCTGAAGTGCCAGTGGTATTTCAAGAAGCCATCAGACAGACGCTCACCCAGCACTGACAGGCTGCTGGAACCATGAGCTGCATGAGCTGCTTTCCTGTGAGAGACTGCACCTGCTCAAACAAGCCTGCGAGTTTAACCCTGTCCTTGCTGATGACAAAATCAGTATTACGACCCCAAATGTGGTATAACAGGGGGCAGCTTGCACCCTCACTATACTAACACAAGACAGTAGAGAAGCATTTAGGTTTGTATCTTGCCCTTTGGTAGCTGCAGCCGAAAGGACTAATTAGTTACCCAGAGCATATGCTTACACATCAAAAATAACTTTACAGTGCCTGGCACAACAATTTTAAAATCTCTGCAAAGCTGACAAAAACCAAAAAACCAACTACTGTTTAAATCAAAAAAGAAAAACAAAATAACAAAGAGCAAACCGCACCCAGTACCACATTCATTCCCAGATTTAAAGAGAGGTGTCCTACCTTTCCGATCTTTGAACAGGAAGATTCCGATCAGCACGCTGTGTCCAAGACTATACACTGAAGAATCTGTTAATACAAAACAAAAGGAAGGGGCAAAAATCCCTGAAAACACTTAATTTTGGCTGAAAAGCAGTTTTAAGCTATGAGAAAAGTTTTTCTTCTATGATACAAAGACAAAAATTCATAAATATATCCATACAGTCATCTGTGTATGAGGGTGTGTCTGCATATAACACACATTATGCATGCATCAATGTATTTATAAACAAATCCGCAGAAGTTTATTACCTATTCATTTGAATTCATCCAGCGTGCACTGCTACAGATTTTAATCTACAGCAGACAAAATCCAAAAAGCTTCAGCATAAAGGTATAACTCTTTCAAATTCTCAACAAGCAAACAAAGCTGACATTTTTAAAATAAAATCATTACCAGCTCATATGCTGCCATACCACAAAAGCCTATCCTTAAATAATTGCTGCATAATCATTCTCCCGGAGTGTTGTTATCCATCGGCTCGCTGCCTGTCTCCAGACAGACGCAGTCTGCAAACCACCAGCTTGTATCTACCATGTGTACGTCAGGAAAAGGAAAACTGCAAATTAGAAAAAGTCCCCGCAGTGGTGAAAAGGAAAAGAGGGTGAGTGGGAGAGGAAGAGGGAGTTCACTGGCCACAGAAATTTCGAGAACGATGACAAGCCAGCCAGCTCCGCCATCATCCACTTACAATAGGATGCTGCACCTCACGGCTGCTGAAGCAGTTTGTCAAGGGGTTGCTGGTATCAAATGCCTGACAGGCATTTTAATTGCATCCAACCAAGTGTGTCCTCGGGAATCAGGCCTTTAATCCTATGAATATCATCAGCTGGCTTCTTTTGTGCTGCTGCCAGACACACACAAGCCTGCACTGCACACAGGCAGCAGCATACCCGGGTTCTGCTGTGATGCTGATCCAGATCCCAAACAGGGTTTATGAACAGTACATGGCAAAAAGGAGGTCTGGAAGGATTTAGTATTTTCTGCTTTACAGATCAAGAAAGCAATTCCCTCTCCCCTTTTATTTTTCTATCTAGTGCTGCTGTTCACGTGTTGAAACCAGCTTGACTGTGCTATTATTCATGCTTTGCATTTGGCTATTCACACCAAGGGGAAATAAAACCAGGGAAAATGCAGAAGTGCTACAGGACTGTAGGGGCAAGCGGGGATCCTTTAGGACTAATACAAGAGTGTAATAGGGCTCACTGCACAGTATAGCTCAAAAACAAGTTCTTTGTGAAGTGAGGACTTCAGTTTTACTGCCACTATTCAGTTGTTGTGTCTGCTTTGATCTTATCTCCCTATTCCAAGGCTTTCTCCAAGACAGCATTAATCTCAGTAGGAAAAGGAACCTGTGAATTTGGAAATCACCCAGTGTTCTGTGAGGACCTGGGGAGCTCAACAGCTCAGCTGTGGAGGGCTAGAAAAGAAGGGGTAGAGGAACATAAATGAATTTTTTAAAAGAGTATGAGAAAAATTAAAAGATGAACTGGTTTGTTTTCAAGCATTTTAAGTTTGTAATGAAACAGCATACACAGCAAAGGAGCAGCCAGGAGTAACCAATGAGCCCTGCACACTCTTAAGGACTGAAGACAAGCCTAAATTTCCCTCCGCTCAGGACACAGAAGTCCACTAGGTTCACTTCGCAGCAGTAAGCTAGTGTTTCTCGGTCCCCATGACAGCAGAGCACTTGACAGGGAAGGCTATCAACAGGAAAATGAAACATCTCCCTACCGCAAAGTTTGGGAGAGGTCCAACAAACCCCATTTACCTTTGAGTGGGTTGAGGGACTTACAGGAAGGAGTAACAAATTCCTCATTGATTTCCAGGAGTTCTCTCCCAAAACTTTGGGGGTAGAGGGCTGCAAAGGGAACCAATTCCTTTCTGCCTTCCCTCACAACCACAGGGTGACTTCACACATCCATCAACCTTTGCATCAAACAGAAATTCCACCCTCACTGCTATAAACAGATCTTAGTAACTTAAGAGCATCTGTCCTGAGCTGACAGTTTTTCCCCACTCTCTCAACCACCACAGCAGTGAGGAAGATGAGGAAATGGAGGAAGGTAGGCTGTATGGGACAAGGATGAAAGTGGAGCCGGTACCACATGGTGGCAAAAGGCCTTTTGGAAGGAACAGAAAAAAATGAGCAAGAGCGGCACTAGCGCAGTTCTTAGACCTTTCCTCTGAAAAAGCCTCCTGTGACTCATGGGAAGGGGTGCCTGCAGCTGCCAAACCTCCCACTGCAGAGACCATCCTCTGCAGAAGCCAAGAAAACCCTAATCCTGCCCAGTTGGTGCTTGTTCACAGCATTGCTACGATGTCTCCCTCACTTCTACAGCTCCCCTTCACCAGCCACTCTTCCTCCAAAACAACCCGGAGTTCTGGGAGGTCCCAGCAACAACATCATGGAGCTGGGATGGTAGAAGAATAAGAAGTCCTGAAAACTGTCCTGTAATTTCTCTCAGAGGTTCCCAACAGAACTCAAATAGCTCACAAGGGACAGATACATATCGCCAGCCTGTGTCCTACACCCTGGAGCCTAGGGATGAATCTTCAACCAGCCACCCAAATCACCTTCAGTCTGCCCATGCAAGCCATTTCCAGAGACACAGTCTGCTGAAATAGCCCATGGCAAATGGTTTCATCTTAAGATACTGCAAATAAAAACCATCTTCATCATCAAGTTTGTTCTGGCTGTCCTGTGATATATGTTTCCATACCTATAAAAATACTTCTGACAAGACAAAAGGCATAGGAGGAGACAGGGGTGAAGAGCCTAATCCAGATAGATGCTTGAACACAGAGAACACTCAGCCCTGAGATTTAACCTCATGTTTACCTGGCTTAGTCACAGAAGCAGGAAACTCTTCACGTAAAATCAATGCACCTCAACACAGTGAAAATACAAACGTAAGGAAGTTGACAAGTCAAGTCCTGGAAATAATTAAATTACATTTTCAGCACTGTACCTCTCAAAGAGGAGTAAAGACATTTACCGTCTCAGTAAAGGAGGTGGTGAGACTGTGACTGAGGCCTGATCTAAACTCTTAAAAGATTTTGCTGGTTCAGGCGGGGTTTTTTCCACTATTGCATTCACACAAGATAATGAACTCAATTTCATTACTGTCCAGCTGCATACTGGGTCCCTCTGTGCAAGATGCTGGGCAAAACAGAAGACAGCTGCCATTATAACTTAGAAGAGCCAAACCCCTAAAGAGATAATGGTTGTGTTCTCTTCAATTCCAGGATTATTGGGGNCCAAGGTGACACACAACCCCTGTTCCCAAACAAAGCAAGACACTTCCACAACGTCACCCTAAGATCTTTCTACCCAAATCACTGCTGAAGCCTTGCAAGCAGTGTTTAACAAAGGACTTGTGGGTTGCTTGCTTCTTTTTTAGCAAAGATGGGATGAACATTTTATGCAATGCCTAAAATAGCTTCCAATATCATCAGTGATGCAGATTAAGAGGCATAGGTCTACTGAACAGGAACTGCACCATTCTGGTAAAAATAGGCCTGGAACATGGAATTTTCTTTTTATTCACTATTGTCTTAGCACTTGAAACAATGCTGGGGATTTCTGCCTTCTGGAGAGCTTGAGAGGAGACAAATGCTTCACCAGACTCTCTAAATACTGTCTGTTCTTCTGCAGTAGTAATAAACATCAGACTGTCTATTTTACCATCCATTTGAGGGAATACTTGCTTTTATTTTTTTCCATTTCTCAAGGCAGGGGAAAAATAAAATAGAAGAGCAGTAATAAATTCTAGAAAAACACACGCAGTTTAGCACACTAGCTCTTTCACCACGGCTATGTTAGTGAGGAAGGCTATATGGCTGGAATCACTGTCTTCCTCTCCACGGTTACTGAAAACAGAGAGGATGGATGTGGAGCAGTTAGGGAAAAGCCATAGGCCCAGTTAGCAGCCTCTGTGGGTAACAAGGATTTCAAGGCAAGTTAGAAAGTTTCAGGATGCAGGGGGATCCTGGTTTTGTTTTTGGTCTTCTCCAAGTACAAGCATGCAGGAGCTGATCTGCCCACCTCATGCAGCCAGTCCAGGGCCCTTTCAATCATAGTATTTCTTTTACACCAGTGGTGCCGCCAGCTTTGTATCCATAGCAGATTTCAACATCTTTACAGGACTCATGTGTCCTTCGTCCCAGGCTACCAATAAAAAGGCCTGTACTGGTGACATTATCCTTTCCCAGCATTCATCCAAAGTCATCCTCTCACGCCATCGTGGCCAGCTCTCTTGCACCCACTGACACACCAGCTGATACAACATGGGCTTCTGTGCAGCATTTATACAAATGAGTCTTCAAATCCCAGGCATATTATGGCCTCTCTTTCCCCTACCTCAGTTTATTTGTTTTAAACTTGTCAGACAGACACTTTCAGGCATGATCTCTCTTTTGTGAATCCTAGCTGACTCTCCTCAACTAAATAATCGATATTAAGAATATCTAGAAAGGGATTTTCTATTTCTCTCTGTGCCAACATGTCACTAAAATCAAGCTGGAAGATGTAGGAAATTCAAATACTCACAGGTCTGTTTTTCAGAACAACCAATACTGCACTTAACCCTTTGAAGCTACCAAATTCTTTGGCTTTCTGAGGAAATCCTTAGTTTCCAGCTTAGAGACCAGTGAGAACAAAAGAATAAGAAAGCAAAAATCCATGAAATGTGTTTATTAGTTCTTAAACCTTGTATGTATATGCGGCAGAGATACTAGTAACAGCTGCAACACAAGCTTTGGTATATTTACCCCAAAATAAACCATCCCCTCCGTCCTAGCTACTGCATGTGGAGGGGAACAGCTTGGTCTCACTGCTTTTTCAGCCTGCTGTTTCTGGGGTGCTAGTGTCACTGACAGCTAGGCAAAAACAAACACCCCAGCCTCAAAATTCATCCACAAAGGAAAAGCAAAGAGATGAGTGAGCAATCACACCCCAAATTTTGACACGGCAGAAGCAAACCTCCATCTCAGAGAATCACTGAAACATTATAAAGACATCTGATGTGTCCCAACTGGTACAGCCTGAAAGTGCCTTGTAACTCCACTGCCCTTGCAAGGCCATCTAAATTTTCAGCTGATTCTCTGTGTCCACAATATCAGAAGCAGTTGATAGCACCAACCCTCCTGCAGAAACCAGTGCCACCTGAGAGTGCTGTGACTTTCCACAAAACCAGATCACTGCACTGCACACATCCAGGAACACAATGGCTTTGAAGGCTGTAAGACAGGCCTGTGCAGGCAACACTGCATTACTGGGAGGCTCAAAAATTTTATGAGTGAGCACACAGCCCTTGTCCTGATAGGTGTGTCCACGTGACAAGCTGTGCATCAAAGAGAAACATCACCTGTTTCTCCATCTTATCACATGGTTTATGACTAAGAAAATACTGCAGATAGAATCTGTACCACTTGTTCTCACCTTTTCTCTCTCCTGGCCTACCAGTGGGGTGATGAGTCAAGACAAAAACTTGCTTACTGTAAAATATCACAGCTACTGTAATAGAATTTATTAATGTATCAGCTTGTACATCACTTAATCAGTAACTTAATGCTTTTAAATTAAGTGTAATGTCGTAACTTGTAACAGAAGCCTTAGCTATTATTCTGTATTAAATTTATAAACAAAATATTCTAAACTAATGAATCATTTGTTGAAGCAGATTTTGCAAAACTTGCAATTAAAATATAAACAAAGCTGGCATGGCCTTAAAGACATATAAAGCAGTAACTGCAATGCAAAATACACAGGTTTTTCTGTTTGTCTAATCATAGGTTTTCGATAGTATTTCAATTCAAATACCATTTACATTTAGGAAAACGTAAGTTTTTTTCAGTCAGTAGGACACTGGTATATAGTTAATGCAGTATTGAAAATAGAGGTTTGCCTGAAATAGGTTGGTATCTATTATCCCTTTCATTGAAAAGGTATTTGCTCCTTAACTTTAAGATCAATCTTTTCTCAGAAATATTCTCTCTAGCACCTAAGTACTGCCTTCCTAAAAGCAGGTGCCTTCCAGGTGATTATTTTCTCCTCTGTGCGTACTTTCCTTCAAGAAATGTTTTTTAAATTTGGTTAGCTCAGCTAATTGCTGTTCCTCGACAGTAAAACCAACCAGACAGGCAATAAAAATTGCAGTAGCATGTAGTATCATGTAGCACGATTGGTTTCAACAGCTTCTCACTTAGTAACACTTTATGTAAGGAAGGCAATCAGGCAGAAACCCATGGAAGAGCTCCCGGCAGCTGAGCCGTGTGGAGGGGAAGCAGCTCTGTCCTCACCTCAGAGGAGAAACAACAAAAGCAGCCTTCTGAGAATGCTGCTGGCTGTCAGCGTGACCCACATGGGCTCAGATGTGGCACTGCCAGAATGATGCAACAGCTTCTCCCCTCTTAACATGGGCAACCAGGTCTTCTGCATGCAGCTGAATCTGTCCAACACCTGCCCTTCACACACAGCAGATTTCCAGTAAAACCAACCACAGTTCACAACCACTCTGACCTCTAAGACAAAGCCCCTCTAAAACTACCAGAAGCCCTTCCTTGACTTGAGAGCAACTAGATCAGATATTTGTATTTATGCACACTCTTGTAGAATTTCAGATAAAAGTAAGGAGGGCTGGAAGTGTGCTCTGCATGTTACAGATACTGTCTTTGCAAAGGACCCCCTTGAAAGGGTTTCTTAATGGATTCTGACTATCGCATTTACTGTGAAAGGAACATAGCAGATACTGTAGGCTAATTCATTAGCTACTTATGATTGATTCTTGGATTCTTGTTTTCATCACCATAAAAGCAGATTTCCTGTGGTTAACACAATGATCCCAGTTCCCTCTTTGCTTACACACATTTAAGTCAGCCACTACTCCACTGAATCCACAGCACTTACTACATCAAGACTAAAATGGGTTTAATGAAGACTTGGATTAGATAACTTAAACATAGCCTTCATTCACCCTAGTCTCACAGTTCTGTCCACAATTATTTTTAAGCTGTTTGTACACGTAAATTACTTCCCTCATCTGAACCAGGTAGTTGCCCCAAGGGTGAAAGGCAGCAGCTGTTTTGCAGCACTCACACTGTCCATGAGCTCAGGGTACAAAGCGAAGGGTGCCACATCCAATCACCATCACCAGGGAGACTTTTGGGAAGTGTAATGTGATTACAGTCAAATCTGGTTTATCAGAATTGTGTGGGAAACATGACAGTCAGTAGACAAAAGCGATTTTTGGGTAAATGAAGGACCTTGGGACTTATATACCTCAAGGGACATGACCTTCTTTTAGATGAAGTAATACTTTGATGAATGGCATTTTAGATGACCAGACCAAACAGCAGTAGTGCCAGTAAGTCAGGAAACTTCTCCTGCTGCTTCAATGACTGCCACCAGAATTCTTGCTACTATAAGCCATCCAGACACTGGTTTACACTGCTTTCAAAGGATGGTACTGCTTAGCAGAGAAGTGATCCCACAGTAGCTCTAGGGCACCAAGGAGAATATGATCTGGATTTAAAAGGGGTAAAGGCAGAGGAGAGGATGGAGAGAGGAGTTGCTAGTCTTGGCTCCTCTACCATCCTACCTGAGTTTCTTTGCAAGATTTCCATTCAGTTTGGCAGGCAACAGAAGCATGTACAGCTCAAAAGACAAGGGTTTATGCTCTATGCAAGGTTCTAGAGATACACATAACCAGAAAGGAAAGGCAGTATAAAGAGAGTTTAGCAGCTTTAACAACAAACTCTACAAGTACATAGGAAAAATATGCTAAGCTTTTTAAGAGCCTGAATATTTAAATAAAAATCAGGCAGAAAACAGAGACAAATCCCATATAAATAAGGAAAAGCAAAACCATGGGAACGTAATCAGAGAAGCTAAGGAACAAACGGGATTGTGATTAGCCAGGAATTTAAAAGGCAACAAAAGAAGAATCAACATGATCTGAAAAGCAGACAGGACAAGTCATGGTTCAGCAGAAAGGCATAACAAAGTTGATGCACAGAAGGCTACGACTCAACATACTCAACATTGTTCAATTTTTACAAGACCAACAGCGAGCAAATACTGCATATGATTGTTTTAAAAAGAAGAACTTCAGGTTAGAATAGGAAAGACCAACTTAACAAACACTCAAAACAAAGCAGATGCAGCATAGAAAGTTGTGTGGATCTTCCCTGACTCAAGGAAGAGTATTTAAGACTTCAGAACAAACCAAACAAGAGTCTTCTTTATCTTCACAAACATCTTCCCAAACACCACATTCTCTCTTAAGAGGTCTCTTGAAAGGAAGCTGTAGAAAATTACAAACCAATCAGTTAAATGCCATCTTTGCAAAGATTTTGGAAAAATTAACAACCAAGTAGTTTACAAGTACCTAAATACCTACAGGGCAAGAGCACAACTTAAAAAATACTTCTGGCAATACCAGTTTGTCAGTAACAAATGCCAACAAACCCATTTCACCCTTCCTGATTTTGCATTCATAAAATTTGAGTTTCACCCTTAAGTTAGGATGAGTTTTTCACAGGAAAGCATCTTCCGAAACCAAGATCAGTGCAGCATACTGCACAGCAGCTTCCAGATCTAAAAGCAGGAAACCAAAGGGGAAAAAAAAAAGGACTGAACAGCATATTGAGAGACAAGGCCTCAAACATATACCTAGACAAATCAGAAGTATTTCAGCAGTAGTTTGACAGGAAAAGGCTTACTGTGGGCAAAAAAAGACAAAACACAGTTTTATTTATCCTAATGGGGATGCTGTCCCTAAAACACTGGGATAATTATTCCATTTTCTTTGGTGGTGGTGGTGTCTCAGCTGCAGAAATGCCAAAATGTGGGGTTTGCACAGTTAAGACAGATAGTGCCAAACTGGGACTGGGGAGAGTCCAGATGAGCAAAAAGAAGTTTGGGAAAACATTCTTCTAATATTTCCTTGTAAAGCACATGTTTTCAGGTTTCGCCAAAGTACAGAAAACCCAAACAGTAATAAAAATCTTTCAGATAATACAATTTTTGAAGATAAAGCAAGAAAGCAATTACATTCTAAATCAATGGGGGGATGGATGAGGGGGACCAAGGAGGGGGGAATAAAATAGTAATTCACTGGGCTAATTAAAAGCAAATTTGTGTGTGTGTGTGGTGTGTGCAGTAACTAAAACCCCTGCTACTGAGGAAGGTTAAACTAATTATTTATGTATTTATTTTTATATAAAGAGCACCAAGAGCAGTGCCCAGATATGCTGGCATCCTCCTTGAAGAGAATAAGTATCATGTTGTTCTGCAGGCATCTAGTTTCTCTAACTGGGCAACTGGTACAGCCTCCAGCAAAACTCACCTGGCCACAGGACTGACTTACACTGCCTTCCCTCCATCCTTCCCAAGCCTAATGAGAATTGCCGGTGCAGAGTATAGCACTGTTCTGTCCACACCTTTCTAATCTGGGCCAGCTGGAGTGTTGGGAATCTCAGCCCCAATCTGCCATTAAGGTCCAGAGACCTGTAAAGCCTACAGCTTCAGGGACACTGGGGCTGGAAAAGCAAGAGAGCTCCTACAGAGTTCCCACTACATTAACTCAGCCTCTCAGAGAACAAGGCCTGTAGGTCTTCCACAGGAATCTCACCTACTCCTCCCCTCTTTGGTGCTGGAGGACCTCAGTGGGGTGGGGAGAGCACCACGGCTGGCCCCTGCCTCTCCACAATGCCACTGAGATTGTACTTTAGAATCTGGAGCCAACAGTTTTACTGGGTCTGTGACCTGCCATCCCCCAGACTTCCACCCAGTCCGTAGGATGCAACTGGTTCAGGTAATTGTCTGACCACTTATAAACACCACAGTAGAGACTGAAAAATGTTCCCAGCAGATGTTCCCAGCATTTGCAAGAAGGCTCCCTGCCTCATTTAAAAGGTTTCAAAAATGAAGTTAGTCTTCGGGGCACAATGGCTCCTATATTTGAACAAAAAAAACCCCAAGCAATGATGCAGAACCTGTGAGTGAGAGACCAGGAGAGTAGCACTATTAAGAAGGACCACAGAAAGAATGAAGAGGAGAGAATAAATGGAATAACTAACACACATTTGCTCCAGGGTTCTCTCTGCACCAATTGGCAAAAAGAATACAACTAAATCATTAATAATTGAAGAAACTTGAAGACAAAGAGATTTTCATCCAACGTTAAAGGGATGAAAGACGGCTGTAATGAGAATTCTGATGATGGTATCATTTGTGGAGGGACTGGGAAGGAGGGGGTTATATTTAAAAGAAATGGTTCCTTTGTAAGACAAGAGCAAGCATTCTCATTACTAATGCAGACAGATGCATCTGAAAGACCTTATTCAGCTGATGGTGTCACCGAACACCCTTCTGGACACAAGCTCTCCACTAACAATACTAAACAAGGATAGGAGACTGCTGTAACAAAATATAAAGTGTCACTTGTTTATTCTTTTTAGCCTCATAAATCATTTAAGGATGAATATTAACAAGCATCCAGTTTTCTGTGCCTTTCTTAACTGATGATTCTCTGAACATAGTTGATGGGAGCTTGAGCTGGCCCTGCAGACCAAGTCAGGACCAACATCAGCAGCAAAACCCAGGGGGTATCCCTTCTTAGGAGCTGAATCTTGTACAGAGGAATTTCCCCGACACCTTTTAAAGGCCCATCAGCAGTGGAGTCAGGCACACTCATGTCAGCCCCTAGTTCAAGGCCTGGAGTTTTGCACAAGACAGTTTCTGAGCAAACAAACTGTGTTAAGAGACAAACACAGAGCATGTTAATTTTACTGGCTGGCTGCCATATTTGAGGGGAAAGATGTCAATGAAACTCAGTAAGACTGAAATGCATTGTTTTCCTCACAAAGAATAAAAAGCTACAATTTCAGAAACAGGAAGAGATCAGACTAGATAAATTTCTTAAGAGGAGGAAAAGTCAAAAACAAAGAAACAAAAGGGAAAAAAACCAAACCAAACAACCAAAAACCCCAAAAAATCAATTCACAACTCTGCATCATTTACGGAAAGCACTACTAGGGTCGTACCATGAACCAAAAGCTCACAGTCTCAGGGTAACCAACTCCAAATTAACTACTGATCCCCTAAAAGCTATCCTTGCAAACCTTCCCAAGTCCAAGTGTGAGGCTTGTGGCAGTGCAAACCACAAAGGCATTTTCAGATTTACACTGTAACATCATCACTCACCACAGCTAAGTCAATGAGAAGCAATCAACCCACCGCTCTGCAAGAAGGTATGACAGAAAATGCAACAGAGCATGGCTCAACCTGTCTGAAGCCCCACCTGAACAGAAGCAACACACAGGAGGGCGTCCTCCTGCAACTCTTCACACAATAGTGGGACTTCCTCCCAGCTCCACACAAAGATTGTATTTTCTGGTCTGCTGGCTTTGCTCAAGCCATCTTCTTCCATCCCCTGAATCTCCCCATGACCATTAGCAGGATGGCTGGAGCTGTAACAGCCACCCACCCAGGTGAGTATGGCAGAACGGCTCCCGCAGTGCGGGAGTTTTGGACTCCGCACAAGTCCAGGTTCTTTATCTCCCTCCTCTGTGCAGCTTTACCTTTGAGCCCGAACAGATGAGAAACGCCTGCAGATGTTGTTTCAGGTAGTTTATTTCTTTTTATTTCTAGCCAGCTCTCAGCTCCGGCCGCAGTCTGATGCCAGCCGTGTCCGAGCGGGAACTGCCCAGTCCTGGGCTGTCCCGTCCCTTTTGTACCCTTTCCATGATCCAACCATTCTTCACAACCTATTTATTATTCACCATTTTATACCAATTAGTTTGCACCTATTCTAGACACGTAATTTCTACCTCTTTTTCATTCTACCAATCATTTAGTGCCACCACCACCAGAGAAGGTGGAGGAGAAGAAGAAGAAGAAGAAGAAGAAGAAGAAGAAGAAGAAGAAGAAGAAGAAAGGCAGGGCAACACCCAAAATCCTCCATCTTAAGTCTTTTATCTTTATTCTAAAAATCCTAAAATCTACCTTTTTACCTTGCAACACACTAAATCACTACTTATTTTAAACTCTCATGTTTTGCAATGTTTCTTGCAGTGTTGGTAATTTCTCCCATGGACTAAGACCAAAAACACCTTCGTTCTTGGCTTCTAGCCAGGGTCTGGGACCCCCTTGCTGGGGCTCCGGGGCTCCCTGACCTGCCAGGGCTGCCAGAGGCACGCCTTAGACTCCAACACCGCAGATCCTGTTCTTGCCTGTACTTTGACTGCAGATATACCCACGGAGCCACAAAAGCCCAATAAACAGAATCTAGTTCATGAGGAAAGTGGGTTTTTTGTATTATTTTTTAGCTGCTGAGGATCTTTTTAGAGACGTTTTCCTTACAAAGTGTTAGTCACACCTTTGTAAACCCTGGATTTTGGGCACTATGTTATTTTCTTGAGTCTCCCTGGGATTCTCCCTTTGCAGAACTTGCACTTTGCCTGTGGCTCAGCAGCATTCTAGTGAGAAGAACAGAAGTTCCAAGGGCCATTCCCCCCACCCACCTCAGTACACCAAGTCTCTCCCAAAGAGACACACTTACCTCCTACAAACTGACTTCAGATTATAAAGCAAACCCCAGATCAACTCAAATACAACAAACTTTGGATGCAACTCTCTTAACAGCAGAAGATGCAATTTCCTAAATTTTTGTACTACTTTCATTAATCATTTTTGCTTTCTGGTCAATGCAAACAACAAGCCTCGGAACTTGCAACTGGAAACATCATTCTTCAATATTTCATTACTTACACTCAGATATAAATCTTCTGCCTTACAGAGCTTTCACAGGACAAGCGATCAGTGAAAAAGGAATGGGTTTTCATTATAGAATTTATACTCTATTCATTGCATATGTGACGTTTATAAGAGACTGTGTGTTGACTTGGAAACTACCAGTCCTCTCTTGGACCTAATCTCTTATTCTTTCATATTCAGAGACTAAATTTTGAAGAACAGAGAAAGAAATATTTCTTGCCCTTCTTAATAAAAGGAATCATGAAAAGTCATTAATAACTCATTAACAGCTTCACTAATAAAAATACTCAGGGCCATGCCAAAATAACCAGCTTTCACCAGCTGGTGACAAAACCTGTATCTGCTGCAGAGAGATGCAGGTCAAGAGTCAGAAAATTCACATCTGTTAAAACTGCCTGATCCTTTATTAACTTGTGATATTACTCCAGGATATTTCAATTCTTTGCTTACAAGATGTATTCTGTTAAGCTGTAAGAGCTCTATTAAAATTCACGCTGTTTCTCAAAGACCATCCACTGATTACATCTGGGTGCTGAGCTCTAACCACTGCAGTGCTGGGTAACACACTCTTCTTCCAGCCCTTTTTATACCCCCAATAGATTGTATCTGGTGATCCTTGCTGGCTTCCAGCTGCTGCCCCCACTTCATCCAGCAGGAGGATGGATGAAACCAACTTTCTCAGATTTCCCCTGATGAAACCAACTTTCTCAGATTTTCCTCTGCCACTCTTCCCCACTCTTACATGCATAGATCTCTTCTCCGATCTCAAGTCTCTCCTGAGAGCAGGGTTCAACATTAAAGAGGCAAGTCACTTAAAAAGCACATGCCAAGGTTCAGTGAAAGATGCTGGCCGGACCAAATGGCTTTCTTTTCCTTGTATCTTTGGAGAGCCTTAAGAGCATCTTATCAGTAAAAAGACACCTCTGCACATACCCCATATACTGACTGCCAAACAGACCAGCTGTTTCCCACTGTGTTCGTTTTGCACAGCCTGGGATTTTTTTTTTTTGGGGAGGGCGTGAGGGGGGGCACGGAGGCACCTTCTGTGAGAAGCTGCTGGAAGTTTCCACCACATCCGGCAGAGCCAATCCCTGATGCCTCTGAAGATGGACATGCCACTGGCAAAGGCTGGGCCAATTTAAGAGGTTGGTAACACCTCTGTGATAATGTACTTAAGAAGAAAATCAAAACAAGGTACACAGTTTTTCTTCTAGCTAGAGAAGAGGACGAGGTGAGAACACGTGAGAGAATCTGTAGTGCTGTATTTCCCCACTCCTTTTCTTACTAAATGCCTGCCCTTCCCACACTGTCCTCCCTTCCCTGCCCCTAGTCCTGGTCACTCCCTCAGGTTTTTCCTATTGGTTCCTGTACCCCAACTCTGCCCATATACTGCCCCTGTGCCCTGAGACCATTAGTCCATATGCTCTCTTCACCCCCCTCGTCCCCAGATAAAACCTCAGACTCCATACTCTGTGCTCTCTCTCTCTGCTTTTGGGAACTAGCACGTCACCATGTGAATAAAGATCCTTTGAGGTCCCCATGCGGGGAGCCTTCTCGCCTCCTTTATCGCCATCATGTTGTGGAGCCGACAGCTAGCTGGAGCCATGAGCGCGGGTATGCCCAGAAGGGCCATGGGAAGCAGAACAGCCGCTGTCCCTGAGATAGCCCACAGTGCTCTTCCGGAAGGTTGTGGCATGCCATACCAATGCAGAACCAACACACTGCAACAAGAAACAGCCTGGAGACACCAAGGGCAGTGAAGAAGGAGGGGAAGGAGGTGCTCCAGGCACTGGAGCTGAGATTCCTCTGCAGGCCGTGGTGAAGACCATGGTGAAGCAGCTGTGCCCCTGCAGCCCATGGGGGTCCACAGGGGATGCAGAGATCCACCCGCAGCCTGTGGGGGAGGTGCCCATGCCAGAGTGGGTGGATGCCTGGGGGAGGCTGTGTTCCAGTGGGAGATTCGGTGGAGAGAGGGGGCCCTTGCTTCCAGGCTGGAGCAGCCTGTCCTTGGAGGACTGCACCCCACGGAAGAGTGACCCATGCCACAGCAGTTTTGGAAGGACTGCTTGCCCGAGGGAGGAATTCACATTGCAGCAGATTTGGCAGGACTGCTGCTCGTGAGATTGGACCCACGCTGGAGAAGTTCATGGAGAACTGTCTCCCGTGGGAGGGACCACATGGTCTCACAAGGGAAGGACTCCTTGCCCTGAGCAATGGGAGAAAACCTCTGGTGACAAACTGACCAAAGCCCCCACTCCCTGTCTCCCTCCACTCTTGGTGGGAAGGAGAGAGGGGCTGGGGGAAAAAAAGGTATTTTAAAGGCTTATTTTACTTCTCATTATCCTCCTCTGACTCTGTTAGTAAAAAATTCACTTTGCACCTTTAAGTTGAGTATGTTTTGCCCTTGGAGTATTTTCTCCCAATCCTTACCTCAACTCATGAACCCTTTGTTAATTTTTCTCCCCTCTGCCCAAGCTGTGGC
The DNA here is from genome assembly GCA_013397975.1 of Machaerirhynchus nigripectus. Taxonomy (NCBI): domain Eukaryota; kingdom Metazoa; phylum Chordata; class Aves; order Passeriformes; family Dicruridae; genus Machaerirhynchus; species Machaerirhynchus nigripectus. The sequence continues at coordinate 203,571 of VZRQ01002576.1, forward strand.
AGGGGAGGATGAATAAGCAACTTTCATGGGTGCCTGGCGCTGGGCCAGTGTTGAACCATGACACCCACCTTTCCCCAAATCCAAAATATTCTGTTACTCTGGAGTTTAACAGGATCTATCAACCATTAAACACAGTTGAACACTGTGACTATTTAGAAGCATTAAAACTTTTCGGGGAAGAAAAAAAAAAAAAAAGAAAAAAGGCATGAGCCTATCATCTGATTTCTGCTTCTAGAGGTCCTTCCAAGGGGTCACACCTGATGCTTTCAGGTAAGAAAACATGGTCTTCTCCTGAGAGATTCAGGATAATTCTGAAATGTTTCTGTGCTATAAATATAGGAGCAAATGTAAGTAAATTTAAAATTAGATAAATGTGTAATACACACTCACATTGCTAACATTCCATTTTTTCCATCTTTTTTCCCTTGTTCTTCAACCTGTTTGCTGAAATTTGTAACAATTCTCTGACTATGGCTTTCATCCATCTCTTAATGTACCTTAAAGCCTTTTTCCTTGTCTCTTTTCATTCCCTTGAACAAGGGAGAAACCAAGTGTGGGAACATTCTCTATATAAAGCTATATTTTATTAATAAGTATAAACACATGCATCGGTGCAGACTGACTCCAACATACAGCCAAGACAGAAATAACTGAAAACTATTTTATTTTGTAATGCCATGGTAGAAATGATTTTGCACTTTAGTAACTTGAAAAACAAGTCACTGTGACCAGAAAATGCTTTCTACCCTGCAACATGTGATAAGCAGATGAACAGAAGGCAGAGTGTAAAGGCAGGTATCACTTGAAGATAAGAAGTCTCCTGACAGTATGTCTCTAATACCCAGGCACTGAGCAGGTGCTTGCCATCTGATAGAGAACTTGGAGAATAAAAGAAACTAAAGAGCTTAAGGCTTTTTTTGTGCTCTCATTTTATTTTTATTCAACTAGCACTCTACATGTTGCTATTCAATTTCTGTGGCTCAAGGTTTTGCCCCTTTAAAAGACCAAAAGATTCTCTCATCCTGAACTAATCTTTCATTCTTGAAAAGCACTGGACTGAATCTCCTTATTTCCCCTGGGTATACCAAGGGTAGTGACAGCTGATCCTTGCCTATACTGCCTAGTCAGTTATTATTATTTTCCTTCTGAAGCCCACAAATACTATTCAGTACTGAAAGCTCTCCCAGTGTGAGGGCACCTGCTAAGAAATTAATGCATGAGACAAAATAATGGGTGGGAGGAGGAAAGGGGCTGTAAGGCACCAAGTAGCTCACTGGAACCAGAGGCAACAGCTCAGCCCAGCTCCCGCATCTCTGCCCTGACTTCCAGGAACTGTGTCAGAAAGTATTTCTTCAACTCAGCTTTACTACACATTTGGCCTTTCTTAACCAATAGTAGGGCAAAAGATTATTGTATTGTTTCCATTTAATCTACCCAGCAGCAGCTTGATACCTCAGTCCCAAATCAGCCCCAGAGTACAAGATCCTGCATCCACTTGTACCAACTTATTGTTGGCATGTGTAAATACAGATGGACAACGCCTGCCAGCTGCAGGTGAGGTGATGTCTCAGCTGGGACCTGCTGAGGCACTTTCAGCTGGTATTGCATGACACAGGAATCCTCTGAGGACAGCGCAGTGGTTTGGCTGCCACAAGATCCTTCCTCACACCTCCCAATCCATGGAGAGCAGGAAAGAAAGCAAAGAGGATGCAGCTTGAAAATTGGGAGCAAGTGCTGTATGGACTGGTACTAGAACTAACACACACAAGAACCCCAATGAAACAAAATCCCTATTAGCAAAGAGCCATTGGGTCTAAATCACTTACAGCTCATGCTGAAATTGGCCAAACATGTCTCTACCAGTCTAAGTGAAATAAAACAAAACCCCTGGGTTCAGCCAGGTGTTTTCAAGCTCTTAAAAGCTAAGGACTACCCCAAAGAATTCTTTAAGATAAGAAAAACAGAAAAGAAAAATGGATTTTAAATAAAAGATTTGTCTTACCTGAAGATTCAGAGAAATTAAATGACACAAAGTGAAGCCCAGCCATACACACAGGTCCTGCTGAAAGCCTGGCTGATCTTAGGGAAGAGCTGATCTGAGCAAAGGCTGACCTTAGGGACCAGAGTTTGGGGAAAGAGGGGAGGGGCCCCTCATCTTCCCAGTGAGATCCCAGCAGGAGCAGAGGCTCCAGTCGGAAAGCCCAGCTTTGGCAAACATGGGGTACACATGCAGAGCAAAGCCCAAGCTGACAAACAGGCTGGCTGTTCATTAAGCACGGCACCATCTGCTTTACTCTATCCCTCGAGAGCTATGGCAGCAAGGACGAAAACAGTCTGTTTGCCACACTCCTGCTGAGGAGCACAGGAATGGCAGGCTGCTCTGTGAGGAGAGGAGGCTGCCCCTTCCCCAAAAGCACCTGTGTAGAAGGGGGCAGGGTGGAGGGCAGGCAAGAGGGATAGAACTGAGGAAACAAGACCAGAAAATAGCTGAGGAAAGCAGCCAGGTGACTTGGCACCCCATCACAGGCTTGGCACTGATGCTGCCAGCAAAAGGGAGCAAGGAAACTGCAGAGTCAGGACTGAAGTGGAATTTCATCATGGTCACAAGAACACCCATTATCCCAGTTGTAACCAGAGTGCTGCCTGAGCTGGATGGTGCTTACTGGCATGCAGCCCTCGGCAGCCTGGCTGCTCCAGCAATCTTGGCAAGAGGAGGGAACCCACATTCCTGCAACTTTGCAGGATACACAACCACTGCTTCCAGGGACAATTCTTTTTCTTCTAGAGATTATTTCCAGACTGAAACTACCCTGATATTAAAGTACTAAGTACGTTTGAGGTCCAGATTCCTGAAAAAATTTGTTTACTGATTTCAGAACTATGTGGCTTCAAATAAGAAGACATGACAACCTTTGAAAGAGTGTCTTGAGGTTGTCACCAAATGCAACACAGCCGCAAGCTATGGGACTGCTCACTGAACACATGCACATCTCATGTGATTTTGGGGATCCCAATATTAGATCAATCACTCATCCCATCCCACCACTGACGCCATTGTCTCACCCATACACACCCAGTGTGTGTGGTTGGTAAAGCCTCAGCACAGCCCTGTGGAATCAAGTGCTAGAGAACTTCATATATATATGTGTGTATATATATTCACACACAGAGCATGTAACTGTGAAACACCCCATCTGCTCACGTTACAACATTTTAAACACATGCAATTAACTGAACTGAAATGGCATAAGGATCAGTCACAGTGTCTTTTTCCCCGACTCCTACTATTTCCACCTTCCTCTCACCCTAACATATGGGAATGCCATATGAAATACTGAATGGATCATGCTAAAACCGGAGCCTGTAAAATCTATTTTTAATACAGATTATGGGAGGATATTGTCAATCCATGGTGCAGCACTGTTTGCCTTACAAGTTTGGTCTGTTACTACTTCTGGCAAGCCCCACTTCCAGCACTGACATTTCCAAACTCTTCCATATTTTTCCTTGGTGTTCTGAAATAAAATTCAGTATCCTCGGGAGTTCCTTGGTGGCAACTGTGCAGGAATAGCAGGTCAGGCGAGAGTTAGCACACTACAGATTTTCCAGTCTGCTGCTGTCCTTCTGAAGTAGCCATGACATGCCCAGTTTTCCCTGTCAAAGCTACCATGATATTTATTCATCAGTCATGTAGGGCTATTACCCTGAGCTTTCAAGAAACGTCGTGGAGACACACAAATCATGTGCTGCCCCAGGAAATGGGCAGAGAAGGGTCTATATGGTTTTTATTGTCCTCTGGTACAAACTGGGAAGGTATATAGCTTTTTCACCCACTCTTGGAAGCCCCTCCCACCCTAAGGAGCCAAAACAACAAGGTCAAAGTCATAGCAGGAGAAATAATTGGAGCAACCTGATTTGTAATTAAATCCTGATGCAAAGCTAGGGAGATGTACACTAGAGATCCATCAGCAGACAGACACAAAAATACAAAATCTCTTTACAATGCCACAGCAAGCTCTACTAGGCATTTTAAAGCCAAGTCAGGTCACGTCAGCCAGTTATTATTAGCTCTGAGCAGCTCGCACATCAGTGTTAGCATACATTACCTGAAATTGCAATGGTTATCAAGAACATCATTTTTTCCTACCCTTGAAAATCAATTAAACTTCATCTTTACAGCCAAATGCACCATCAGCAATGCAGACTCAATCCAAAACCAATGTCAGATAAAAACCTTCAGGTGAGATCACAAAGGACTAGAGGAACACACGCCAAAAGAAAGTGATTTCTGGACAGTAACTACTTCTTTCCTTTTAACCCATATGGGCTCATCAGAATCAGGCTCCACTGGAAGCTTTTTCTTCTATAATGTATTTAACAAGCCAAAGAAAAACAATTCACACATACACAGAGGATCATGTGGATGCACAGTTTCTGATTCCAGAAATTATGTTCATATATTTATATTAGATTTTACCTCAGAAAACACAGGTGCTGCCTAAGCAAAATGGGATGCTCGGACCTAGCCAGCATTTCCAGCTGTGGCTGGACACAAACAAGCCAGGGGTTCACAGAGTTCCCAGTAGTTAAGGAAGGGAAGCTGGGGCCACTGAAGCAGCTTTAAACATGTTTAACAAAGCAGAAACTGGAACTGATGTCAAATAAACCACTATCAACTACCATGAAACTGTTACTTCATTGTAATGTGCCACAAATCTAAGCCTGCCTCTTCAGGGCACCACCATTTCACAAGCAGAGGCAGCTCAGAGTCTCACACTTAAAATACTTTCCCCTTTTTTTTTTTTTTTTTGCCCTCAATTAAAAAGAAATTCCCACTCATTCCTTCCTGGCTACTCTCTGCAGGACTGAAACTTCAGAAATGTTCTCATGGTTTTCCCTGTGACACTGAAATTTGTTGGCAAGGCTGTGCTTTCTTGTGTATCTACTGCATATCAGGTTTTCACTCTTTACAGGCAAACTCCCTTTCCTCTTCACCACTCAGTACCAGAGATTTTATTTCATTTTTCCTGATGTAACCATAGATCAAGGGATCTGAAACATTTTAGAGCACGACTAGAATCTGTCACGGATTAGGCACCCACGTAAAGGAATAAAGACCCTGTGCTTCACAAAAAAAGCAGGTTTCTACTCTCCCTTCTTCAGAGGAGATCGGGAAGAAGTGGGCACCTATTTCTTATGGTCAATGTGGCCAAACTCAATTGGGAAGTAAGCCCAAGTTGAGACATAACCACCAGAAAAAGCCAGTTAGAAATTAAACCTTCAAGAAGCAGTAGTGCTGGGGAGAGGCAGGATGCCTGAGATGGAGCCCAATGGGAGAGACAGCCCAGCCTCAGTGGCCGAGGCACTGCCCTCACATGACAGCCAAGCCCTTGAACTGGTCAGCTGGAGCTCCCTGTCCCATATGTTCCTCTGGCTCAGAGTGCGATACACTATGCCTTTCCTTCAGCAGGGGGAAGACAGGGAATGAGAAGGGGGCAAATTAATTCAGAAGCTCTTGGCAGGCATATAAGTAAAAAAATAAAGACAGAAGTTATGTAGAGCAAGCCCTGTGCTGCCAAATGAAGTCATATGTGGCTTAGTTCCGAGTCTATTTTTTAAATCGTTATTGTTGTTGTTATTATTATTATTAGCATTTGGCAAAAGGAGACAGGAAATACCTTACTGGTGATGTCTGCTCCCAGCACAAGCCAGTTTGGAATGCTGAATAGCTTACCCTGAAAAAAAAGGGAGAACCAACTATTTTCAAGCCCCAACTTAGACTGTTATTTACTTAAGCAGCATTGCAACAATTTTAGTTTTGTTTCTGTAAGAAGCTATTATATGATGAGAAAAAAACCTTCCCAAGAATGTTCACTTTTCTCCTCCTCTTAACTCAGCATGGTCTCGGGGGGAGATTTCCACACATACGCACTTGTGAAAGTTGAGTTCATTCTAACAGGAAAGAGTTAAAGCTTTATAAAGAAACGAATCCTAAAAGAATCCTGCCTTTCGGATATGTAAACACAAACCCAGAATACACTGGTTCATCTGTAAAGTGAAATACATGGCTCCACTGGAGTGGATATCAGTAACTCCCAGTCAAGCCAACATGAATGACTTGCTCTCTGCAGCAGCAGAACGTATGGTCTAAAAGGGCATCAAAAAGAAGTAGTTTAAGCATAAGGAGGCTGTAAAATTTTGTTGCTTACAAAAGATAGGCTCAGTTTAGCAATATATAGAGCATCAAGTTCATAGAACGCTAAGCAAGCCAGCTACAAATCTCATGCTTGAAGTGAAAGCCAAAAATACAGCTCGCTTCTCTGACAGAATACATCCCTCCATCTGTTTGCTGCTTCAGGTCAGATTAAATACTGCAGCTTCCTGGAAAGCTAAATAAACTTTACCTAAAGGGACCCTCAAAACCCTAACATGTGACTCTGGCTGGCTTTATTCCTTCTCTCCAGAGTTTGTAGCCACAGAGAGTCCTATGCCACTGCTGAGAGACTTACCACACTCCTTGAGGCAGCGCCTCCTCATACCAGGCTGTTAGGCCAAATATTATATCTTCATCATGTTACTGAAAAGCAGTTGGATGCTTCTCATGGGTGGACCCCAGGACCAGATTCCTTCATTTCTGCAAGTTAAGTTTTTTGTAGAAGCCTGACTGCTGGTAGAAATAAGCTCTATACATATGTTTCACCCAGACACACCAGGATCCCATTTGCACAATCACATACAAAGCAGCACCTCTGTACCCTTGGGAGTACAAAGTGTGTCTAGAGTCAAGTAACTTTTGATCCAACAGCCTGATGCCGATGTTGTGAATCAACAGAACAAATATGCAGATAAACAGAATTACTGTGGATGTTTCATTCTCATGCTGGTGGAAAATCAGGACTCTAAGTCCTTTGCTTCAATGCACAGGACTTCTGTCATCTCAAATGATGGAGAGTCTCTACAGCTGCTTTTACTGATATATCTTCGACCCAGTCTGCATGGGACACCAGCACTCTCCACTCATCATTTTATGTAAGCCAACATTCAATTGAACTCACTCGTCTGTGCCTGCCCTAGTTTGCAAAGACGTGTTACCGCTCTTCGAACTACTACTGAAAGCAAATTGCTGTTTACATCACTGTCTAAAAGCGTGTTTCATAACATACTGGATTACTAAAAAAACAACCTCCTTCTTCAAAAAGAGCATCAACATACCCATAACTTTGAATGCAAAACTAATCTTACTGAAAACTGCCCTTACTTAAGACTTTAGCAGATGAGAGCACTATAACTTGGGGGTAAGGAACTAAACTTGTTGAGAAAAATACCCGAAACAGTCTCTTAAACACCCTCTACAAAGAGCTACTTCAGAAGCATCTGTTATGTACATGTGTTTAAGAAACCAGCATTATTTCAGAAATGGCATTATGTGCTTTACAAGACTACATGTCCAAATTGGCTCTATTCTAATGTTTTACAGACCAAACAAAATTTGTCATTCACTCTTACACCACCATAAATTCGTGACAGAAACACAGCTCTGATAACCAGCCATTTATAAATTGCTCTTTAACATCTTGGCCTCACCTACCTGTTTTCTTATAGCCATGGATGACAGAAAACACAGGTGTATACTCTGTGTGCAGGAATTGTTAGATTTATAGCCATTATTAAATCACATGAGAAGCCAGTGAACAGACCAAGGGACTCTGATGTGTCATAATATCCACCATATCACATTTATCTCCTGCGGTTAGGATAAAGATAAAATTACTACAGCTACACAGTTCTTCAAGAAGAAACAGGGCAAGAGAAGCCGCAACAGAGCAGCAGCCAAGCACAAGCTGATTGATGAGACCAGTAACCCTTCAACATGTACTGTCACGATCTGGTGTCAGCCCACCAAATTACTCAGGAGCACTTGCTAAATAGATGTGAATCACTTTGTTGCAGCAGCCTTTTTCACTTTACACTTAGGTGTGACAGCTGTTCAGGTGCACCAGCATGCAATCACCCCCACAACTTGCTCACCCCAGGACATACATGCTTCCTTTCACTTACAGAAAATAAGATTTGCTCTCAAAGCTCAGTCTGTCACAAACTCATGGTGATGCTGCCACAGCCATACAGGCCGTGCACCAGAAGCCTTCAACCCCTAAGAGTCACCATCATAAGAAGCATACTGAGGTGGTCCTGTGATTCCCTCTGCTGTCCCCCAGAGCCCTGCATAGGATCGTGAGAACTCTGTGTGAAATTCACATACAAAAGATAAATTACTATAGAGTGCAAAGTCGCTTGTTTGCTTGAGCAGTTGCTACATTGTCACAGCCTACTTCCTGTTAAATTGCTACTCCTGTACCTCTCTAGTAGAGTGAGGTATGTCCACCTGTACATGCCATAAATATCTAAAAGACTGCAACCTGGTGCAAAACTCCTAATGCCCAAGTCCAGGTTGGTTTGCTATATTGCAGAAGGGATGTACTCATATTAGAGAAAGAAATGCTTCTCAGTGGTAAAAAAGTGTTCATTTCCATGCCCACCAAAGCCTGCGCCAGGCTGCAGGATAAGCAGCAGGACCATCACTGCTCACAGCACTCTGAGATGGTGCAAAGTACCACATTTCTTCCTGAAGTGAATGCAGTTCTTCCCTTTTTCAACTCTTCCACCTCTCATTGTCTCTCTAAGCTGAAAAATAAAAACTTCAGTTTGACAGAACTACAGGGAAATACAAGGACACAAACATGTTATTCACAATCCAGAAAATCTGTTTTCTGAATTAGAAGCACTCAAAGGCTGAATTCTCCAAGGCAGCTTGCTCAGAGTACTTATGTGGCCAAGAATAAAACTGACAGGACAGAAAAACCCCTCTGATTTAAGCAATCAATTGCTGAGCCACTGAACCAAATACAACTGAGGATGGGACTTCAGACCGTTACTAGACACATCTTGATTTCATCTGTGCTTCAGCAGCATCCCCCTCCTCACCTGTGTCACACAGCTGCAGCTCTGCTCAGCACAGCTGTCAAGGTCAGTGCAGCCCTTCCACGCCCACCACAGACCAACAGCCATTTCTCTGGGAGGATTATTTGGAGGTCATTCCCTTTGGCTATCCAGCTTGCTGCAGCAATAAAAATAACTCAAATAAAGCAAGACCTATGCAGAAAGACTAAAGTAACACAAGTTCAGACAATAGCAGAGATTAAAGTATCATATTCAAATATTCACAAGATTACTGTGCACAACAGAGAACATGTGCAGTGGACAGAAGAAACAGGTCATTAAAGCATTAAAAATCTAGATAGTATTGGAGGAACTTTCTATCATTAAGGACAATGAATCAAAAGTCAAGCAGCAGTAGCACCACTCTATGCATTGCATCTCTGAACTACAGTGAAGGGACTGGGGAACAAGCTCTAACTTCTGGCTAACCAACCTTCCTTAACCCATCCAAATAATTTTATTTGCAATTTTGGCAGCTCCCAGCAGAGCTGCTTCTCCCCTCCATTGCTGTGATTTTCAATTTAATACATCATCATTCTGTCCAGCCACATTCCCTCCAAACTAGTATCTTGCTGCCAGGGGCAGCACAGAGCATGTCTGCTGGATGGTAAACCTTCCACTTTCCAAGATGTGCAAAGCACCACTTTATGCACACTGCAGTAAGTTTTAATTCAGAAGCAATCCCATTAACATCTTCTAGGCACTAGCTCGGTTGTTTGGTGAGAAAAAGCAGCTAGGAGAACATCAGAAAAACACTATATACGCCATTTCTTCAAGCAGCGGGGTGCTATTAGATGACAAAGTCTTGTCTCCCTTGCATTCCCTGTCTGTAGTAAAAGGGCTGGAGGCAGCTCTGTGCTAGGTTCACCCCAGCAGGCAGCAGCAAGGCCACGCCAACACGTGGCTCCAAACTGATAGAGCATAGATCCACTTTGGACGGTGGGGAAGAACCACCACTTTGTTTTCCCAGGACCACCACAGTTGCTGCAAGATCTCCATAAGGGATCCCAGCTACGGTCACGTTCAAAGGCACCATCTGTCCCCATTCCCTCAGCTCTGCTGCGGTGCAACAGCTCCTTACATAAGGCACTTCCCAAGCCAGACAGAGAAGCCCTTTAATGCACTGGCATCCTATCCAACCCTTTTCCCACCACAGAGGTTAATGAGGGCTGTTTTCAAGTAAGATTAGGAGAAAAACAATTATCTTTTTTATTTGCATGAACATAGAAAATAATTGAGCAGAGTACAGAGAGGTGGGCAGGAGGGTGAGAGAATGCATGACCTTTTTCTTCCACTTGCATGTAACTTTGAGCCTTAGAAGTACTGGGGTAAATACTTAAGTTCAAGGAATACACAGTATCTGAACTGGAAAAACATGAAAATAAAGTGCAAGAATAAACACATCCACAAACCTTCAGCTCTTTTTCTTGACTGTTTAGGGGGTTTGTTTGGGTTTTGCCACTTCTGCCCCCCAATTCAAAGAGAAACTGCAATGAAGCTGAAACTTTTTGTTCATTCACAAAATTTTTCTTTCCTGAAATGTCTCACATTGAACCAGTCAGACCAATGTGAAAAACATTCTTGTAGGGAGTGTGGAGTTCTGATTTGCTCAATGAGGAATGACTCGATTTGCCTTCTGAACATCAAGGCTTGGCACAGCTTACATGTCTCACTAACAGTACTAAAAACCCAGCCATGTGCTCAATTACTCTGCAGAAGTGACTGCATCTTAAAATTCTACATTCTTTATAATCCCTGTACAATTACAGCTTCTCCCATTCTTGCCAGGACCAGGTTTCTCCCCAACACCCCTTTGTGAAAGATTACACCTATTAAGCCAAACCTTATTACTGCTTGTTTTGATCGCAACAGTGCTTAGGAAACAGCTGAGAATGGGTCTGCCTTGTACCAGGTACTGTACAAACACACAGCATACGTAGGTGTTATACAGGATTGATGTTTTTGTGGAAAATGAGCAGTAAAAGCATATCACAAACAGATTTTCTAGCAACTCCAGGACCTCTTTCGTGGTGGGGTAAAAATGCTATTTTGCCTGAAGCTATTTGCACCTATTTTCATTCGGTGGGAACTTGTGTAGCAAAACAAATTTCAGACTCTGAAAATACTGGTATTACTGAAAGACAGTGGAAGATCTCTGTCCCAGCGAGTCTGCTATCTCAGTCATAATTAAATATCAAGGCGGGCTGGGGGGGAAGAACAAACAAAGTTCTTCATTTACATGGTGTAAATACACAGTTTCTCTAGACAGAGATTACTACTTTAAATACTGCAACTTCTGATGAAAGCAGCACATTTTTTTATTATTTTAAACAACTTGGGCTAGAGAGCAAAACTCTAGATGTGGTGGACAGTCAACATTTTATACCAGGAAGGTTTTGTTTGTTGTAAAGTATCTCTCACATTTAAAACACAAGTAAAACAAAGTGCACAATTCCATTAACATTTGTAAGTAATGTTAGAAGACAAGTATCCCAGTGTGTTTAACATCAGCTGGAAAATTGTTGTAAGGGATGGATCATGAACAAGATTTTGAATGAAAAGACTTTCTTCCTATTTTAACGGTTTTTATAAAACTCTATGGAAATGAAAAGGGCTATTCATGACCTCAAAAGGATGGATTGTCTGTGGAATCCTGTTCTACTTCCCACCTATACTGGTTTTATAATTAAAATAGGTTTTAATGCTGATTAAATTATCCAAATACTTATCATATGATACACCCCCATTCCACCTCGCACCCCCTAACCCCGCAAAAATCCCCCAAAACCCAAACCAAACTCAGAAGCAATTGTGATTATTTTTCCATGGTAAAGTACGCAAGAATATAATAGCAATAATGTGCTTTCTTTCTTACAATTCTTGTAGCTGCTGACACTGTACGAGGACTCCTTCATCCTCACTTATTTCAGTGGAAGTTTCTACAGCATCCTTTGGGATAAAGTCCTTGAACACTGCGTTTACAAAGCATTTAAGCATCTGTATAACTTTAGGCACTTGGGCTATCCATCCTCACTTAGAGCACTTAAGCACTTAGAGTAAATCATGCGCTTGGTGGCATCACTGACTCGAGGCTTTAGTGTTATGTCTTTACAGGACTATCCAGCTTCCATAGTGCAACTGAAATACAGAACCAGCAGTTCCAGAAGCTACAAACCAAAATTTGCTTTGCTTTTACAGTATGGTTACCAGATGCAGCATGTATACCCTATTTGTGCAGTACAAAGAAACCCCTAATTGGGATCAGATGTTGGCAGGGGTCAACAATTTGCTTTTAAATGAAACAAATGTATGTGTTTCAAGTGACAGGGAGCCTTTGAAAACCAGCAGTAGGTAAACTCTAAGTACTCTTCAGAATGAGGACAGGACTGAGCACAACAAATGTAGCGTTAGGTTCCCCATTATGTACCTGAATCTCTGCAAACAGCAATGCCACTTGGCCTCTCCTATACTTCTCAATTATGGATTACTCCCAGGCTTGCTCTAGTTTATTGGCTGATGTCGCCATGGCAACACATCTAAAGTCATAAGCTACTCACCTCTCTCCCTTCCATTTCCTTCAGCCACCTTGGAAGACATTTGGCTTTTATTTAGAAGCCTCCACATATGCACCTCCATATGCTGAGCTACTACAGGTGCTCCAACCAGCAAGGCTCTGTATTTTACCCTCTGCAGGTCCCAAGGTTAATAGTCTACATTACTTACTTTGGCATTGAGCACTGTATGGAGTTTGAGTTGTGTGTCAACTATCTGACAATTTTCACGACAAACCCACCAGTCATTGGGAGGTTTGCTGGCTGATTTAGTTACTTCTGGTCCCATTCATCTAATCATCAAACAAAATAATTCTTAATTAAAAAAAACCAAACAAGCAAAAACAACAAAACAAAAAACCAACCAAACAAAAAAACCAAAAACAAAACCCCAACAAAACCAAAACAAAATAAAAAACCAAACAAGAAAACAGAACAAACCAAACAAAGGCTCTGAATTCCCAGGCATAAACCTTTGGTATATTGACCTTTTACTGCCTAAGTCTGGAAGTTTAATTACAGTTCTAAACAATAACTTCACCAGTTTCAGTGCTACTTCTTTCCCTAGATGAGCAATGGCAACATCTCTGTTTGTTAACTTAAAAAAGCTGTACACAGGAGAGCAAGATGTTTCTCTTTCAAAGCCACAGTTTCTGTGTACACAGAAGAAAAAGCTAACTAGGACACAACAGAGCATTGGCTGAAGAGAAAACTGAGCCAGAAGGACATGGAGCCAGGACCAAGCTATCCTCAGAGTCCCAGAGGAACAGAGGACACTGAGCACATGGCTACACCATCATTGAAGAGCCTGCTGTCAAGATTGGATTTACCCATCATCTGTAAGTCCCTGGCTGATGCTGAGAGGATGCTTCACCCCAAGCTCTCTGGATGAAGGGATTAGTAATGTTCAGCACCTTAGCCACAGGCCCAGACTATTAATGGGATCTAGACAGCTTTGGCATGGGAAAGGTAAAGCACGCAACTGACAGCCCACCAGTAGATTGGAGAGGATGGCTCCACATAAGCATAATTCAGATGCTTTAATCCACATATAAAGCCAAGCCTGCCACAGTGAGGCCTGATGTGCTGGAGCCTGCATCTTATTTCACATCACAAAATCAATCAGAGCTAAGAGAGGTGCAAGAACTACCATAAAAAGGCAACAGTTTCCTAGACCATAGTGACGAAACATCAACATCTGAGATTGGGGCCCAGCAGAGGGAATGAAAATGCAAGGAGAAATTTGAGATGAGGTAACTTCACAGACTGGAAACGTCCCAAATGAAACACACAGTCAGAAAACTAAGGAGAGCATGAAGCAAGCTACTTCAATAAAAGTGTATGTGCTTGTGCATTCCCAGAACAGAATCACCAACCAGCTGAGGTTGGCAGGTGCCTCTGGAGATTTGTCTTGTTCATCCTCTGTGCACAAGCAGGGTTGCATGTGTTCATAGCAGCAACTCTTTGTCCAGAAGATATCTAAAACAACCCTTTGGTTCAGTTTAATTAGAAACTCAATTAAACAACCCACAGCCTTGCATGTTAATTGGTCAGGTCAGTGGATGTTAGTCCTTTCCCACATGAAGACATTGATTTTCACCTTCATTACAAATCATATGATAATCCCTAGCTTTGCACAGCTAAACTCATACCTCATCTCAAACTTGGCTTGGATACATTCCTCATGGGTACCCTAAAAGCATTTTCTGCTACACAGAAGACAATGAGCAAATGAGTCAACACACACTGGGTGTGAACTTGTGTTGCTCTTCACTGCCTATTCATTTCTCTTTGTGCAAGTCAGTAACAGCCCCACTGCCGTCAACTGAATTACATCAAAGAAAGAAAGCGCACACAACCTTCTAAATGAAAGAGTCAGTATCAAGTTTCATAGCTTGTATAAAACACAGCATGTCATTAAAGGCTAAGCAAAACATGTGTGTTTCATGTCCTATTTATTAAACCATACTTGCTGTCCTACTACAAGAACAACACAAAAAGGGGATATAAGTCTCCTACACAAATGCAAACCTAACAGTTTTCTCAAGTACTGCTAAAACTTATACTAATACACATACCCCTTCCATTAAAGGGATCAGGTAAAAAAGAAACTGGAAGAAAATAGAAAAAAATGGAAAAGGATACAAGACAAAGTCTAAGATGCATAGCAGATAAGGAAATAAAAAGGATACAGGATTGTGATTTTTAGAAATCCAGGGATAAATTCTCAGTAGAGCACCGGCTTTAGGAGAAAAGTCTCCGGCAAATAAACAGCCAGCAAAGCCATCCCTTTGCCAAATTCCCCACACATGATGGGAAAGCAGGGATGTGACTCACATTGCTGCTGAGAAACTCAGCTCCTCACACAGGTCTCATCACTGCATTCCTTGCTCTGAGACTGAGTACCAGCTGGAGTGGCCCCCTTGCTGCTGAAACTTCCCCTGCTCTCCTGTCTGGAAAGTGTCTCAAATCCTTTCTTGCTTTGCATGAGTAGAGGACAAGAGAGACACCTTGGTGACTTGAAGGGCAGAAACAAAAGGTATGACTCAGTATTATTAAACTGGAAGGACAGCTGCCTAAATGCCAGAAACTGTGTAGATAAAACCACCCATTTGGGTGAGCCTTTGTGGCATCACTTCCATAATGGTTTTTTGCTTTTGGAAGGAGCTTTGGAGAACGCAATTACTCATGGCCTTTGATGTTTTCTCATGAGCTAAACCACCACTAGGACAGCCCTGGAAGTACTGGCACAAACTGGTTTCCACCCACAGAAGCACAAAACCTCCTTACGTCCTCTGCTAATGCTCAAAGTTTCTAAAGAATCTCCTTTTACTGCCTGGTCCACACCTGCATCCACAGACATCTCCTGGACTGATCCTGTATGCTTCACCTAGAGTGCTCATTCCTCTGCCTCATTGAGAACATTTAAAATCAGAGTGGGGAGCAGGGCAGAATTCTACAGCTCAAATCAATCTAAAGTCAAACAAGGAATCAGTGTGTTTCCAAAGATGGAGATAATAGTGTGCAGTTCAATTTTGCAAGGAAATACAAAGTTGCACAGATGAACGTGTACACACCAAGCATGTGCCACCCAAAGCGTCAAGTGTTTCAGCTGCAACTGCAAAGGAACTGTCTCTTTTATCTGATGTGTTGCTAAACAGCTGTAAACTCCCTTTTCTAGTAGTATAAACACACTTTTTCTCTAGAGAGACGTAATCTGTGTTACACAAGAGGTATTTTTTTTTTTGAGAAGTAGCATACTCCTATGCTCTCAATGCTCCATGTAGATGGGATTTGGGATGTAAGCATGACCATGCTGGAATGACCAGTGGTTCCTCCAATCTCATACCCCATCCTCAGACATAGTGGACTCCAGACATAGTGGAGATTTAAACTCTCCATTTAAAATATTTTTTTTGCACATTTTGCTCCATTCACTCAGCAGTTTCATTGACCGTGAGGCTGATCTTCTTAGGACAGGAGCTGAGTTCACTAACATCTCTTCTGCGTAACCAGGAGGCAAGAGAAGAAGGATGTTTAAGCAGACAAGACAACAAACAGCCATATTCATATCTCAGGCTTCAGGCCACAGCCTAGAAAAAAGCTATTATGTAAGAGAATAACTTTAATCGTACACATAACCCTCTAGAATCTATTTATGAGCTTGAAAATTAAGACTGTATTACATGATTTTTCTGGAGGGAAGAAGCCTATCATTTCCTAAAGTGATGAGAAATAGCAGCATTCCAAGACAACTGTATCAACTTTATCATTTAATGTCCATGTTCTCAATCTGGCACTTCAAAAATACCGTTAAACAGTCTACCTGCAGCACTTCCAATACCACTGATTCAAGGTTTTCCAGTCATTCATGATTATTTAAATGTAAAATGAAAACAGAATAAAAACACAACAGAAGCAAACACCTTTGGAGCACAAAAATAACAAAAAGCCCCTCCTGTTATTAAAGGTATTTTCCACTCACACCAACATATTTGTTTCTACAGTGAAGAGAATGAGGTCCTTCAGCCCAATGGTAATTTGCAAAATAGTTCATGGAAGATAATAAACATAAAAAGGCATAGGGATTCAGAAGGGAAATATCATCTCGCTAATAACTACTGTTTCTCTACCAAAGAGGTTCACTAGTGAGGATGATTCACAGCAAACATCACTGCCAGTCTACCCAACAGTATTTAGTTGAAGTAATGCTGCAACTCCCAGGAATAACATGTAATAACCAGATGATTTCCTGCAACAAAATGTCAGTCCAATGCTATTGCTGTGACAGCTGCAGCTGTGTCCAATGAAGACCAGAAACATTCTTCCTGCCCCCCAACAATGTTTCAAAGCAATAGTGGCACTTTGTCAAGAGGGCAGAAGTCACAACTCCTCTTAAATCTGCCAATGATGATTTGTTGTCATTGCAGCACAAAAAATTTGCCAGCATCTCATTTTACAAAAAGGCCATTTCAGCACATTTTCTGAATATAATCTATCTCTTAAAAATACATTAAAGCATTGGTTCACTGAAAACTAACAGGTGTCACAGTGACTCCAAGGATCAGTATCCAGAAACCACAGGAAAAACCTAAAAGCAATTTTTAAATGCTTCCCATTTCCAAGCTCAGAGGACCAGATGTGCTCATCCTAGAGTAACCAGGTTAACATCTAAAACATAACCAACAACCATTCAACACACGAATGCAATGGGAGGAAAATCCAGCTGTTGCTAGATCAGACTTACACAAACTGTGTTTCAGATTACAAATTACTCCTAAGGCTAAGTTCTCCATGTATTTTGTCAACTGTTACCACCTATGGGAAAGCAGGTATACTCATCTTCTAGTTAAATACCTAATTACCTTACTGCGGGTACTAACCAGGGCATCTGTTTGCAAGCACCAACACACACATTCACTGTCCCTTTATTAGGAAAACCACCCTTTGCCCAGTGCATACATTGCATCCGTCTGGATCTTTTTGCTTGCAGAATGCACAGCTTTCTCGATCCAGTACAGAAATGAGATTTGCTAAGTTGAGAGGAAAAAGCGCTCCAAAGCTGACACTATGATCTGTGAAACAGTACTTGTCACAGCATTGCCCTGCCTTTCTCCTTTGGCACTCCTAAGAACCTGGCTATCAGAATGCCTTTCAAACCCAATTTCTATCATCATAGACACATATCTCCAGCTCACTCTCCTGCATGATGTTAACCGTTTTCTGAAAGATTCACAGATTCCTAAGTCTTGGAAAGAAAGTTCAAACAGACTGATTGGTTTTAAATACACACATGACTTGCAGCATGACATTTCTATAGCTGCAGCCAGGATTTCCACTTACATTAGTGGAAAATGACTGTTATAAATCACTCCCCTCTCACACCTCTACCCTCCTGCGCTTTTACTTGGATCCCATTTAATTTGCTCACTCTGCCCATACATTCAGACCTCCTTCACTAACACCACGTTGGACAGTGCTGGACTCTTCTTGCCCTCTCAGTGGAAGTCTCCTCAGCTTTATTCACTAGTGAGGTGAATTATAAGGCCTTCTACTGCAACTACTTACATGCTCCTAGATCCTTATGTGACATCAGCCTAAGAATCAGCAGTGTCAGGAACAAAATGCTTTTGGCTACAGTAACACCAAATGACTCGGACCTGGCTTTAGCTCAACAGTGATAACCAGCACAGTCAAATGTTCACTCTCTTCTGCTCTCATGCACTGATGCTGACTTTATGATGTGGCTCAAAAGCTTTTAGTCAAGGTGATCAGAATACACGTTACCTTCAGGTCTTTGTTGGTGCCTTTTGGAACCGTAGCCTGTCTGCATGTAAGAATCATGACAGTAACACTGCCAAACAGACCCTTTTTTATTTTCAAGAAAAAATAAATTTGGGGGGAGAGGGGGAAAAAAAAAAGAAGAAGAAGAAAAAGGCAGTAAAAATAGATCTGGCTGGAGACCAGAGACCACAAGAACTGGCTTACAATAAATTGTCTTCATCGGTTACTAGACAGAAATTTTTTTTCCCACATAATACATGGATCATGTAGGGACAGGATGGTTTTACACTCACTCCGAAAGGCTGTTATCACAGGACAACCTAACTTGCAATCTTGTGTGGTTGGGAAGAAAGGGAACAGAGAGGCTGTCTCCTTCCAGCCCATACCAGCAAAAGCATAAAGGATTCCAGAAGATGTTTTGTCCACTTTGTTCATTTGCGCATTAGCAAGTTTCAGTTACTGAGTTTTAAAGTAAAAACATTAAAATGTTTCAGTCAACATAAGGCATCAAAACAAAGTCACCAGAAATCAATCAATACAGTAACAGAAACACCATGAAACAGAGGTGCAGAGGCCTTGACTTCAGTGGCTCTACTCACATATGGGAGCATTATTCATAACACCTCATTTAGTCAGGTCTTTACATGCTCTTTCCTTGCACAAGTATTACATATATTTTCACTGTACCACACTAATTGAGCTTAATAGCGTATTACTTAACCAGGTCCACAGATACAGGCAAAGCTGTTTAATACAAAAATTTCCTAACCTGCCAATATGAGTGCTTTTATCACAGAATGAGGATATGTTTGCACAAACGTGGCTGCTATTGCAGGGTGGTGTTGTTGGTCTAAGCCATGAATGAACAAACAGCTAAATCTTCTCCCAAACAGCTTCTGTGATGTGCAATGATAACGACAATTTGGCTGTATCGTCTGGCTAGGACTTCAAGCAGCTTTTACTAGTTACTCCTCGGTGCTCTGCAGGCAGTAGACCATAGGCTTCTCTCAAATTATGCCAACTCTTCCCTGAAAGCTTGTTTTTGTTTATGAAACCAGTTTTCCCAACAGCAACACTACTAATGCACACGTAAGGACAGCAGACTTGCTGCATGGTTCTGCAGCATGCTAAATGTTATCACCATCCCTATTGTTATATTGCTTGAGGTCACCCAGGAAATCAATAGCAGAACCGGGCTTGGAGCACAGCCTGCCTGAAACCCACTCACCCTTTCTGCTGGGCCACGGGACCAAGATTCACAGAGATATTATACTGTGCTCTGCCATCACAGTGTTCATAGCCAGTCATGGTCACACATACATGCACACCAAACTTTGGATCAGTCCTGATACCACCCTAATAAAGAACAAGAAAAACTAGGACTTTTTTCTACTGACTGCTGAGCTTCCATGACCTCGCTGAGCCAATTTTTCAGGCTGGTTCTACTGTTTCCATTACATGCCTCTAAACTATTATTCCTAGGAAACCCATTCACCAGCTTTTCTAGGAACTCAGTAACTCCCCCATCCCCAGCACCTTTCTTCTGTACTTGTTAAGGACCATATTCTGCTCCCCACATACACCCTAACTAGCACTTTCTTCCCCTAACACTCCCACTGCTGTCCTGCAAATTCAATGCTGCAGCAGTTTGCCTCTCACGCAGCCAGCACAACAGTGAGGGACCTGCCGCAGTGCTAAATTACAGAAGTTTGCTGGGCTGCAGACATGGATATGAAGGCCAAAATCTAGACCATAAGAAAGGACTGGTCTGGGGAAGAAGTTCTATGAAACTGCACATTTAAATATGTAACACATAAAACATCTGGTCTAGGAAGTATAGGTAAGTTGGTCGGACTCCCTACCTGAATGTACAGTTATGCGGCAGTGCTGTCACCTCCTGGTGCTTACTCTTAGAATTATGTAATGGTCAAAAATTAAAGTAATTCAGAAGTTAGGCTTTAAAGTAATTTTTATGCCTACTTTAGACCCTTCATAATACAATTATGCAACAACTGTTCCTATAGAGCTCTAACAAGTATTTTGTTCCATTTGTTATTTTAAAAGAAAAACATTTCAAAGAAGTATCCCATAACATGTAGAACTATGTATTTCCCAAGTACTTATCAGGAAATAGTTATTGAAAGCTCAGGAAAAAAACTCACGTCATAATCATGTTTGATAATGGAAATCCATCTTCCAACAGCCAGCAAACAGAAAAGGGGATCTGGAAGTTATATTTACTAGAAGACAAACTGAAGCTCAAGATGTTTAAGACACTGTCTCTCCCTTTATTCACCTGCAGCATTTAATACCTGAAACCAATTCTGTTCCCACTACATCAAGACATGCTCTTACAAAATGTGGAGCTGAACATTGCACCTCTCTCCACTGAAGAGTCTTTAAATCAGTTTTGCACCCTGCTCATCAAGAGGCAGGTCAGGGGCTCCTCCAGACCCCCACAAGGCTTGTATCTGCTAGACTCCCCCTCACCTAGGAAGGCAAGTTGTCTCCTGTATCATACACAGCTACAGAGTACTGCAAAGTACGGAAACTGTAAAAAACAATGGTAATGAGAGAACCCTGAAGTTTTTCACCAACTCTTTATGTGCAGGCCATAGTGTACTAACTTCATCACAGCAAATTCCTATGAATTCAAGCTAGCACAGAAGGCGCAGCCAGTCGTTGTCAGCCCTGTTCTCCTTGTCAAGGACAACACCAGAATACGTCACCTCTGCAATCACATCTCCAAGAAGCTCTGGCACAGCCCATGCCCTGTCCTACAGCATGGCTCATTTACCTGGCTCTGAGCACTGACCTTTTGGCCATTTTTATTTCCTAGCTGCTGCACTCCCTGCAGCTTACACCATCCCCGATCTAACCTCATCACGGTAAATAGTTACAGCCTGTTCTCTGCGCTCAGGCAAAATTTTCATCTGCAGTGCTTCATTTAGCCTAATTTTCCTAGATTTTGTTATTCCTGCCTGAATAAGCTATTTATACGTCTCTGCATGAATTTTCTTTCCAAGTTCTTATCTCTATGAAATGTCTTTTCCACTCCATCTCCTTCAGCATCTAGGAAGCCTACAAAGACCTCAGCTGCTAACCTGTTATAGATCAAAACATCCCTGCTATTTACTAATTTGTTTCAAAGCAGAACACTACGAGGATCTCTGCTCCACCCTGAGGAGCAGAAGAAAGGTCATGTCTTCTACTGTTCTCCTGCTGAAAATCCTAGAAGTCTTTCCTTTTCAATCTGCAATCAGCACTCAGAAGTCCTGTGGTTTAAAAGCATGACCTAGCACAATGCAGCACAACCACATTACCCAAGACCAAGAAGAGATACACAATCACAGGGGCTCTGTGGAGACACACATTGCCTCATAAAATATACAGGCCGTGTGTCTCTGAAACACAAGATGTGTATGGGGGCAAGAGCAGTGCCCATCTCCCAACAACTCACCAATACACCCTGGTCCACTGCTCACTGGTGGAGAAGAGGGTCTCCAGCAACACTTGTTAATCAAGGAGAAATCAGAAAACATCTCCAGAGAAGGGCAAGATTTAAACAGGAGAATTAAAGACAGCTTTAAGTCAAAGTGGTGAATGTGACAATTGCCATGCAAAGAGTCTACTGGCGCATGTATTGAGACACACTGGATTCACATAAACCTTCAAAACTAAGTAGCATACTTGCAGAGGAAATCAATCAGCTGAAGAAAGTAGCCTTTCTAGAAACACAAGCACTGACATTTTACAGGCTGTTTCTCAGGATTTCACAGCTAAAATATTTTGTTCAAT
Organism: Machaerirhynchus nigripectus; assembly: GCA_013397975.1. NCBI lineage: Eukaryota > Metazoa > Chordata > Aves > Passeriformes > Dicruridae > Machaerirhynchus > Machaerirhynchus nigripectus. Next base: position 225,701 of record VZRQ01002576.1, read on the forward strand.
CTGCCTGGAAAAAAGACACAGAGCAATGTGACCAGACCAGGTCCCAAATGCGTTCATTAACACAGCATCATTTTTGCTTATCCCCTGCTCCAAGGAGTCTATTTTCAGACTCATAGGGTAGATAACAGCCTTCTGAGATCTGCTGCCCTTATGAAAGTTGGTATAGAAAAACACTCTGTGGGCTTACCTCCCCCTTCATTATGTCTGCACCTGCAAATGCAAAACTCAGACTTTTACCCCATTTCTCTACATCTTTCTGATTCCACACATGCCATTACTGAACTTATATCCAAATTCCAACTTCCAGCTGCTGTATATAGCTAATTAGGGAGCAGATACTGCCTTCTGATGAAGGCAGACATAGTCTAATAGAGGCAGGGCAGTGTCTACTCTGCACCATTACAGAGAAGAATTCACTGACCACCCCCTTAACCTTACAGCAAGGGCTCAACCTGCACTGACCTTGCTGCAGGGCTGGGTAATGTTGCCCACTGATAGAAGGTTCTGCAAAATGCCACCCCCGGCTACTGGCTACAAAGGGCTCTGTGCAAGAGGGAAACACAGGATTTGCAGATAGGCCAGCAATATTTCCAGACCTGTAAACCTAATCTTAGGCTTTCGGCTCGAAGACTCTAAATTGACATTTAACACAGAAAAATACCCCACTGCTTTTTTAAAACTTCTAGATCAAGTCTCAGTCATTCCACTTAATCTAAATGTCCTTCTGTTTTTTTCTCTCCACTTGCAAGAGCAAGTTTTATCCACAAAGTCATGCACTTTAAAAATATCCTGAAACTACAAATCATATTTGCTGTGCTCAGACACATGATTCATAACCACAATAAAGTTGTTTGAGGCTTGCCTACTCTCTTCTGCATTGACATTAATTCTCAAGATTAAAAATGAGATGTAGATTGCTTCTTCTGCAAATATACTCTGTAACCTTGAAGAGACCAGGGTAACCTTCAGCCTCAGCTTCATTCCTTAGCTGCCTAAAGAGATTACAGCTTAAAAAAGACTACATCAGCTACATCAGTGGCCAGCATTCATGATCCATCCTATGAATACTGCTCCCAAGGAAGTGTGCTTGCATCTTCAAAACTCATTTTCTCAATGAGAAATACAGGCAATGGTTCCATACACAAAAGCAGCCCCCTTGTGCCAGTCAGGTCTTTCCACAGCCATGAGGACTCATATGAGGAAGCGTGGGTGAAGTCAGCATAAAGGAAACTGACATCCTGCTCCTGACTTCTGGCTAAAAAAAAAATCAGACTTTGACCCTACCTCAAAAGAAATTACCTACCACACAGCTTGTCCAGGTAACCTGCAGGGTCTAAATGGCACATTCGCCATGAAACCCCCAGGTCTCCTCCAACTAGGAAGCCTCTCCATGTATGGCTCAGCTGAATTTGAACCTTCTTGCCTCAGCAAATATGCTGCAAGGCCCACCCATCTGTACACCTGCTGCCTTCACTGCAGCCACATGATACAGAACAGTTTGACTCTGGGGGTCCCAGAGTGGTGTCCTCCCACCAGCAGGAGCTGGGTCTGGGCATCTCCCATTTCTCTTTTGACTGCTCTCTGGCTTTTCCAGCCAGGAGTAACACAAGCACGCGGGCAGTTTGAGTTCATCCATCAGGTCCTAGAACACGACTGGCAAGCTACTTCCGTTTGCACATTTAGTTTTATCATCTTCCTGAATGGATGGTTTTGCATCAGTACCGTAGCCAAGAAAACACAGAGCTGCTTCAGCTGACATGCAACAGAATGCACCTTCCTAACCTCTTTTCTTTCAAATGATTACAGTTCCCAAAGAATACAGTGAAAGCAATATTTTCCCACAGGCATGAATAGATTACAGCATTTCTCTGAACTGCAAATTACTCTATTCTTAATGATTAGCAGTGCTGTAGGAAGAGACCAAACACTTCAAACTCAGCTCTAGATTTTGTTCTGAAATATCCTTTACATGTAAGGTGCTCTCCCCGGTACTGCATTTGTGAAGACAGAATCACTTTTGTCTATTCACTGAGACACCAGAAAACCATTTTTACAAAAGGGAGGGAATTGCCCATGATGAGCAGAAACAAAAAAGCCAAGTTCTTGAGCTACAGTACTTTTGTGAGACTTGATTTTTCCATCTCACATGGTAAAAAATGAACTCTGAAAGCAATTTCCCATCTTGTTCTGTCAGCATGTGGACACCTAATAAATCCCAGGATGCAGAAGACACCTAGAAGGCTTTTTTCTGTTTCTTTTGGTTATGTAATTACAGGACATAGTTAAGACACGCATGCTACTTCCCACCCTGCCTTTGAAGAAATTAAAGGCAAATGATGTAAAAAACACAGATACTGGGGAAAACACAATTGCTACATTTGTGTAAATACAGGACATCTTTCAGGTGTCTGGCTGGCTGGTATAGAATATGGTGATACTCTTTCCAGACTGGCTGATTTAAGTAATTCATTTTTTTACATGGTTTATTTGCATAAGACTATGAGACACCTGACAGCAAGCAAAAAGCAGCCGCATCAGCAGGTGCCACACTGATCTCAGGCCTCAATGCTGATTATCACAAGCAGAGATGCTGATCCTGAGGAATACTTAATTGCCTGCTCACAGCACCCAACTATTTTCCCAGCTCCAGCACCTCCTTCTCTGCTGTGCACAAAAAGCACTTTTATTTCACTCCCCGAAAGGGCCTGCCACGGGATGGCAGCCTGGGCCTTCTGCTGCCCGCACAGCATGCGCCAGGGCTGCCTGGGAGGAAACATTCCAGACTCTGTTGGCATAGTTTCTAATGGAATCAGGAAGGCCAAACTTGACACAGGGGATAGGTTAATGCCATGGGAAGCAAACAGAAATCATGGGAGTGCGATGTTTTCCCAAACACTAGAACTGAACCAAAGATGAGGTTCCTCATACCTGAGTCCTTGCACCACTACCATATCTGGTTTTCTTAAACTTGGTCAGCATTACACTCCCAGACAATTTGACTGGCCTGACCAAAAAGAAAGCAAACCCTCCAATAGCTACAGATGTTGTTCAGTATCTTCATGGTGTATTTCTGAGACTCAAGAGCCTGTTTTTGCTGGCTGCAACTGCATGTGGGTGCAAGTCTATTGAAATCAACAGACCTAAGCAATTTCAGAGATAAAAAAGCATCTGGCCCTAATGCTTCAAGCCTTCTAGCACAAATACAACATGCACAATTGCATTCTGACATGAAGAGCTTGAGTACAGCAATCTTTACCTTCAGCTCTTGCTTATTATGAAAATGCTTAATTGTCACTACAAAACACTGGCAGAATCAGTCAGAATTGTATTGAGAAGCCCAAGCTTTCTAGCTCAGCTCTCACATATGAAACTTGCCTTTGTATTTGCCTGAAAAATGCATCAGCTTTTCATGCAAAGCAATAGTTTCCTAACTGATGGGTTGGAGTCTGTATTTTCTCCTTCTGGGCACATTGTAAAGTATCTCAGAGGCATGTACCCCTGCTCTAATTAGAAACAAAATACAATTTTATACACATTTGTCCATACTGTTACTGTTTGCACTATGAAGCTATTTCTTAATTGTTAGATCAGGGTAAGCTGCTAATTAAGATGTACAGCAGAAAAAGGCACTTTGATGGAAGAGACAACAAAGCGCTGCATGAGGCTCAGGAGATTGGAATCTAATCCCAGCTGGGTCACAGACTTGCCTACTTACTGCCCGCAGATTACATTATTATCTTAACATGCCTCGTTTCCTCACATGCAAACTGGAAACACTAACAGTCTCCTAATGGAGACACTTTGTACTTCAGGACTGGATACCTATGAAGGCTCCTTTACTGCCCCAACTCTGGAACAAAATACCCGCGCAGAAGAGTAACATGGCATTTTTTCTGGCTTCTAAACTTGGCACCCTCATCACAAGGCGAGCAAAGACACAGAGCTGTACACTGTACACTGCTGGAGAACACGGGCTTCCCTCTACCCATGGTCTTGGATGAGTTCAAACTAGTGACTCCTACACCTTTACATTCACCTCCCATCCCACCCCCATAGCAAGAATTTTTGTGCAGGCACTATTCCCTGTCTGGTGTTTTTCCAAACCAGGTCCAAAAGCCTTTCGCAAATGTAAACGTTCAACCACACACAGCCTCACCACCCACTTGGCTCCTAACCACGTTACACATATTTCCATTATCTTTTCTATAGAAAGATCATTATTTAGTTCAGCAGGTGCCTCAAGGAAAAAAATCATTACCAGAAGCTTACAAAGCTCTGGATTTCAAATGCAGCACCACTGTGATGCACTGGACTTCTCCTATCTCTGAGATTTTCACTAAAATAGTTGGAAAGAGCAGTCTGAGCGAGACAACCCTGTCAAGAGCACATGAATTGTTTGAATTCTTGCCTACAGTTCCATACCACAACTAAATCTCTCCTAGGAATGAGGTTTTCATATTTTCAGCCATACCATTCCCATTGACTCTTATTCAGAATATGGACCTTTGGAAGCTCAGCTCAAAGCAACCACAACAATAAAGTGTGAGAAAAGTGCATTTATATCAATGTCTGGCAATGTAAAGCACCACATTTTACAGCATTTGGATTAAAAACCTATGTGATGGAGAAACACAGTGAAGCGTAAGCAGTCCCGTGTGCCAGCAGTGAGTAAATATGGACAACAGAGACATGGACGTCTAAAGAAGTATTTTTCTCTTTTTGATCAGAATCAAAACATTATCCGGTCCCCAAGAAGCGAAGAGTTGACTTGATTTTATCAGGATTTGAGACACCAGTCTTAACAGCCTAGGAATTAAAAACTTGAGAAAGTTATTTCAGCTATACCAAAATATCCAGAGATGTCATACAGGATGTATGATTTGTGTATTCTTAAAAGTGTTACATATTTCATTCATACAACAAAATAAGCAGATAGTATATTATTTATTTATATATATTTTACAGATATACACACACACTATATTATACTAGAAAAAAGGAAAATCAGTTCCAAGCAAAACCAGTTGCGTTTCACGTGGAAGTCTTAAAGTCAGTAACTCCTGCCTTTATACTGCTCAGACAAATGAAATGAATTCTACAGTCCATCTTTCAAAGCCTGGAAATCAAGATTTTGGTGAATGGCTTCCCATTAATACCATATGCTTCCAAGGTGAGAAGCAACACGAAAGGAAAGATTGTATTACCTTTAGATGATGAGGCATGTTTACGCCTGTAGCATTTAAGAACTGGGAGAAAAATAACTGATTCTTCCTATGACTGTAATCTCTTTTTCTTCAGGATGTCAACACTTTTCTCTTACAGACCTGGCCACATCGGAAAATCTGACACTGCCTTTAGGCAGAGGTTCAGTGAGACACTTCATACAGCCCTATAAGATTGAATAGCTTTAACCCTGGTTCTGTTGCTACTGGTACCAGTATAAAAAAAAAACTACGAGTGACTTCATGGAAGAAAGACATTTGACATATCACTTGTTAAGCAGTAATGTGTCCAGAAACCTGTGAGGACATAAGAAATGGAGATAAAAGTCTATGAACAGGATATGAGTTGGGGCTCTAAGCAACAGAAAACCTTCTACTTCAGAGTGCTACGCACACTGAAATGTTCTCTCCCCACCAATAATAAAAGACACTGGAGATGTAAAGGCATTACAGCCACTATTTTCAAAGGCTGTAAGTGAAGCAAATCTTGTAGATAAAGATAGTATCTCCTACACCTGGGGGGCAGGGAGAAAAAAATGCACACCAAAAAAGCTTTCAGGAATAGAAACTTTTATCCAGGTCTTTACCATTCACCTGCAAACTTATCTATTTTTCCTGCTGTATCAAATAACGTCATAAAAGATGTTTTCTATCTCCAAAGAGATTTGTCTTGCCTAATTTAAACCTTTCAGGTTAGAATTAAAGGGCATAACATCTCTTCATCAAGACTGTCTCAGATGATGTCACTGCTGCCCATCACAAAAAAACGGTCTGGCTCCTACTCCCATGGAAATCAAAAGTAAAACTCCTACTTTTTGCTCTGAAGAAGGATCTAATCAAAACTCTTTATCCTATTGCCTTCCAGCCTCCTGGTATGGTATGCTGGAGATAATAAGTAATGTGGTTTTGCCCCACTGAATAAAATAAGGTTAAAAAGTATTGTAATGACCTACTAGCTGGTATAGTAATTTATTCCACATAAATGAATGGCATCTCAGAGTGTCTGAAGACCAAGCATTAAGTAGAAGCAGATGCTTGCAGTTCTACAATATGCTGTTTGCTTTTAAAAAAAAAGTGGTGTGCCACCTGTTCCTTCCATTTTTCCTTTTTTTTCCTGAAGACACTGCTGGCAGTGGAATTAGTCATTAAAAAACAACCCACAAACACTTACTTGGTTAATTATCTAGCACTCAGGAGCTGCTGGCATCAATAAGAACAGCTTCCTCAGATACTCCCTCAATAAACATTTTGCTAGCCTCCAGGTTTCACATCTGGTATTTGGTAGAATGTTAACCCTGGCATTTGTTATTACTCAGAAACCTGCATCTTTATACATCATACATAATCTCACAACGAAAAGTAAAGTGGCCTTTAAAAGAACACCTATTTCTGCACACTCATAATCTCAGGTTTCAGATTATTTGAGCAAGTGGAGTTTGAGCATGTAACCCAAATGCCCAGATGCACCTAAAGGGAACTAAACCGACAACCCAGTTCTGCTGCTGTGCAATACCAACATACTTGTGATGACTTCAGTAGAGCCATGCCAGTGAGAAATCTGGTCTGTTAGACTTTCACATCATAAACACACCTGGTTCAGAGTCATATGGGTGCCAACTGGTTTGTCTGCAAAAATTCTACAGCCACCACCTTCATTCAGCACATACCACTTTTTTTTCCCCCTGATACACCACTTAGGGCTCCCATGGTCCCCCATCCTACCCACAAGCTTCTGGGGAAGAAGACATCACACCAACATTTTTCCTGCTTTTCCACCTACAAAGACGGGGAGCATCACACAGTTCTGCAAGGCCACAAGCCGGGGCTGGTTAATGTCACAGTTTGATGGCCTCCATCCTGAACTGCTGGATGCAGCCCAGGTCATGTGTTTTTCTTACTCAGCAGCATAGTGTCTGGGTCACAGCCCTCCCACTGGCCAGGGCTAACAGGCTTGCCCACTGAGAGTGCAAGACAGCGTGCTTGCACATCCCAGCAAAGCACTGCTGGGGGCAAACACCAGGGGAGAACGCTACATGGAGAAACTCTCTCTCCCTCTGCCCCACACCCTGCTCGAGGGCTCCTTCTTACAAGAGGAGAACTTGGAACAAGACAAGGAGCACTTCCAATCAACTGGAATGCTCTTGGATCTTTTTGGGGCAAGCTCAAGTTGCTTACGACCTCAACTAAATAGTGAATGCTTAGTCTAAATAGCTTCTGCCTCACATGATCCGCTCTCTAAAGTATCTAGCAGCCATCAAACCAAGGGGTGTTGGATTTATTATCAATGCCTTCAACAGGTAAGCCTGGCTTTCTCTTTTCTTTTCTTTTACTTTTAGCACAAGGAGAATATAATACAGAAAACCTGTCACAGAGAACCTGTCATAGAGAAAGAAGTAGGGTCCAAGGATAACATCCTGATGTTTGACCATGTGGACTGTTCTCACTCCTCTGTACCACACGTGACACTGCTCTCCTCAGGAACCTCTGCTGTGGGAGCAATTTGAACTGCTGAATCCCTTTACGCTTTCTGTTCCTAGCAGTAGAGTAGGAGAGAATGGTAATGGTGTGTACACGTGAGCACATCTGCAAAACAACTTGAGGTGCATAATCGTACACTGGGAACTAGAGAACCAGTATACCCTGGTAGAATGAAACTTAAGATTTCTCCAAGAGATCAGGTGCCTTTATTAGAATTGTTTATTTGCTGGGCTACAGCAGATCACTTGTACAAGACAAACAGCCCAAAAAAAAAGTAATTTAAAGACGGAAGTACAAAAGACTCCACAGTGTAAGTGGTGATGCCAGTTCTTGTATCTTTTAAAAACAAAGGCAAATGTTCAGCTAGCTCTGTTTACAGGGCTTCTAAGAACACCAGCTCACTCAGTTCTTTCATTCTATATATTCTATATTCTTTTTCAAGATTCAGTGGAAAGACAGAGGTTCTTCAGAAAATGGCTCAACCATACGTGACCTTCCCAGCTTCCTGAGATGCTCATCTAGAGTCTCTGCTCTCTGCAGGAGGAGAGCAGGGTAAGCACACTTGCAAGCAGTAATGACATACAAGGGCCTAATGTTAGGCTAGGCAATGCAGGTCTTCCGGCTTTTGATAAAACTCTCTTCTGTCTTTTGTTCATACCACATGGAAATTCACCATGAATTAGTACAGGCTTTGGTACCATTCATACACTTAGGTTGTTCCTGTGAAATATTCTGATAAGAAATAAAACCATCTTTTTGTTGCCTTTTTTTTCCCAGGTTCTCAGTAAAACACAACAGTTGTGCTTATATTTAATATTTTCTTTTGAGGATTTGGGTTTTACTGCCCTTCAAGTGTGAAAAATTAGGTAATATTTATGTTCAATACATGCCTGAGCTTGCAGAGACAAGCCTGAGACAAACAGTCTTGCTTTCATTCCTTTGTGCAAGATATAATTCTGTCTGATGAGCAAGAAGGTGCTTTGGGGCAGTTCAGAAAGTGACGCAACAGAGTGAGACTAATAAATGGGTGAAGAGTTTCTCTGTGCCATTATATGGGTTGTGTACAAGCCTAAGAGAGGGTTATAAGCAAGACTATCAAGACAAAAAAAGAGCTGAGCATGATCTGCATGTGCCTTAGATTCCCATGGAGAAGAAGACAGAAAGAGAAGACCAAAATCTAATAAAATTCAAAAAGTTTGATGTGTTTAAACAGCCTTGGTGCAGGACCGCTCCTCTAGTCTGTATTGCGTGTTCAGCTTAATAAAATGAGATTTAGACAACAGATTATTTAACTACAAGGAAGTCTTTTGCTCTCTGTTTATGCAAGAACACAGTTTCTGTTGATAAACTGTGAGCAGCTCAAACGCAGCTGAAAGTAGCAATATTCTAGGCACTAGAAAAATTAGATTACTACTCACTTCTAAGAGCAGACAGGAGTTTACCTACCCCTTTCAGCTGACAGTTCACCACCCTGCTCTGAATTTCCTGGCTACACGCATAAACTGTGATAAATCTTTGGTAAGACAGACAGCGCATTCAAACCCTGCCACAAAGACTACTGAAGCTCAGACTAGCACCAGTGGAGTGAAATGCAGAATGAACTCTCCTCGACTCCCCTGTTGCTCTTTGCGAAGAGCACCCACTAAACAGCTTTATCTACACTTTTAGCTCAGATCCTCAATCGCTCCTTCCTATTACAGTTTTTGGATTTGGTCTTATTACAGCTTTGAAAAACCTGTCTCTTCCTGACCATTTAACTTTTTGCCTAATGATTCAAGTTCCATGACATACGAGGCTGACAAGGAGCAGATAAAAGAAACATCTTGTACTCACTGAAATCAAAGCTAGACCTCTTCTCACTGGATGAGGATTAATACCATAAGCAGGGCTCCTGGCAGTTTCCATTCAAGAATTATGACAATAGGAGCCTTGCTGATAAATTCTCATATCTCACCTGTCTCTCTCACTGCAAGAGAGGAGGCTTACATGACTGTGGCAATTTTTTAAAACATCTTGAGAAATACAAGTGGTACATCTGCACTACAGCCCATCACAGCTATAATGCAGTATTTCAGAGCTGGTGACAAGCAACGCACTCTGAAATACCCAGCAGAGAGACTGTTGCTCTGCACTGAAATACTGCTGCTCACTTTTTGGCTGCAGATACATACTCCCAAAAGACTCATGCCTTCACACAACGGACAAAACTATGACCTCCAAGAGAGAAATGTGAGGCTGCAGTAAGAGCAGCAATGTTGTGACCAGGAACTGCTCCCAGCACACAGACACAGGCAACACATGTCCCAGTTCTTACTCCATCCTCCCCCCAGAAAGAAGACAGACAAGAACCAACTACAGAAGAGGAAGAAACCAAACCCCAGAACAAAATCCAACTTCACCACAACTGTGCAGTGTCACTGGATAAACCTGGTGTTTGAAAACTTAACTTTTCTTGGAAGAGGAATGACCAAGTAATTTTTCTTCCAACAACAACTGGATAAAGTGAAAATGGTATTTACCAGCTCTCTTTGTGCTGTTATTCAGCTGAGTTGTTCAAATAACTAAAAGCTGTCTGCACCCATTACACAAACTGCCCTCTGAACAGATAATACCAGGAGTGCAAGTGGGAAATCCTGGGATCAGCATCTCTTTGCACCTGGGCTGTGTTGCAAATTTGCACATCCCATAAACGACCTCATTAAAACATGTCAACAAAACAGAGCAACGAATCCTCAGACAAGGTGAGCATGTGGAGACTGACACACAAGTAATCAGCACATGTTGCAGGGGAACTTTTTTGCCAACTGTGAACCCTAAATTTGAAGTGTGAGAAGAAAAAAATGCCACATCACAGATTCAACTTGCAGTGCTTGTACTCAGCAGAAGCAGCTTTTGAATAGCTCAACTCGCACTGACGAGAAGACATTTCCTACAGAAAACAGACATCTACACAAAGAAGTTGGCAAAAACCCCAATGTGTTTTTATTTTCACTTGTTTCCACCTCTGTGCCATAAATACCTTCACTGTACAGCCCAGAAAATGTACATATTTTCTTAGTTTAGAACACCATTACAATACATAACTCAGGTACCTGCAAGCATAGGAGGAGTCCTGTCAAACTATTTGGGGTTGTTTGAAAAAGCCCCAGAGATTCATCAGGCAATCCATCCGAGTAAAGTCAAGATGCACAGCATTTCCAGAGCCCTGGAATGACTGATCTGAGACCAACAAAAATAGAAGACCCACCTTGTGGTGTTGTTGTCACCTTGTCAGTCACAGGATACTTTATTTCAGGTTTCCAGAATCTGAAAAAAAAGCTCTCAGTTAGAGGCATCTATTAAAGGGAAGAGCTTTAATTTTATTATATGATTAAAGACTCATGACCTGCAACATGTTAATAACAAAATGCCTTCCTTCTCTGTCTTTAGTAACATGCACAGTTACACCAAATTCTCTTTTCCAGTGACTAGAACCTCTCTTGCCATTATAGCTTACATCCCTTCATTTGCATCAGAGCATGTCTTACCAAAGAGCCCAGGCCTTCAGAATGCCTGTTTTCGTATAAACTGAATATCCATGGAAAAGCTGATTCCTCTGAAGCGCAGGCTACACTATGGTGTTCGTTAGGATCAGAGTTTCATAGAAACAATTAAACCCTTTTCTTCTTTAGAGAAGGAAGATGATCTGAAGGCAGAAGGCCTTTCATGTATCTAGATTCACTGGGGACGATTTGCCAAAAATTAGAAAAGACACTAACAGCAACATCCCTGAGTACAAGGAGTCAGCAAACAAACAACATAGATAATACAACCTAATTTGCCAAAAGCTTCCTTGTTGCCAGGAACCCCACAGTTACATTGCACAGTAACAAATTATGTGCTTACAAGCTGCAGACCAGACTGATGCGACCTATTAATTAAGTATCAGGTAACATGGTATCACGTACCACAGAAAACCTGCAACAGGGAAGTGCTGTTGAGCAGTCACAGAGGAGAATTCTCCAGTGCTACAACTTTTACTGCACGACCCTGGGCATGTCCTTAAACTGCTTTGTGTTTGAGTTACTAACCATATCTTACAATGGGTATAATATCATCACAATGGCATAAACAAGGACAAATTACTGCTTTGCAAATCCTGGGAATGGTTAGGCAAGGGAGAAGCACCTATAAAGTGCAAATTGTTGGCATTTACATATTGCACTGAATTGCCCAAGAACGAAGAAGTGCAGACTTCCCTACCCAGCTTCAAGTCAACAGCCAACAAATGAACCATTTTCCAGCCTATCATCTTCAATCAGCACCCACCCTACCTGCAGAACTAACTTTTGCCAAAATGTGAGTAACAAAACTCAGAGCTGGACAAAGCTATTTAAGATACTCATTGCTTCACAGGGGAAAGATAGGGAGAAGATAAATGTCAGCAGGAATAAAAGCACCTTGTACTTCTAGTGAACTTTGCTACGTCTCACTGTACTCATAAGCATAGGGCTTTCACCCCTACGGGACTATGAGTCCCCATGGGACTCTCATCTCTGACTTTACTAAAGCTAGAGAAGAAAACACTTTCACAGAAAGGTAGAGAAAGACAGATTCAGTGTCTTGCCAAAGTTAACAGGAAGCAGTGGCTGAATCATGAGCAGAAAGCAAGGACCCCATCCCTACTTCCTTCTTTACGCATGGGGCAACTTTCTGAAAGCAGAAAAAGACTTAAGTCTCTACAGCATACTGCTGTCGTAACTGAGGATGAAGGTGGAGGTGTAACCAGGAGAACAGCAGAAGGAAAGTCAAGCTCAACTATTCTTTTCTCTCAACACCAGCAAATGAAAAGTAATTTCTTACAATATACTGGCCAGGCGTGGACCTTATTATCTTTGGTTAATTCCATATGTCTGAGAAGAAAATCAGCTGTAAGCCGGTTAGACTTGCTAAATAAGATTTGTCTAAGGTCCCACCCCCAGGTGCAGAGTCATGCACCAAAGATTCAGCATTCTTTAGGAAGATGCTACTTGTCCAGACACTGTTAGTAATGCAAAACACAGTAATAGCAAAACACAACCATGTAACAACTCATCCATAATATTCCCCTCTTGAGCAAAACCCCATTCAGCACCTCCAGTCTCTGAGGAGCTCCTAGTTCATATCCAAACCAAGAGACAAGGAGGAATGGTACCAGCAGGATCCCTTTTCTCAAGCTTCTGCACACAAGCCTGGCACCTCCAGCAAGCAGAATTTCCAGCATTTTTACAGCTTGGTCCACAATTATTTACTCCTTAGAGACTCCAGACTCATCCTACCATCTGTGGTCATAATAAAAGGGAAACAGACTTGTTGCTAAAATGGCCATGAAACACCAATCAGACACCTATTTACACTATTGCTACAGTTACACTCAGTTAACTCCACTTTAGGAACATCAAGATTTTCCAAATCACAGCCCTGACTCATGCAGCTGGTGGCGAACACCCAGGACACATTCTGGAAAAGACTACTCATAAAATACCATGCCAACTCCTTGACTCAGAGAAAACAAGATTAGCCCTGCGACATATTGGCATTTTGACTTCCGAATACTTGCTGATTGATAAAATCAGGAGCTGTCTTCAGTGTGATCCTGCAAGGAGTCACACTGACAGCTCTGGTTACCAAGTCTTTCACTAACTGCTTTCCAGAAACATCTGATAGGAAAATAAAGTTGTCCAGTATTTTCCATCTTTCAGTATACACCTGCCCCAAGAGATGGGCATGTACTATAAAGATAGCTGAGCTTATCCAAAAAATTCACTGGCATAACTAGATATATCTTGCAACACCCTGGGACAGTCCACTTCAGAAGATGGAGCGGGTTTGGTTAAAAGGGAGAAACTGTTTGGAAATCTGAAGGTCGAAGATGAATTGGGTAATGGTGATCATGAAATGATAACATCAACTATTCAAATATAAGGAAGGAACAAGTAGAGCAGATTAAGGGCAGTGAATCTCAAAGAAAAGAAGATTTTAAGCCACTCCACATAGGTCAGTAAGACTTCATAGGAGGGCAAAAAGGTGCAGAAAAGTGCTAGAGGTGGAATAAAGATAGAGAAAAACAACTTTATGGTAACACAAAGCTGGGACATCGACTGACTACAGTGCTGACCAGAGGAATATGTTTAAAGAAGGGACTCATGTAGGTAAGTCAACTTAAGCAGATGAAATCTTACTACAAATTTTTAATTAAAAAAACCCCCTAACCAACAGACTGAAACCAACTACACACTAATAGATGAAACCACTGACACCATGAACTCACAGAAAATGAAGGAAGACCTAAAGCACTGCCTGAGAGCAAGTGCAGAACCACCAACCACCATAAAAAGGAAAGAGGATGATAACCATACAGGGACTTGGAGACCTGTCAGCCTAAATCAGGCTCCCAAAACAAACTGTGAATTAATTATAAACATCTGAAAGACAGATGGCCCACATCAGCAAATCTACTTCTGTAAAGAACCAAGCAAAACAAACTGGTCTGACCTAGTTTTCTATTACAATATAGCATATTTACTGGAAAAGGGCACCACATACATGCTATACTCTTGGGGGGGGGGGTGTTGAATGAGTCCTCGGGGGGTTAGAGTTAGGGAGCCTGAGGCTCACTTCTTTGCAATGCTTTGTGTGAGCAGCCAGAAAAAAAGCACTGAGCTGAGAGAGTTTGCAAGTATTTCATCACATTCAAAATCATCCAAAATCAATGCCATGAAACTCACTGATTCAAAGTGCTGCAGCAGTGCTGCTGCAGAGGCAGCAAAAAGGAAATGTTTCCACTTAGAACTTCATCCACCGTCTTAGCTGAGACCCAATAGGCTGAGCCCAGATATACAACACTGCTCAGCAGGAGCTGGAGTGAAAGCCCATATTCCTCCCTGATGTGCTGACTCTTAGGTGGAGGCAGGTCACACGCCACAGTAACAGCAAAGTGAACAACTGAATATTCAGCTTCCACTGAATAGGTGGTTCCTAATACGTTTTCCACAGCTCTTCTGTCACAGCCATCAACCTCATACTGTTAACCGTTGTCTGACACACAGACATGCCTTAGCCCAGGAGATAATCCTCCAAAGTATAAAGCTAGCAGTTGTTCAACATGTCTGGAAGTCTTGCAAAGGCGATTTAGGACAATCTAACTGAATTAGGAACCCTCTGAAGCTGTAAATTGCCTTTACTGGACAGTCAAAAAGAACCAGGTAAACAGGATGGAGACATCTCAGGGAACCTGCTTCCACAACCAAGGTCTGCATTGTATCTCTTGCAATTTCTTCCAGCCTTGTGAATTCACCTTTCTTTGACCTGCTCACTAAAGATAATGGACAGTCCAAGATTTTGGTTGCTCACCCACCTGCACATGATGAAACTGAGCTGCAGGAGCTGTGGCTGCACTCTGAAGGCCTTGGCCCTGAAGGTACACTCAGCTAACTGACATTTTGGACTGGGGTTCACATCTGAAGCCTACTGGTTCAGCAGCCTGCTCACTGCAATCTGTGTGAAAGAAGAACAGAATAATCTTCCATTTCCTTAAAAAGACAGAAATTTCAATGCTCACTTTATTTCTAATTGACCTAAGACTGTTCTTCATCTGCTATGGTACTTTTTGATAGCCTCTCTAACCAATTCTAGTGAAATGGAAGGTTTAATGAGTTTTAAAACCCCCAGAATATTTGAGATTGTTTACGCATAAGAAATTATCTATGGCTCAGAACTGAAGTGGCAGTAACATAACAGATCTGTAGGGCACCTTTTCTGCTGTCCAAAAAAGGAGCAGATACACATTCAACACCTAATGGAAGCCAAGAGCCTAGTTTTCCAGGAGCATGTACCCTTTCAACTTTAATCTGCCAGTTTCAGGGACAGGAATTCACAAGAAAAGTACACGGAGCGTTGTTGGTATTTCTGCAGTGAAAGAGCCTTAAAGCTTCTGTCTGGTTTTCTAACTGACGCTGTTATCCATTTTTTAATTTTTGAACACATTTTCAAAGGTGCAACTCAAAACACTGCAAGGATACCAACAGTGCAAGAAAATACGTAACAAACAAAAACCCCTGACTTTCAAGAGAGATCACTGTTGTGATCACTGTGATCACTGTTGTGACCACTGCTCCTATTCAAGTAATTCCTTTATCCTCATGACAAGGTACTTCTGTTAGTATGAGCCTGCAAATTTTTAATTGTTCCCCATTCTCATTCACAGGCAATGTCTCCCTCATAGCAGTTCTGATTTCCAGGAGTTTATTCAGTTTATCCAGCTGCAAGTAACAGTAAACCATATCCTTTTATTATCTGCTCTTACAATTTTTCAATTTATTGGCATCAACACTGTAAGAGTTAACATGGTTGGAAGCTTTCTGTGAGGAAAAGAATTGCCTGGAACATTTTTCTTTTTCCATCAGATTTCATACTCAAAGGCCTGACTCCTAGCTAGGACAGATCAGATAGCTCTACCAAAATGCCAGGAAATGCCACCAGTTCACAAGAGTCAAGGATCCATCTTGGACACTTGTGTCAGGAAACCACAAAGTGAGTTATTCTTTTCTCCATAGCAATTAAAATATGCTTGAAAAGTATCTTTGCTTTCTTCTGCTGAGAATCTACATGTTCCCATTCACGCCCTAAACAAATCTTCAAGCATTTCTCCTGAGCTCACAAAAGTGGTCCTGAGCCCATAAAGTCAACTGGAGCTTCACCAGTGACCACCACTTTCCAACCACATCACCACACTCAGCCCTGCCAATCACAATTTTTCAAGAGGAAGTATTAAATGAACAGTCTCCCTTCTCCTTTACAGGCTCCTACTATTTTAATGTCCAACCACCTCCTGGTCTATAATCTTCACCTTCCCAATTCTAGAACCATACAGCAAAGGATTAGTTATCTCAGTACAGAAGGGTTACTGAGGCACAGAGAAACACAGGTATTTCTAGCAAGTTCCCTATAAAATCTTCAGAAGCATTTACAGACCTCAAGTCAGATGACATTCATCACAGTCTCAGCTGATGCTAAGAGTTCTCACCAAACAGGCTCATGGCAGCTACAAAACTTTGAAAAGTCTAGGAGAAATACTAGTTAAGGTTTAATAGTTAAAAAACCCTCTCTCAATTCCACCACAAGCAGCTTTCTTTCAACAAACAGCCAATCAAAGAATATAAAGCAAAGATTCAATAATACAGAGATGAGTGACACTCACTTCCAAAAATCAAGTTTAATTTAAGGCATTCATATCAGAAATCAATGAGAATTCTTCTGGAGTTTCTACGTGTCACATACATGAAGGATTACTTTGGGAATTTTATTTTAATTAGAAAATGAATTAATTCCATTTGTGGCAACCTAAGCCTTTAACACTCAAATAAGGTGATACATGAATCTTGAATAAAATAAAAAGACTCTGCCATTCCAGAAAAGAAAGAGTTAAAGAATTAATTTTTCTGAGCAGTTTAATTTCCAGTTTTTTGATGCACAGTTTAGACAACTGTTTCTTTCCCCGCCTCTAGCCAGGTTCTGGTATCCAACCCCCTTCTTCATGCCCAAATTACTCACACAGGGCCAGAGCAGAGTGCTAACTCCACAGTGACCCCAAGCAGCTTCTACTGGATACCTACACATAAAGTTACTTGGACTTTAAATTATTTTTTCCACCTCTACAGTGGAAGCGCCCAGCCCTTTCACTGCAGTGTTCTGAAATATGAATTCCTAAACAAGCAAGATAATGTAAGAATGACTGATATAGAAAATTCAGTATTTTCAGGGCAGTCTTACACAGTTTGCTGAAAACAGAAAGAAATAAGATGTGTTCTAAAAACATAGGAGAAAAACAAAAGCTCCAACTGGCTGTTCCCTAATGGAGGAACATGCACTTAATGAGGCAGGAGTTCTGTGGAAACAAGTAATAATGTGATCCCATAATTAAAGACCTCTTTGTACTATGTATGTAGAAGGCTGCCACAAAGACTGCACGAACACCCTTTCTTCCAGTGTTTCCTGAAATGAGCCATTTGACTTGGCAATGTTAAAAGGTTCCTTTAACAGATTTTTTTCGTCTGTGATACATCATCTAGATATAACTGAGGTCAAGTGCATTAAGAATCTATGTAACATTTTGTGCTGCAACATGACAAAAGAGGCACTGTCTGAGCTGCAAGGGCTGACTAGCACTCAATCTATTTCTACAGCCATACTAGAAACATATGTGGAAATGTACAGAACTTAGATTTCACTTTAAAACTTTTTAAATATATAGAGTGTTTAAATTCTGGATAAAATGTATAAATACTAAGTCCTTGGTGGCCTCCTAGACCATATGTGAATGAGAGTGGCATCACGGAAACAGCACATTAACATTACCCACTCAAAAGGTTAATAGGGGAAGGCAAGGACACATAGTAGGGCTTTCTGTATGCCTTACCAGACAGACCTCAGTTACTTGTAACAATGGCAAACTCATTCAAATCTGTCTTAGAAACCCCATTTTTTACAGATTTATTAACTAATAGGCACAAGCATCACTCTAGTTTTAAATAATGCTTCCTTGTGAAGTGATACTATCTCTATTGTATTTGTATTTTGATGAAGGAAGAATGTACTTTTTCTTTTATTAAGAAGGCTGACACACAGTAACACAATGAGTAGCTTTGAATGTTATCTTCTTTTGAAACCCTCTATTTAGTATCGGAACACTGTAATTATAGGTGCTGAGCAAAGAACTTGTCTAGGTACATTTCAAAATGCTACACATATAATTCATCTTAAGCTTTTTTTCAAAATAGAGACTTTCAAAGGTTCAAGGGGCTTTGAAAATGGGGGGTCTGATTTAATATAGCGACTGGTCCCTCCAATCAGATACTCAGAAAACTGCTCCAATAGCCCTAAGCTGACCACTGCGGCAGCTATGCTATGAGCAAAAAAAGGAAACTGGGCTCTGACACAGCAAGCTGTGATTCTTGAAAGTAGCTCCTCCATCACTTAAACAGCCCTGCTAACCTCAGTGGGTCTTATCAAATAACCACTTGTAAAATCAAGCACAGGGCTGAAGGCATCCCATGCAACACTTCCACTAACACTTTTTGGTTCTGGAATAATCTCTTAGCCTATTTTTTTTTTTTCAAAAGATACAAGGAAAGCACTTTTGAGCAGGCAAGTACAGCTGCAGCATTAAATAAATTAGAATACACTTGTCAAAATTCTAGACAACGTGTTGGTTTAAGACAGGGAAGGTGTCAGACAGAGCGTGCAATGTTAACCTAACCAGACAGGCAGAGGCCACTTGAAGTCATTATATTCAGGATCCACATGAATGAGACCAGAGTGTTTATAAGCTACACAAGTTCTGGTCATCAGTATTTGGGTGTGCATGGATGGATGGATGGATGTGTCTGCACGTATATGTGTATATATATACACACACACAGAGAGTAACTATGTAAACTATACTTTTTAAGAAGATAGGAATGGAAAGCAAGTGGAAAATGAAAGGTAACCAGGACACAAACATCTAAAGAGTAAATACATTAAATATTAAACATCCTATTCAATTATAGTTGGTTCTACAATTGTTTTCTGAACACTGGCTCCTACAAGCACAAGACTGCCACTGAATCAGAATTATGCTTCCACTCTGAGATGAAACCAAGAGCACCACTAAATTGAGCCTTCTGCTGTGTCAATTGATACCTGCAAGGCATGGAGCCATGGATTTCTTTTTTTTTTAATCCTACACCATAGTAACTCTGACACTGAGTCCCTCTGCAGTGCCTGAAGCGCACACTATCTAAGGAAAAAGCCTTGTGATGGCTGCCAACGACTGAATCAAGCTAATCAGCAATGTGCCGATGCATGCTGATGTCGATACTTCCAAGGATCACAAAATACTCAGTTCTACTCACTAATCCTTTAATGCTGGTTCCTATCAATCACAGAGCCCACTGTAATTACAGGTTTCAAAAAGCACCAGTAAGATCATTAACAGAGCAATGCAGAGGACAGCACAACAAGAAAAGGACTTCTTATGCAAAATCCTTTCCATGCAAAGCCTAGTGTCTGCAACTTCCTCATAAGCATCCATGTCAAACCACAGGCACAATTACCTGCATGTGGTTCACAGAGGTATGGTAAGCCAACAAGCTGCAAGAGCACACTGCAAGCATAAATCATTTCCTAGGTGCAATACCAGTCCCTTAGAGTTAGGTACATACACCTCACATTACAAGGGCTGAGTCTGAAAACTCCCCTGCTGACTATCTGGTTGCTGGACATTTGTGCCAGGGACACAGTTCTGCTGCTCAGTCTGCCTCCAGCAGCTCACTCTGACCGTGCTGAATAGAGCCCAGAATTCACAGGAGCTGCAGAAAACACGACGTAATGACTCTGAAGTCTCAATGCCCCCTTCTACTCTAGCAGCTAATTTTTCTCTGCTATCTACAAGGAGATTGCAGTTCAGAAAAGAATTTGCTGTTCTTACTGGTAAGTCCCATCATCCAATTTTCAGTTTCTATCTGCACTACACTGGCTTTATGTTTTACACTTTCCCTCCCTTTCACCCCTCCCAATTTACTGTGCAGCCTTTTGCAATCTCTCAGCAAAACAGACAAATCAATTCCTATTATGATCCTTTCACCAGTTTTCTTGAGTAACATTAGTGAGATATACAGTGGCTTTGGGTAGCTGGACACTTTTGGTAAAGACTAATTGAGGCAGACACTCTCTAGGACATACAGTCCAGAACCCCTAGGGTGCCAAATTGTTTGAAAACTAAATAGAGCAAATAAATATAGGCTCTTCTGTTCAGGTGTTATGATTTTTCCCACTTCCTCCCTTCATGTGTTAAGTGTGAGATCTTACCCAGACATACAGACTCCAGGAATACTGTAAAATACATGGCCCCTGCATAAAAATACAGAATGCATCAGGAAGCACATGTGCTGTCAGGTAACCTTGATATGGGTGTTTACTCCACTTTATGTCAGTGCTTAAAATCAGCTGTCTTTAGCTAGGATAGTCAGCGCTCAAGTACCTGTCATTGTCCACCTGGACAAACTACACTGTTCCAAGACTTCTTCCTCAGCATTCCCTTCTCAGCAGGTTGCTCTGTACATTTTCCTCTGATTTCCCACTATCTTCTTGCAATCCTCAAGTACCTTTTCCTCTACACCATTTAACATTAGCAGTGTGCTGGTATAAGGCCAGCTACTTTTGTCCTCTTCAGCACTTCTTTCCTAGTTCTTCTAGAAGTCCCGAGGAAGATGTAAGCCAAGTGCTGTAACAGTCAGACAAGGCACAAGAACTCCATGATTTCTCTTCTCTGCTTTGCCCCAACATCTCATCTCAACTTTCCACCTTACAAAACTCAAGATATAAGCACTCATACTTCAATACAAAAATTGCTTTCCCCATCAGCTGACTGCAACTAAGTCCTGCCACCCATGGTCCTCAGGCAGACATGGGATGTGTGCACTAGAGAAGCAAAATGTCTGTGCTAAAGCCCTACATGTAACACTGCATAGCTATAAATACCTCAGAGAGGACTCTTCTGTACTTGACCATGGAAGAAAGAACATTCAACAGAGCAAATGACCACGCAGCAATCAGCAAAGATCTCTCAAGTCAAATGTACTCACAGTTACAAACAAGGGTACATTGAGTTGATGATGTCTCTAGGGCTAGGGCCTACTTTGCAATGCCCCTAGCTCAAAGGCAAATATGCCAGCAGTAATGGTAACTGAACCAAAGAACTGGGTAATTCTGCCCTAAGGAGAGAACATTTGGTAAAGGCTAAATCAAAAGCCAAAACATCCCCAGTAAGAGAAAGCTGCAGCACCCACTGTTACCTGCAAGTCTCTTGAGCACAGAGGATAGATCTTGTTAAACACAGATGAATTACTTTGCCAAGTCACAGAAGAGGATGCCACCATGATAGCATGGCAGGTGTAACATCACTGCAGCAGAACAGAGTGGAGCTGCAGGCAAGCAAAACAATCAAGAGGATGTTCAGCACACCACAGCTGGTTGTGTGGCCACAGCCCTGTGTTTTCTGTCATTCCCATTTACTCAGAAAGTACCTCCCTTAAGACAAGGCACAGAACCAAAGCACAACTTCCTACCTGAGACCATAAATAAAACACCAACCAAGGTAAATGAGACAAGCAAAGAGAACACAGGCAACATTTTCACTAGTCCTTTTCTTGAAGAGTAAGATACAGGTAAATAAAAACCCCCAGTGGTTGCTCAGGGTTTTATTTATTGCCACATGTCTTATCTTTACAAGGAAACCATTTGCATCATCTTATACAGTGTTAACGCTGATGACAGGAACTGACAGCTTTGCTTTCACCATTCACACCTGTCCAGGACACCAGTTCTGGTTACTAACCAGCACTTAAAATACCTACATATTCTATCCCTATCTCTGAATCATGTGAATTATTCAGTAAACTGCTACACGAAGATTTCTTTAGAGAAGATCTGCTTAACATGGCATATAGGGAATACATTAAAGGATTTATTTTCCTGTCAGATTAGAAAATAAATCGATAAAATTACACTTGCTTGCCAAGATAATGGCTGAGGTTACACCAATACTTTAGACTTCTTAGCTTTAGGGGTGGAATTTCTGAAAACACGGTAGCATGTATAGACAACAGAATACAAATTCCTAATCACCTCTCAAAAAAAAAGTACACATTCTAACATTCTGTGCCTTTTCAAGAGGGTAACAGGCCTAGATACACATAAAATATGACCCAGAACTGGGTCTTGTAAACCATATTCTTTCATCAAACAAAACATAAGTGATTTCTGCAACCAAAAAGGAAAAAGCTAAAATGTGCAGCTAAATTGTGCGAAGGATCTTTACCTTGCATGTACCTAGTTTGGATGATCCACTGAGGAGGTAGCACGCGCACATACACAGACACACATATATATATATAGATATAGATACACAGACATACCTCAAAACACAGTACTGGCTGCTTTTCTGAAGACCCACAAGCTAGGTATCCTTCCTGCTCCTCCCTTCCCAGATGCCTGGAAAATGCTTGTGGATTTTACAAGAGCAGAGACCGCAACTGTCCAGCTGAACACGCAGCAGCTTTTGGATGACTACCAAACACACTTTTAGGAGGGCCAGGGAAAATGGCCCTGACTCGCAGTGGAGCCCCAAGTTTTCCATTTCCATCACACTGTGGATAAGCGCAGAGCCACTCTGGCACAACGCCACGGGCAGTGGAAGCAGGCCTGGCCTGTGGCCATGACAGTGCCCCCTCGCCCCTGCACAAAGCACGCAGGAAGGCATCTCCCTCTTGGAGCAACAGCCTCTGAAGGAAGATAAAAGTTAAAAAGTGTTTGTGGCCTGGCTAATACTGTAATAAAATAAACTTTTAACAGCTCTCTGGTGGTACGTAATGCTGGTAGAATTATGCAGGTTTTGTGAAAAACTGTAAGTTAAATCTGCTTTTCTTGTGCCATTTTGTGGATAATTCTATTCTTTTCTCCACTTTGCAAGAAAAAGACTTCAGTTTTTCTTTATAATACTTTTACAAATTTTAAAGCAGCAACCTTCCAATTAAAAAAATGTTGCACTGGTGCTATTTATCTTGTTAAGATATTTAACACCAAAAAAATGTCATTGGATTTCATTCTCTCATTGCAAATACCTCACCATGAGCTACCAGAGCCTTGCCCTTCTACTAAAGTAGATGTTCCATACCAAGAAATCAGACTTTCAAATTACCTAATTTTGCAGGAAAGCATACACACATGAATTATGCTTTATAATGGGAGGAAGAGAAGCCTATAAATTCTATATGCTATTTCCAAAAGACAAATTATATTCAACATTAAACATTTAGAAAACAGCTAAGGAAAAATAATCAGAATAACTGAAGTTGCTCACTCAAACTGCATGTTACAAGGGGAAATAAAGAATTTTCATATTATGTTCTGTTTGACAATAACAAAACCTTCAATGTCATTTTCCAGCAAAAAAGGCATAATTCTGTTCATTATTATTTAAAAACAACATCTGTGTTTGCAAGTATCCTTGTGAAAAAGTGCACAATATACTTCTTTTGCAGAGGCCATGGGAGAAAGAAAATCAAATATCTCAGTATTTTCCTGCTATAATGAAGAAGGCCAATTAATGGAGCTGCCTTGGCTGCTGTCATAAAAATTTTACTTCTCTTGTGTTCTTCTGAATAGGCTTAGTGCGTATTTACATATTTAAAACTTTTAAGCAAATATGAGAAGAAAAATTTTTTTATAAATCTAACTTTAGCATGATTAATAAAACAACCATGGGAACCCACTATTTTTCAATTATGTCTTGCCTGTAGATTAAAACAGGTAAAGTTTTGGAAAAACATATTAGATAAAAATATCAAAAAGCTTTCCATTTTGAGTCAAGTCTCCTTATCCCTCAGGGTCGCTTGATTTTCTTTGACCAGACACTGAAACTTTTGGAATTTCAAACTGTTTGCAAACAGTGTGCGAGTAGTTCAGGAGAAGCAAAGGAAAAAGTTTTTTCTTAAAAAATTTCCTCTGAATTATGCTAGTGAAAGCTTTCCATCCTTTTCAATGTTTGCTTACATTCAAGCCATCCTCATTATGGTACATAAAATTGAAATTAATTTCTGCAACAATGCTACATGGTAACATTAAATGAAGATACTAATTAGTATCTGCTGGCACAGAAAGAAGAATTTATATTACTAGATAAATTACAAAATACTATTTTTGAAACTTGTCCATCAGACACAAACATTTCAGATTCTTTTCCAAATTATCTCCTGTAATTACATGACAGACTCTGAAAACATTCCCAACTAATTCAGTTTTGTGTGGATCAGCTTTGTTTTCTAGTTTCTATTCCATTCCTGGCAATTATTCCACAGATCTCGAGTTTCCCCAATGGAAATCCCTCCCTTTCTTTTCTTAAACATGTCAGAGTTTTAAAAGGAGATTTTATGTTCAAACCATTATAGGAGTTTCCTTTGCAAATAGCAGCCTTCTGGGGAAAGGCATTTTATTCACTCCTGTTCTTCTCACTCTGTTTTGAGGCCACTGAATTCACCATAAAGGGATGTTTGACAACTGCCATGCCCTCTACCCCAAATGAATGCTTTGAAACTATAAAAGATGACAGTACTTTGGTTAGGATTTTTTTTCCTATGAGAATTTTCAGTATATTATACAGTAGGATAATATAAAGGAAAATATCTCCATGCAGTACAATGGTAGGGTGGCAGAGATGGTCATAACATCTCCTCAACCTTCATTTTATGGCATCTCTATCAGGTTGGCAATAGATGAGGACAAAGCAGGGCACTCCACCCACACAATACAGCATAAAGAACCAGATAGTCCTCAAAGCAATCACTGAAGAGCTGGGAACCTGATCACAGTTTTCCTTTCCATTCTCAAATGAGAAGCAATATAAGGAAAGACAAGACATCTCCTGGAAGTGTATTTATCTTATATTTTATACATTTAAGTGCTGCTTCTTTTATGTTCTGTGTGTTTCTGCAACACACATAGTCTAAGTGCTTGGGACAGCTGGGATATTTAACTTAGTAGTCATTTCTTGATCCTTCCATCATTTTCCTATTGTCACAGCCATTCAACCATTCAGACAAGCCACAATATATTACATCTTATTTCCACCTATCACCAAATCATCAAAATGATACTTCAAAAGGACACAGTTAAAATATTTTAAAGGAACAACAGATGCTTGAAAATAGAGGTAGTGGCATAACGCCACACCACCATTCCACCTCAAGCCCTCAGTGAGAAGTGCATTGTGTACCACAAATGCCCCATTTTTCAGCCACTGTTCACACCCTAAAATGGTCTTCCCAGCACATTACTCTTTATGAAGTTCTATTTCACTTCAGGTGTTATTTCAGAGAAAGCCTCAAAATGTACCAGTACAAACTGTTTCAACTCTCAGTTCCCAAAAATGTCTGACACTGATGTTTGTCTGGCCTTCTCCCCATATATGCAGCATATACCTCCAAAACTAACAGAAGCAAAAGAAAAAAAAGCAGAGCAGTGCTACTGCAACACAATCTATGTTGGCACCTACATGACCTCAAAGGTTGGGTCTGAAAGGCAACCAAAGTAACTCCCTGGCTTTCAGAGCCCTTACCACAACTATACCCAGCTACCTCACTGCCACCAAGTCACTCTGGCAGCAGAACAGACCAGAACAGAGTCCTGTGTGACAGAATCCTAAGGTGGCTGCTCTGACCACGTGGACCAGAAACGCATTTGACATCCCAGCAGCTCTACAGCTATAATAGTGCAACACTTGTTCACAACCTAATTGTCTTCACATCTCCATTTATATGTCCACTTCTGGGTCTTGGACCACATCAGGGATCTTTGCATCATAGAGCAAAGTTGGTACATATGATCACCCACATGGAGTTTATACACAAAACAATGACTAAACCTGTCTTTCCAGTACCCAGGTGTAATTCAGTGTCCTATTTCTTAGAAAAGAGCTCCAAGACTTGGTTTTTATTCTTTCACAAAACTTCAGTCTATCAAAAATACAGTTCTCTCTTAAAGCACACAGACTGTCAAATAGCACGTTCTTGTTCAATTCACCTTGCAAAATCCCAAATCCAGTTTTACAACTGATTTTAAATGCATCTGTCATCCAGTGGGCAACATCTGCTGAGCTCTGCTTCCACTGTACAGGAAGGGAGTCTGTCACGATCGATGCCAGCTTTGGAACTGGGTTTGTTTTCCGATTAGAAGGTGATCTTGGCCAAAACACATCCAAATGGCATGTGCAAAAGTAAAACTAGCTGTGGCAGTGCAAAGCAAAGCCCAGCAACAATCCAGTCACACACACAACTTTTCACTAGCCCTCCCTGCAAACCTGTCTTCTCATCTAGCTCCCACTGCCACAAAACAATGATAAGGGGATTAAATCACAGATGTCTCACTGCCTTTCTCACCCCACCCTTAAAATGCAACTATCGAGCTGGCCTGATTTACATTTTAAAAAAAGCAGCCTTCTTTGCCAGCACATACTATGTCTGGTGATGTCAACAGTCTCAGGCAAGTCTGTGATTTAAAGATCATGGGGAACTCGATGCAGTGTTTGAAGGGGAAAAGTGTTATCCCTTTCAAATTAATATAAAATACAAACTGTTTTAGACTGACATTAATTTAATTAGACCCTGCAATAGGTTAAAATCTTGTAACACCACAAATGCCCTCCTGGGGTGTCCAGGGCTTTCTGGCACATTTAGGCTACTGTGCATCATTTATTACTCTTTCACCTCTCTTTTCAGGAGCATCCAGACGTGCTCTGTTTCTCAGCCTATGGGAATGCCAGGACTATTCAACAGTATGGGATCAAAAAACCAAGACTGTGGGAAAGACGGGACTGGAATAGGGAGACATCATAGCAAGAAAACCCAACCCAATAAACAGAACAGTCCACAAAGGAAAAGGTGAAAAATTTCAATGCAGAAGGGAAACAACTACTGCAGGTCCTATGATAAGGAATTATTTCAGTAGAAAGATGCACCACAAGGGTTAATTTGAGTGAATGGATACAGTACAGTGTAGTGAGCAGCTGGTACGACATCATACCTCATTACCCACCAAGGCTAACACAAACACCTCGAACCTGGTCCTCAGTCATTTCGAGCAGAGTTTACAGTTCTGCTATTAACACTGGAGCTGCTGAAACCCACTTCTTAAAAAGTACTTTAGCCGAAGTCCTACATTTCCAGCCATTCTGACAGCAAGACCAGCTCAGGGGAGAATCCATCATCTGCAGCCCTTGAAAGGCAGACGTCCTCCTTATAGGGAAGTATATGTGCAGGTTGGGGACAACAGAGAGTAGACACTTTACTAATGTGTGGGGACAGCAGGGCATGTCTGTAACTCTGGATGAATCAGGGTTCAGCTCTCCTCCATCCTTGTCTTATTCTGATGTCCAGAACAACATCTTGCCACAAGTAATTATGCTGCCTAGCCTAGACAGCCTCCTTTGCAGCACACACACAGTTGCTGCTACAGCACAAATAGTTTTATAGCAAGGACACTTAGCTCCAGCATCCATTTAAGCCACATGAAAACTTAAGTCCCAATTTCAAGAACCACAAACATTCCTCAGCCTTGCTGCAACTCCATAGACTCCACTTGACAACTCTCTGCACACACTAAGATTTCCACAGGCCTGAAGTATAAAAGGGGAAGCTCCGCTTTAGGAGCTAAACAACATCTTCAGGTTCAGTAAGAAAAACAGTAAATAAATACCCTGGGACATATCAGAACATACCCTAAATACTGATTAAGTTTGGGGCTTGCTGCTCTCAGTGACATTCTGTCCTGAATTAGCTGCTAAAATCAAAACTGATTTTATTCTCTGTTCTTTTGACTTACAGAGAGTTCTGACAGTCCCATTAATGTTGCCTTGTTTATCTCTTCCTCCTGACTTCTCATGTCTTTTGGTTCTTTTTAACTGTGTATGCAGTTTTCATTACCACCATAACGCACTTCAGAAGGATTAACAATAATTTCCATACTCATTTGATGGACACTCTGCTTTGTTCTCCACTCGGTTTAGAAACACGAAAAAAAGTACTGATTAATGATCATCAACTATCCAGCAGGTTTCTCACAGGAAATGTATTTTTCTCTCATTTACAACAATATTTATATCCTTACACCCAACTGGCTTCAGGGATTACGGCTCCAAGAAGATCAGAATAACAGAGGCCCACAGAAAATTACCTATCTCCTTGGACAATAAAACTTCTCACAAACTTGGGATGTGTATTTGGCACAGTTCTGTCAGTCCTAGTCAAGAACATCAAAATCTAAAAATATGTTTATCAGCAGAATATATGTTCACCTGTGCAGACACAGTTTATTTAAGGTATCAGTAATATTCTAAAGGACTGTAAATCTAAGCAATCAGTAGTTCTACAGGGAATTCTTGTAAGAAACACCCTAATATTTTCAGACTTTTACCCAGTGTGGGGGAAGAAACTTGTCATTCAGTCAGCCCTAAATAATGATTTTTAAACATGTAAGCAGCATGTCTGGCTTTGTAGTGGCAGAAATAATATATTTGGGATTTCAGCCTTTTAGAACATATTTAATTGTGCAAGCATACACAAAATTCCCAAAGCAAATTAGTTCCACTCATAGTTCATTATTTCCTGCACAAACCTCACCCATAGTACAAAGGCAGTGAAACAAAGCTACCATAGCTGAACTAAGCAATTAATAGCAGGAAAGAAGTAGCAAACCAGAAACAGCAATACAGAAAATAACGGATTATTTCATGCAAATGCAATTCATTGAGTATCATGACACTAAAAAATTACCTTTTGTTTACCATTCACAGACCACTTCTACTGGCTGTAATACACTGGTCTTTTTTGTATCTTAATATAGTAATAGTATTATATTTAGTATCTTAATATAATACATTAATGGAAATAAACATCATCCTGTTAAGGAAAGGTTAGTGGTATGCAACAACTCACCAAGTATGAAAATAAAACGTTATCAGACATTTTTTTTCATACCAGACATGTCATGGAGCCACAGATGAAATCAGGACCTCATCTGAGTCATGCTGCATCAGAAATACCGTAAGAACTTCTGAAGAGTTTCTGATTTAAAAGAAACCAAACACACGCCTGCTCTCCCAAGGGGCGCAGCACAGCTCCTAGCTGTTCCTTCAGGGAGGACAGAAAGGTGAAGGCTGAGATTCCAGCACACAAGCACCTCCCAAACCTCCCAGTTCCTCCTCACACACAAGCAAATCACACACCACAGCTGCTGTTTGGGGCAATACCCAAATACTACATATTTAGGAAACTACAGAGTATGTATTTTTGATACTGACCAAAGCAATGTTAGCAGGATAAGAAAGAGACCACAGGGGAGGACTAATTAAACATCTCTACCCAGACACAGATGTTTTGTTCATTTTCTTGTTGTTGGTTTAGCTGGCGTTGGTTTGCTTCTTCAACTTTTCTTTGTCTGTGTGTGATCCATCTACTAAATAAAAATGCAAAAGACATACCAACCCTCACTGTGTAGTAATAACACTGGGACAGCAGAAACAACCAAACATTTTACTCCCAAAGAACATACTATTACTGAAAAGTAAAGTGGTCCTAGCTCAATTCCAGTACTTTAAGCAAATAGCCCCTGAGTTGTTAAACAACATACTGCCTTATAGGCAATGGTGCCTGTGACACCTCAAAAACAAAGCTTAGATTTCGTACTCCATGTCCCTTTCTCATTCACCAAGACAGATGGAAAGCAAATGCATCTAGAGAATTATCACTATGATACTTCTCCAAGACGGAGAAGCAATGAGATTCGTTCAGGAAATGCATTATGGTAGATTTTCTCACATTCCATTTTGCAGTGCATGTGAAGCTTTCAGCACCAGACAAATTATACTGACTAATTTTGTCTGATCAGAACCTACCAGATAAAATTTCATGGGTCAGTGAAATTCTGCTGTTAGAGTGATGGTCACACAAATATCATGTTCGTATGTTCCCATGCCATGTTCATTTGCTAAGGGATACCGTGCAGGGCTCAGAGAGCCCAAGCCCAGTAATGCACTGGAATGAAGAGATCATTGTGAAACAATGAATCTTAATAATAGTCTGATATTAGCCACAAATGACAGCAAACACTTTTTAAGAGCTTTTGAAAGATGTTTTTAATCATTAAAGAAAGATATTTTTTAGTCTAAGCATTTCCATAGCAGATTCCCAAGATGGTACTGAGACACAAATCAGAAGCTGGTATTGCTCCTGTTTCTTTCCCAGGTTCATTCACTTTTCACATTCTACCTCATAAAAGTCAGTCTTAACCAGGCATAAGACATTTAACCTTGGCACAGTTATAACAACAGCCAGCAGCTTGATCTTGGTAAAAACATTTGTCACCCACAGACTAGCCGGAGCAGGAAAAAAGCAACCTACAATCAGTGGACACATTCTGATGCTCAGAGAGAATAGCTGCTGTGCAGAATCAGCTATTTTGGCCATGAACTGTCCATGGGCCATGTGATTGTTCAGCAGCTGAATTGTTAAGTGTTGTAAACAAAACCACCCTCTTCCTATCTTTGCTATGATCTTTCAATGACCCATTTGGGCCTCTGTGCCCTCTCTCTTCAGGAAAAACAATACAGCTCTTTCCCTGGCAATTAAAATAGACTCTTTGCCAGGTCAGGAACATCGAATAGAGGAGTTC
This sequence comes from Machaerirhynchus nigripectus, assembly GCA_013397975.1. NCBI lineage: Eukaryota > Metazoa > Chordata > Aves > Passeriformes > Dicruridae > Machaerirhynchus > Machaerirhynchus nigripectus. The sequence goes on from VZRQ01002576.1 coordinate 256,681, forward strand.
CTTTTAATAAGCAGCTAGGACATACAAATACAGGAGTAGAAAAAACCTAGTCTGCTTCAGAAGACTACTCTGCTAGTTTTGTACATACACTGATGTTCCTTTGGTGTTCTTCACAACTCCACCACATCTACACAAAATTACTGTTCAACAGCTTACAGCAAACCCTCCACACCAGAAGAACAGCACAGCGTGAGCTGGTATGGGAAGAGGACTTGCACACCTGCTTTACTGTATCTGTAACACTCAAAGTCAATGCTAGAACTCAACCTATAAGTCTCACAAGAGCTGCACAAGCCATGCGAGCTGACTACTCTCAAGAACATCTGATCCTCCTCATCAGTTTCCATTTCAGAGGCCACAGTCTTCACACAGATCTAGAATCACAGAATGACACAGGCTGGAGGGGCCTCTTGTGGTCTCTTGTCTATGCACCTATCCCAACCAGTTCACCCAGACCTCATCCAACTGAGCTTCAAAATACGCCCAGGACTGAAGAGTCTACAACACCTCAGAGTCTCTATTCCAATGTTTGACCACCTTCATGATACAAAAGTTTTTCTTACATCTACCTGGAATTTACCCTTGTATCCTTTGCCCTGGCTCCTTCATCATGCACTTCAAGAAGAACTTGGCAGCCCCTGTTCTATACCCTCTCTACCCACAAGGTAGCTAAAGGCAGCATTGAAACTACGCCATAACCTCCCCTCTTGGCATATGGAAGAAAAACATTTCCTTCTGTGTTTCTCCTCAAACCTCGTTGTCCCCTTAATCACCCACTGGACTCATCCCAGTACATATCAATGTTGGTTTTACACTGGAGAACCTCAAACGGGCCATAATATGCCCTACTCACACTTAGCTGTGATTCCAGAGTTCACCTGTCTGAAGGGTGGATTGTAGCATGTTTCAGCTAAAAACAATGCACCTGCATGCAACTGAGACAGGAAAGCACTATAATTCTGCAGAGTGGCATTCCCAAAGACAGATGTAAGATAAGATGCTTACCAGAAATTCTGATTTACTTTGTCAAACCTTTGCTTTTAACTTACTTTGCAGTAAGACCTCTGTTCCCATTGTGAAGCGTTTTGGAGATTCAATGCTTTTCCTCTGTCTTGAAAGCAAGAAACACCCTAATGCAGTGCATTACATCTGAACAGAAGTATTTTACGGGTACAACTCCAGCTTAGAGCTAAATCTTACTAGAAAATAGCACGGTAGCTCCCAATGACACATTATACCACTGTTGCGGAATTCACCAGAAATGCAGTGGCACATGTGGAGTTCAGGTCTACCCACAATGCTTGCTGTGACAGACCATATTTCTCACACAAAAAGGAGCAACCATTTGAACTTTCAGTGATGGGACTCCCTACCAAGAAGAAAACATAATGAAACTTCACTAAGTGACTCAGAAAACTTTCATTTTCATTTCAGAAAACTGAGCCTGAGTGAAAGGGAAAACCCTCACTAGCTTCTGAAAGCAAAGCTGAGTCTCTGTGCAGCAAGAGCATCTCAGTGGCTGGAGAGGTTGGTCTAGTGTCATGCAATCCATTTAGTTAAATAAAAGTCCGGAAAAGGAACACATTTTAGATATTTATGATCCCTCACCTGAAGTGACTGGAACCCTCCAAAACTAAAGTATGTAATTAAGCAGCCAGAATATCTTTAAGCAAATCACTGTCATATTTTGGTCAGACAGTGAAACCTGAGAACTCCATCTAACTCTAACAGACTTTTCAGAACAACCACTCAAACCTGCACACACAAACTATGCAGTTGCTGCCAGCAAGTATCTCATCTCCTGCATAGGGGCAAGTCAAGGCTAACTGCAGAGAAGGCCCAGTAAAAAGACAAGGTACAAACTACAGGAAAAATTCCTAACCTGCCAGCAAGAAATTAAATGACTCATCCAGTTATGAATTACCACTGGTCTATGGCAGCAGAGAATGCCCTTGGTTGTCACATGGCCCATGTAATCCTAGCCAGTAAGGGCAAGGCCCTGAAAGTACTCTGTCTGCAAAACAAAGGAACACATCTTCCTGCAATTACAGGCTGGACCAAACTATTTTGTTTTCAATTCACCCACTCATCCCCACCAGTCTTTCCAAGTCTTTTGATCCCCCTTCCCCATATGTCACAAAACTGAAAGAGGACCAAGCATTAGCTAACATGTCCACTTGCAGGTGCTGCTAGCATCTCCGATCACAAGCAGTTCCAAAGGCTCAAATTCAAACACTTGCTCTAAACAGAGAGCTGGTTTTAAACTGCAAGAAAGATTAAAAAAAAAATAAACACAAATCTGGCCTTCCCATACTGCCTACAAAAGAAAATGCATCAGTAGCTCTCCAGTTACTACTCCCCAGTCACCATAAACACACTATCTTCTACTGGGACTGCCTCCTCACAAGCTGTCAATCCAGCTACTCACAGGAATTTGTTGAACCAAGCTAAGTTAGCACAGTCACTCAGTTCACCAAAATGGGAGAGCCTGCAGCACAATTGTTTCAGTCAGGAATGGACATTAGTGGCTGAAGCAGTAACCTCTGCCACAAGCACAAGTGCTCCAAGAAGTGGACAAACAAAAAAGTATTATTTTGGGAGGTACCACAACACTGCCTATCTGCACTAGCTTTCCCCAGGCCTTGCTCATTGTGCTGCTTCACCCAAACCTCATGCAAATAGCCTGCATGAAATTCCATGATGGTGCAATCCAGCTTCTGACAGATAGAAAGCCGGGTCACAAGACCCATTATCCACGCAGCTGGCCTCTTCAGTGGCAGTATCAGCAAAGATGCCAAGGTCTGAATGGTCACACACCTCAAATGGAAACAGATGCTCCCCCTCCAGGAACTGACTCAGTTATTGATGTAAAAATATTAGTGCATTAATTCATTAAATGCTATTTCTCCATCTTTGAGGCCTGATGAATAATGCAAACAAGGATTCACAACTGACTTATTACAAAAACAGCAAAACAAACACTAAGATCTGTTATTTAGAGAGGATTATTTCAGCAACTCCACCCCAAAGTGCTGGGCTGGAGTCTCCAGGTTCACCTCTGCACAGGGCAGTATCTTAAACGTTGCACTCAAGCTGCATGTTTACTACTCGTGTTCCTCTGTGCTTCCAGGACTATTCATCCAGCTTCCAGAACGGTGTAAAAATTCATTTTCAAAACAGAAACATGTAAATTAACTCTTCATATTAAATTCATATTTGTTTTCGGTTCAGGAAACTCTGCATGCAGTATGCCAGACACTATTGCTGATTTGCCAAACAAATTCACTCAAAGAGAGAATTATTGCAAAGCAGACCAGAATGACTTCTTGGAAATTACTTGGGTTTTATGCAAGGCATTGGTTCTCCTCAAGGTAAAGGAAGAAGGGGGAATGGAGGGCCCACTCACATCAGAGCCACAATGGAGTCACGGCTTCCCAGAGCAATCCACTCCTTTTCAAAGCACTCCAGTGGAACCAGAATGGCTCTTTCCAAAGTGCACTGCAGGATCAGGATCTGTATCCATAAACATGCATCCAATAAGGCACTGTCACAACATGCTGCATGATGAAGAAGCCAGCTCTCACTAACAGCCACGGCATGCAGGCACACAACCTTAAACATACCTCTGTCTCTAGAGGGGCAGACAGATGCATGCCAGGACTTACCAACACGACTCTGGAACCTCACTTCCCAGCACTTCCAGCAGAGCTAGAATTTGGAGACACACAGATTGTTTGCAACTACAGGAAGGCTAAGCATGCTTTATAAAAGAAGAAAAAGAAAAACAACAACAAAACAGGCATTTAAAAAAGTAAAATTTCAAGTGGCAACAGCAAAACTGAATTTTTCCTTTTGAGATGGCAGTTCTCACCACAGAGATCCAATCCCAGATGACAGACTGCTAGGAATTTTTATTATCTGATATAATCTAAATGTAACAATTTATTTTTGTTACGATATGGTTAAAGAAATCTACTCAGGGGAATACATCTGAAGCCAACTTTCAATTGGCAAATTTTTCTTTTTTTTTTTTAACTGCCAAGTTATTATTATCCTGTAATCTCTAAAGATACTAAAAGCCCTTATGATGGAAACACAACTACAGAAAAATATAATTCTGATACTTGAGCACAATCAATTTTTTTGGTTGACACCAGATGTTAAAGTAGTTGTAACTCCTGATTTCCTAAAGTTGCATATCCTCCTTTGTCAGAAAAATACTTGTCTCCAAGAACAAAACAAAAGCTCCTGTGTCAGCTGGTCTTCACCACTATAGCCACCTGATCCAGGAGACAAACAATGACTTCGCTGTTTTTAGACACTAAATCAATTTTTATTAAAAAGAACTCCCTTCATTTAGAGCAGCAAAACCTATTGCGATAGAATGCTTATTTTCATAGCAGAGATGAGAACTGGGGGCGAAAAAAGAGAAGGGGTAACTGCAAGCTCATTAGACAACCTGAACATAATGCAAATACACTGAAGATAAATTTAATGAGCATTAGGAAAAGTAAACTGAGCGACAAGTTCACATGTTCTCTTTCTCTCAAAATAAAATCTTAACTACGATCACTAAAGCCTTTTTCCTCATTCCATCTCATGAGCTGGAATAATGACACACTTTTTGAGGAGAAACATTGTCCCTGTACTCACGACCAAAGAGCTTTTATCTTCTTTGGTCTTACACTGCATGGAGGGAATTAGGACACCAACATCAGGGCCAAAGTCCTCTGGGACAACTGGGAGGAGGACAACAGGTTCCTCAGCCAGGTGGCACCTGGGCAGCCTGAATGTCTACCTCACACAGCTCTGTGCAGTCACCCACCCAGACACTGAGCTGCTCAGAAGGGAAACATTTAACTTGGATTACATATGAGGGAACACATTACATGGGCAGCAGCCAGCCCCCATGAGCTGCACATGACTTAATGGGCCTGTGTACAAAGAAATTCAGGATTTGTGTGCATCCCAATTCCCACTACGTTTCACTTAGATCCTTTTGAAAATATCAGCCTTACAGGTTTTGGCCCCTACATCCACACCTGCAAGCATGTGGAACACAACATATCACTTCAAAGAAGAGCCAAACATTTGTACTCATTTTCTTTGAGGATCTAGATTTTTCAGACTAGCAGGAAAGATGCCATGCTCTAAAGCTGTCCTACAATCTAAACTATGCAAACTGTAGTTGACACCACAGATTCAATGGAACTTAGAGACGTATCACCTTACCATATGACAGATCACAAAAGAGTAGAAATTTTTGTTTTGAAAGACAAGTAACATTAACAAAAATATCCCCTGCAGCATTAATTATAGTAAGAACTATAAAGAAGAGCATGTTGGAAACTGGGAGCAAACCACATTATCTATGGGGCACTGTGTCAGCACAGTAGTTTTCCTCCATAGTGAGTGCTTAGGAGTTTTGGGCCCATCTGCCCCTGACAGAGGTTCAATAAGTCCTTACAGTACATCATAGAAAGCTGGCAAAGAAATGCACAAAAGGAGCTTGCTACTCTTGGAAGGAAGCTGAGAGTCCCAGCTGTACCTCTGTTCCAATCAGCCACTCCATGAAGTTTTCTCACAAAAGAATGTTTTCTGAAAAAATAAATACATGCTTTGATTAAGTAAATTGTGAGGAGTTAATTTGCAATTCCGCAATCCCCAAGGGACTCAGGGACCAATCTGTCTGGTGTTTCATCTACAGTAATTTAATAACTTACATTGTAAGACCTACGGCTTACAATGAAGATACCAGGACAAATCTTGAGTATGTTATTCACCTTGGTGCCACTAACTGAAAGGCACTACTAGGCCAATTTAAGCAAACAAGACCTAGCAGTCCCAATACCTGCTCCAGTAATTAGTACAACAGGCTGGTTTTGCTGCTGGGATCAACAGCTCCACAGCTAACACCTTCCACCAGCAAGCAGGTTCAGGTCAGGCTTGCAAAAAGAGGCAAAACCAAGTATGTTCCTCCATTCACATTCCAATTCGCTAAAATTCACTACTCAATTTAAATCCCTTCTCTCACAGACAGAGACATGCAATATAAGGTGAACCTCACGGATTCATACATTTCTGCTATTCTAGACACCGTGTCCTCTGGTCCATTTGGGGCTAGATCTTTTGGTTTGTTTTCTTCCTTCCTTTGATTGCCTGGAACTCAGTTGGTCATTCCTATTTCAAGTAATGTTGCCCCAGCTCTGCAGCATCTCAGAACTCTTTAACAGCAAAGCATTCTTTTAATGTAGAGTGCACTTGATAATAAGATTAATAAAAACTACACAGCATCTTTAGAGGGCCATCATGTATCAGCCTAGCAAGAGGACCAGAATGGAGAGCAACCAAACAGTGCTATGAGTCCTGGCAGATCTAAGCCTCTTCTCCTACAAATCAAAGTGAACAGCCACTAGAGAGTCTCCACTTCCAGGCCACACTGTTGCACTGCCAAATATTTAAGAAGTCACTGTCCTCTTTTAAATAACTCAAAATTATCTGAACATTATTTACACATCTGTCATAATTAGTTTTCTACACATAGAACCTCTTGATTAAAAGTATCTTCTTTAGATTTGGTTACATAAATAAAAAATTATGTTGGGCTGATTAATATACTGTTGTAAAGCAAAAGGCTTATGTAGGCTGGTGACAAGCATCCCTCACCACATAAGGTGTAAATACAAGTGTGAAAATTAATTTCTCCCCAACCACTACAAGAAATAAGGTTTTATCAAGGATGAAAAAAGTAGCATAATTGCTAAAAACTTTTGAGATTTGTCTCTGTGGAAAATGATGGATGTTTGTGCTAATTTTCAAGTTTTCCACCTATATATCATCAAATATAAGGCAAAAAATATTTAGTTTACAGGTGAAAGGATGCAGCTTCAATGCTTTGATGCAGAATACCTGAGCACTCTTCACAGCAACTGTGAGTACGAGTAATTCAGCTGGAAATTGTGAGAAAGTGATGAATGACTCGTAGAGTTCTCCAACTGGTTTTCTATGCATATACTCCAGTTGATAAAATACAACTTATGTAACTAGGACAAGGCAATTGAGCAATAAAGACAGCACAGGAAATGCCATTTCTGCCATTAACCAAAATATTCACGTGGCATTTACATTCTCAAAGAACCACTGGGAAAGTCTGTTCCTTTTTTTCTTTCTTGAGAACAGAAGCACAAGTGTTTATAAAAATCAGTAACACCTCCTTTTTTTCTCCACCCACATGGACTTGGCAGCATATCGCAGTATTTTGTGATGTCATCTTTGAAAAACCTGCATTGCATTGCTTCAAAGCCTCAAGGAAACCAAAATAATTACATTACACACTGATTTAAGACCTGCCCTTTTCTCCTGTGTGTGCCCTGCACTCAGAGAGAGACTTGGTTCCGCCTCCTAAATCTGGCCCCAATTCAGCTGCTGATTGGAGCTGGCTTATGGGATTAATGTTCATGATACAAACTAATGAACATTTATGAATCAGGAAGTCTGTATAGGCACCTGGACAGTGCATGGTGTTATCACCAGTGCATCTGGGAAGAGAGTTAGGGCTTTAAGAACCTGCACCAAAATAATACTCTTGAGATCAAAACCATGAAGGAAATAACAAAATCACCCATACATCTTTGGAGGACAGAGGGACCAGGAAGTGCTGTTTCTCCTAAAAGGCAGCACTCCCCTGCCTGCCCACACTAGTTCAGGAGGCGAGGCAGAGGAGGTGGCTGCCATTGCTATAAGCATTCACTGGCAACTGTCAGTTCAACCAAAGAGACAGAGACACACACAACCACCTACCTCAGACATAACACAGGAGTCCAGGACCACAGACCACACACAAAATGCTCCGTTCAAGCATGCCTTTCCTCTCTAGATCCCTTGGCATCAACATAGTTCTCCCTACATATTTAGGAGCCAGTTTCAGAGCAGACTGAAACCTGCGTACAATTTTGCAATTTGTACCCAAAGATTCTCTCCTAACACAGGCTGTTCTGAGCAAAGGATGAGTTTTGCCCCAAAGGCTTGACAGCTCTGAGGAAAAGCAGGAAAGGGAAGGGAATAACCACACCTCAGATGCTGAACTTGCAACAGTCTACAAGCACAGACTTCTTGTTATCCCTAATGAACAGGCTGGGACCTCACACGCATGCATTGATGCCACAAGATAACTGGTTTTTGCTAAAGAAGAAGAGCCTCAATCACAACCGGAAAAAAATACCCAAAACCAGAATTTGTCTTTGACTGGAAAATGCCAAAATGAAACCTTGATACAGTAACTAAAAATTACCCAATGTCCAACAATTAGTAATTCAAGCACAGATTTCACTTATACCTAAAGAGTAAATACTGATTGATGGTGTTTAAGCAGGTGACCTTCCACTGACACATCAAGATTTATAAAGCGTGCTAGTTGTTTTACTGCAAAATAACTCTCATAATAAGATTTCCAGAGATTACAGTCCAGGCTTAACTGTTGTCCTACCAAGTCTGTAGGATACCATATAAAGAAAGAGTGAATAGAAACGTCGGTTACCTTTGAAACACTGCAGTTTCAGACTCAGCACAAACTAATCTCTCTCTCTCTGCTCCTTCAATGAGTACAGAGCATAACCCACGTGAATGCTCACCTGCATGCATATTCACATACCTGTTTTTAGATTAATTCGCCAGCTTATGTTCATGGTCCAAACAGGTAGGAAGCCTCCCTCATCCTTCCCAAAAGTCACCATACAATTTACATGCGATAATGTACAAGTGACACTGAAGGATCTGCATTTTCTCCCTTTAAAAAAAAGATCCAAAACTGGCAGGCCACTGATTTTGTTATCCGTTGCCCTTGCTCTGCAAGGAATCCCTTAATAAATCCCAATACATCAGTAATTACGCCATAATTTTTGGCAAGGTCTCTACGCTGCTCACTTGTAGGACAGTCTAAAAAATTATGGAAAAATCACTAACAATCTCATCCAAGTTACTACTGTTCTTCCCACAAGCTTTGAAGAGAATAAATGAAAGCAATAGGTTTGTTATAAAAGGGGTGCTGTACTAACTTTACCAACTGAATATAAAGCAGCCTTTAATTCTTCTGAGGATTCTAGGTAAAGACCGTCTCAGTAGGAGACAACAACTCCCGACAGTATTTAATTTGCCTTGGGAAACTCTTTCAGTGGAAGATGATAATTGATAATACATGCTTCTTTTCAGTGAATCAAACAGGCTCTAGATTACACATCATCATTTTTTATCCTTTATTCTTGCTCTCCTATTGAATTCACAGTGAAATCGCAGACCCACCCTGCTATCCAGGGCCCTTGGTAAAATCGTGCATGGCAGCTCCCTTCCTTAAGGAGAGTAAAGCTAACAATCAAGAACCTGAGCCTCACAACCAGACCTGACATCTGCCTCTCCAGCAACAGGAAGTAGAACACAGAACCTTCCCCTTCACAGAACAAGAAACAAAACCTATTTATTCCATCTAAGGTTCTCACAGTTATGATTCACGCAACCAAGCAACTGAAGGAAAAGGACTAAGGGGCATACTTATCAATAGATACTGTAGAAATCACCTCAGCATGGCAAGTAGGGCAAAACAGGAATCTAGTAAGATTATTTAATAGTTCTTTTCTTGTCAGTTGATCATAAAGATTGTTATAATATGAATGTTCATATTTCAAAAGACATGTACACGTTACTCTATCATTCTTTACATTTTAGGATTTTCCACTGAACTGAGAGAGATTACATATATTTTATTACACACTGTATTTCACAGACTATCCACAGATGTTCTTTACCGTTTCCTTGGTACACCACTACATTATTCTTATTGTGTAAGTCATTGCAGTCATAGGGAAAGCTTCCTATTTATAGTTTTTCTGGATGTACAGGAGCTATTGCCCTGGCATGTGAATGTAGTATGCAGAAGGGTTTAGTCGTTCATGTGCACCACTAAAAACTGAATCATCTAGCATTGACTGCAGGTAATACGCATTTCACTTGAAAACTGTCCAGATGACAGCTCTCATGTATTGGCAGTCATGCCCCCAGTGTTGACACTGTTTCTGTATAACACAGTCCAAGTATTCGACACCAGTAGTATTTGTATTTTAAGTTCCATTCAGCTCAGTGGAGTCATATATGGGCACACATAGACATGCATATGCATAAATAGTTTTATGAGTAAGGATGTACAATGAAAAGTTTACTGAAAATCAATAAAAGCATCAATGCTGATCAGTATGGAATATCCTTGGGGAACTTCAAGCAATGCAAATCAGTTCTGTAAGAAAACTGTAATATCCTTAGCACTTTGGGGGGAAAAAAACCTTCCTGAAGAATTTTTCTAAGAAACAAATGGCACTATGAAGCAGGAATAATTCTCTAGTAAAGGACTGAGCTGTTTTAAAACTTTCACAGAAATGCAGTAATTCTCTACAAAATTGTCAGATTCAGGATTGGGCACTTGTAGAAAATCATCTTTATTTTAGTCTCTTCCCTAAATGCAAAAAAAAATTAAAACCCTGAGTCATAGCTCAAGATTCACAAATACAGGACTTAAAGTAGACCATTATATGACTCCAGGAAACCGCAGGAAGTATCTATTTGCTTAGAATAAGTGACAGCATTAGCCCAGCCAAGCATTTTCCAGTATATCAAATGACATTTTATAAAGATGCACTATTCCATCTGACTAACAGCATGATTTCACCAGTTGTCACCATAAAAAATCTACATGGCAAAACAAAAACAACAGCTTTTTCAGTATGGAAAAAGGAAAACAAGTATCTGCTTTCCTTTCTGCCTCTCTAGTTAATATATTAAGCTAGAAAATGTGAAAAAGCACTATTTTAAAGCACTGCTATAATATTATTTATGTCTCTGAGCCATCAAAGTAAACATCAGTGTACAGGACCATGAATAAATCACACTCAACACCACTTCATAACACTTTTAAAAATCTAGGCTGAAAGAGGCCTTTTTCTCGATTGCAAAAGTATGCTGGCCTTAGCCATAAAACTCAAGACCATTTAAGATCTCTTAAGACCATGAATGTCTGTATGACACATCTCAGTAAGTACTTCATTACATTCCCTACAAAAGCAATACTGTAAACAATAATTACTACTATTAATCGGTTATAGTCTTGAAACTGTTTTGTCATTAACATCCCCTACACTACACCACAAGTCTTCNGTCAAACATACACAGAGAGCCCTAAGCACCTTTACAGAGACATTTACAGACCTTTACAACATTCTCAACAGCTGATTTAGTGTGAAAGCAGGTGCCAAAACCCCAACACCGAAGAATAACAAACACCACAGTCACTCAGCTTCCAGCTGGGACTGAGTCCCAGCCTGCTTCCCCAGGCCCATTCCAACCAAAACTCTCCCTACTGCTTCATACATGCTCAGGCCTCCAGCAAGTTCCACACAGTGTTAGAAGTAACTCCAGGTCCCTGGCAAAAATGAGGTTTATTGTGCCTGTGCTACCACTTTCAATGTTTCTGCAAAATATGCTTCTTTCAAGGACTAACCCAAGCCCAACAGTGACAAAGAAAAGATTCCTAGCTAAAGCAAGCCCCCTTGCAACCCAATTCACAGAGGTCTTCAGCACTTTGGCAGGCCCATGGCAGCCCCTGCCAAGGCAAGATATCCCAGGACTTTTCCATTCCAATTCTGCAAAATGCCCACACAAAATACAGAAAGATCCATACCAGAACCTTCTGCTCATTTTAATACCAATGCCTTAATGGAGCAGTAATTCTGGACACTTAGAAGTACAAGTCTTCATCAGATTTACACACCGTTAGCAGCAGGACTGCTGGGGAAAAAGAACTCATGTTCTGTTTTTGGTCCCAACTTCGGAGAGCACCAACACAATATGCTAATTGCTAATCATCTTCTCCCTCATTCACTGCTCAAACACTGAAAAGACTTGCACACACCCAAAACTAAAGTTGCCTGCACCAGACATTGTCTAAAGGAAGTACCCTAATTATGCCTATTTTAGGATTTACATTTTAATTTCAACTTCAAGACAGCTGGGCTCTTCTCAAGGGAAAACCAAGAGCAGCACAGTAAATCCTTCAGGAACACCCCCCCTGCTTTTCTTTCCAAATTGCTGCTGTGGGGTTTTTGCTGGTTGAAGACACCATCAACACACAGCAAAAGAATATTTTTGCCTCTCTAGGTAGAAAACTATTAATGTAAGGACTGCCTAACCCAGGGCAGTAGCTTTCAAGAACTGTGAAGATTTATTTTTCCTCTCATGAGGGTAAAATAAATGCCATACAGCCTTTCAGATTCAGAGAGACTAGAAAATGAAAAGACTTACTGAACAACTTGATCCACCCTTTCAAGACAGTTGTTCCATATTTATGTGGCTGCCCCATATCATGTGATAGAGTACCACTGGTTGGTTTTTAATAAAATACAAACACTTCAATTGCATAATGGAAGTTAGATTGTCTTTAACAAGGATCTCAGCTGTAGCACCAACCCCAAAGGATGTAGACTTAAAAACTGAACCAATACATAAAACAAGGCTTTTTAGGTGTATTCCTCAGAACTCGCTGCATTAAATTCACGATAAGCTTTGATATCCATGCTAACAAGTAATTAAATAGGTGTTCCAATTTTAAGTGTTTTCAAGTTGTGTTTATCAACATTTTAATATGAAACTGACAAGAGATACACTCTCTACAAAGAAGCTGCTCAAAAGAATATACAGGATAAAAGCCAGCAATGCTCTTATTCTTGCATCAACGTCATGAGAGTGAAAGTAATGAACAACCTATTCAAGCTTCCTGAAGATGCTCCAGAGTGTTTGTAAGGAAGGCATTCTGCGTTTACATGGCCCCTGGACTTGCAAAGTTTCTCTGGCATGTGTTACTCTCCCAAGGTAGCTAAAGACCTTTCAAGGCAGGGAAATGAGCAGGTGAGCACTACAAGGTGGTATCAATCAGTCCTGGATTCAGCAAGAGCCAGGAGATCTGAGCCACTGATTCACAGAGCAACTCCCTCAAGAAAAGGCATCTCCCAATGCAGCTGTGAGACAGCCAAAACATACCCATGCACCTCAGTACTGCCAAACCTCGTTTACCTGCTGGAGAAAGCAGATGAGTATTGAGGATGAAGAGGGAGAGCAGTTTCCTCTTGCTCACTCCTGTGCAACCACACAGGGTCAGCCTGAATTCCTGACCCCTCGCATGCCACCAACTGCTGCCAATTCATCAACAACACAAAAAATGTTGTTATGTACTGCTCTGGCCAGATCTCTATTTCCCTATAATATTCTTAAAATTCACCTGAAAACTTAAAAACCTTGAGCCTGCCCTTTTTGGACTGCAGGCACCTTGATGGGGAAACACAAAACAAAATTAAATGTAGGTAAAACATGAATGTAAGATACTAAGCCAGGCTTATACAAATCACAGTGCAAACGACACAGTTCTATTCTACTAACAGTCTAAGTAACCCTTATCTGTTGAATCCATGAATATTCAGAGGGAAGTAAAGTAATGTCAGTTCCACATTACTGCCATTGGTCACAGCTCTGCCATCTCTAGCCCACCTGCCACCACCCTGGGTGGCTTTGTGCCTCTGACTGGAGTGCATGGGCTACTTTGTTGGTCACCTAGAAAATACCACCCCAGTATTTGAGCCCTGACATTTCAAGTAACTCTAATTCAGCTCTCAGCTCAGTTCTTTGTCCTCTAAAAATAACTCCTGTTTAATTGCAACTGGCTACAATTTTCTAATTCTTTGTGACCCCAAACCTCTAAATCTATTACCCAGAGACAGCCAAAGTAATGCTTAATGAAGGTGTGGGTACAATGCAGCATGCTAAGGGCCATCTGGTTGCCAGGTGTTTCCTGGCTTACCTTTTCTTCACAATACACTTCACTCCTCCTCCCCTAATTCCAAGGAAGGCAATTTCTACCTTAGCAAAGTCCTTCGTTAAAGACACAGACAAGGGCTTTATTGCAAGCAAGTCAGCTGCAGCACAGCAAAGTTCAAAGCCCACAGCAGAAAGCCCAGAAGGGCTGTGTAATACCATACATACTTCCCTGTGACTATCACCAAAAGCCTGTGCCAAGACTATTTCTGACTGTTAATAGAAAGTGCAAGATTTTCACTGTGACCTTATGCTTTGTGTCCTTCGCAATTAAAAAAAACCCTAAATTCCAAGGTAAGAGCAGTTTTAATAATAGTACCATTCATATAGAAAGCAGGTGATTTAAAATGTACTAAGCAAGATTGACAACCAGTGTAATTTGATTTCTTTCAAGGAGCAACACAACCTATCAGTGTGGCTAGATCCTGTGAACTTTATTTTCAAAATGGAGCATTTAACTTCCTTAAAATCCTTGTCTTTAAGACAAGTAAAAGCCTTCCACCTTGCAGACTCACATTCCTGCCCCTCCCCTTCATCAGTGCTCTAGAACAATTTAGAGAGCTGGACTGGTAGAAAGTAAGTAATTTTTGTACAGCACTAGCATTGCCCCAGTTCAACTTACTGAGCCAGCTTCCCACAGGGTCAGGCAAGGACCAGGTGTCATGGGAGCAAACAGGCACAAGACCCCCACAGAACCAGCTGGGATAAGCCCTGGCTGCCAAGAGACCACATCCCAGACTACTGAATAGGAAGGCTTCTCCTGGTTCCCACTATCACGCTAAGATTTAGTTTGCATAAAGCATCTCACATTTCAGGCTAAAGCCAGAAAACATTTACTTGGGTACTTGCAGTAGTCAGTTCTCATTAATGTTTCAGACTGGTTATGTATGAGTACCAGGGTCAGTGGACATGCATAGAAAAATGGTGTCAGTATGTCTCAAACATGACAGGGAAAACTCACTTTTTACAGCAAAGACAAAAGCCCTTGTGACTCCTTCCAGTGTATAGAAAAGGGGTCTGTGCTGGGGAACTCTTGAGAGTCAGGATGCTCCTGCTGTGCTTGGGAATTAGCAGGTTATGAAATTGAAACAGCTGCTGCTCACTGACACACAGGGCAAAAATGCCTACTTCTGCCCAGCAGAGTCTTGGCACCCAAGTACCCCAAAGAGCCACTGCCCCAGCAGTCCTTGGCATAGTCTATAGGCACCCTAGGCCTCCACTGCCTATGGGGATATGACAGGCCCTGATCAATTTATTGGTGGATACAGAGAGGATCATTTTGCAAAGTGTCTTGGGGTGACTTTATGCTGTTCTGTCCCCTGTCACCGCTCTATGCCCAGACATGATTCCTGTGCCTTTCTATGCCTTTAAAACTGAGTGCAGGAGACAGAGAGAAAAAAACTGAGCAAACTTTTCAAACAGTCTGTACTTCAAAGACACAGAGATTAGCTGCTTCTTGCTGAGGAGCAGAGGCAGCACTCTTCTTGCTTTTCAGCTAGTTTTCTTCGGCTCTGCTTCTTCGGAGAGAGACGAAGAATGGTTTTTCCGGGACTTTGGTTCCTTTTTTCTTCTCTTCTGGACTTGTTCAGAACTCCAGAACGTCACCGGAGGACCTTCCACCGGCCTGGAGGGGGGCCCCCAGGCCAACCCAGCTCCGAGGAGAAGGAGAGACCACACCCACAGAAGGACTCTAAAATCTTTCAGGTTTTCTCTCACAANCTGTCTTCCTTTAAGGAGACGCTCCTTTTGGATGTTTCCGTGGAATGTGGCCCAAACCACCACACAAAGACAACGCTAACATTTGCCCAGAAAATTACAACACAAATAATTTTCCAAGACAAGAAAAGCTTCTCCGGTTCTACTGTGGATCAAGACCAAAGCAAACAGGACAAGCTAAAACCAAAACCAACAGCGCACCTGTGATGGACATGCCAGAGGCTCTCACCACTATCCCAGAGCCCTACCCAGCTCATATGCACTGTTCGTCTCAGAGCTGTCTTGCCCACAATCCCAAGCTCCTCAGAAAACAAGCAGCATCTCATTTCAAAATAAAATCCAGCAGAAGAATATCGCATGTTATTTTTCCATGGTTTCATCTATACAGCAGGTTTCATAGTTATGTGGAGCTCTGCCCAGAGCTACATTTCAATACAAAATGAGTGATTAAACTGAAAGGTAACTAACTGAAAGAGACAAATGCAGCCAGACCTACACTGGAAAAGGAAATTGCCCAGTATCAGTGCCAGTTGTGAAGGATTTTCAAGTTCAGCTACAAAGTAAATCCATCATGGAAAAGGAAATATTAACAAGTGACTAGAGATATAGTACCTTTTTTTCTTGAGGCACACTTGCTTGTTCATTTTACTATCTGTATATTTTAATATCTTTTAAAATGCAATTTTCTGCTAGAAATTATTTTCACAAGCTTCAAAACATTCTTCAAAGAGCTACTCATCTGCTTAGTGACACAGACATGGTGCAGGGCTTATTTATTAATCTAGGAGGATTATGCTTCAATGTAGATCAAGCTTTGCCTGCAGTTAAGAGCAGTAGGGCAAATAAATACACCAGATTTTCCAACTTCAAAAGCATGAGAGAAACAGAATCCTGAAGAAAATTATGTCGTGCTTGGATGGGGAAAAGAGGTAAATATAAGGAGACAGTCACTTCTTTTTTATCTGTTTTTCAACAGCTGGAACAGGCAAATTCTATTCCTACTGACCTGTCAGCTCTGAAACCTACCTCTAACAGCTGAAACAAGTCTCCATAGGTAGTTTTTCAAGTGAAAATATAGCACGTCTCTGACCTCTTTTTTCCTGCCTTTTTAATGTGCCCGCAGATCACTTTCTCACTAGAGGAAAGCTCATTTTTCACTTACCTTCCCTCTCCCTTAGGCAAGCAAGAAAAAGACACCAAAACATTGCTAGAGAAAACAAACACACAGTACGGGTAAAATATTCATTCTCTCTCCCATCCCAGGATACAGACAAATCACTTATTCCACTGCACACTGGAATAAGCAGTGTCATTGAGACTGATCTTGCAGTAACTTAAAATGCAGAAGAAAATTCTGTCCTGCTCAGAAAAAAAAAATCTACAGTTTCTATCAGTATATAAAACAAACTAGAAACAAAAAATAAATCTGCCAAGTAACTGAATATTCAGTACCTAAATTCACATGAGTTTGCAGTAAGGGCAAATCACCTGGTGCTGACCACAGAGGTATTTCAGAGTAATGCCCCATAATGCCAACTCTGCAATACAATGTCTGCAAGGAAGTACTTCTTTCTGACCCCAGTAGTAAACATGGCTTCATGTCCTGAAGTATGGAATCCATTCGCTTTGTCCAGTATTTTTTCCAAGTATTTATTCCCTCCTCCTGCTTGTAATAGGTGGTAGAAGAATTCAGTCCTAAAATACTTAATTCAAAGTGTAAACCAGTGGACCAAAACAAGTGAAGGGGAAAAAAAAGCCTAGTGAATTCAGCTTCTTTTGTTCAGAGAAGAGTGTTAGAGGTCATTTCAAGTGCATGCAGTTTGACTTTTTTTCCAAATACATTCTACAAAAAATGTTCTCAACTATTTGTATTGAAAGGTACACGTAGAAGAATTTTTAATACTGCATTCAAAATACTGCTAATGTTTTAAGCAACACTAGTAGCACACCATTAAAAATTATCTAAACTGAAAGACTGTAAGTATTCTCTATAAATCACTTCTGCTAATTTTGGCAAACTGTGGAGTATAAAATTATATATATTAATTTGCAGTAATACAAAATGCCTTTTATTAAAAGTTTAGACATAAGTTTATTATATGCTGTAACAAACAGCACTGAGTAATAAGAAATGCTTAGATTCAATATTCTGGTAAGTTTTATTAAGAAGCACAACCAGCTCTCTAGAGCCTGAGAAGCTTAACTTTGTAGAACAACATGGAATAAATGCTTTTATTTACCACACTCTATCCTTTGCTCTTCAGAATGAATCAGGTTATTAAGCATTCCCCCCCTCACACACAGGAGTTTGTTTGCTTTGGGGGTTTTTTTTGGTTTTTTTAATTACTCTTTTTGGAGGTTAGGATTTTTTTCTTTTCTCCTTTGTCTCTGGGAATTTTGTCACATTTGTTGCCTAAGAGATGGTAACAATCGGTACTTAAGAGGCAAAAGAAGTGGCCAAGGTGGAGTGAAGGGTGCAGGTGGCTACTGTCTTAGCTGGGCTGTTTTTCTCTTGGGAAGAGCAGAGTTACCGTGAGATTTTGGCTGGGGGGTGAGGGGCTGGGCTCAGCTCCCTGCGCTCTCTCTCGCTCTCTGATCGGAGGGGAACGGTTGAGTTCCTGCTACTGCAGGAAGAATTCCCTGCCACCACGGAGTCCAGTCCGGCACTGCTTCTTCCTTACCGTGGTTAAGCCTCTTCTCGTAAGAGCAGCCAGTGAACTGGGACCTTAGTGAAACCCGAACACACTGGAAAGGACCCTCACCATCTACTCGGGTGCCTCAGGGGAAAAACTTGGGACCCTGATCCCTTCCCCCTTTCTGGAGGGCGCATCTCCCAGCTGCGTGCTGCAGCTGCAGATGCTACAGAGAAGCCCGGCGGCCACCGCCCAGCCCCACTGTTTTCTGCCTCTGCCTCGGGCTTTTTTGTTAGACTTTAACCCAGCATCCTGTGCCTGCTGGGAAACCCCACGGCTGCTTCTGTGGCCTCAGAGTTTCTGCTATTTTTTTTGCCACCCTGGAGGGTGCCTGTAGCAGGTTGGTTTGCATTT
>VZRQ01002583.1:0-11464 GCA_013397975.1 Machaerirhynchus nigripectus
TCATCCTGCTGGTTTTTCCTCTGTGTTATTCTCTCCCCTGTCCCAGTGGGAAAGGGAGTGATAGAGCGACTGAGTGGGCACCTGACACCCAGCCAGTGTCAGCCCACAACAGGCCTGTTTCAATAAGACCGGGGTAATGGTTTTAAACTAAAAGAGGATAGATTTAGACTAGATATAAGGAAGAAATTTTTTATGATGAGGTCAAACCCTGGCACAGGTTGTCCAGAGAGGTGGTGGATGTCCCATCCCTGGAAACACTCAAGGCCAGGTTGGACAGTGCTCTGAGTAACCTGATCTAGTTGAAGATGTCCCTGCTCATTGCTGAGAGGTTGGACTAGAGGATCTTTAAAGTCCCTTCCAATCCAAATTATTCCACGATTCTATGATTTAATAAGTGAGAAGCCTCTTTTCTTCTACTTTGCCAAGCCCTTGGAAATACCTCCAAGGATGAGAACAGTCGGGAGCCTCACAATATAACCTGTGTTCTGAGAGCTCCAGATAAAATATTACTTGAATGTTTTTTATTTATTATTAATAATCAGAATATTAAGAGTAAGAGCAGGGTATTTTCATTGTGCTCTTTTATCAGATCCCAGATCCTTCAGCAGCTTTTTAGAATTTTTAGACAGCAAGTAGATGTGAAAGAAGCATATATGAATATATATTTCATCTATATGTGAAAGATGTGATGGTGATGAGCGTAAACAAAAAGGAGGATAGGGCAGCAGAATCAATGGGACAATATTTTCACATATATAAAAGCAAAACCTGAAAAATGCACTATGATCAAGTCAAGCTGAACTGGAGACAGCTCTGGAAGGAATAGCTTTATACTGTTAGAGGACAAGCTAGGCACAATGTTACTAAACCCTCACTTTTATTTTCTTTTGCTCATAAGCAATCAGGTAAATGAAAATATGTCTCACTCTAAGGAAAAACTGCATTTCTGAAGCTCAGCATGTGTTCTGATGCTGAGAGACGGATCTGAGTGCCCTGGCAATGCTCACCAGTGCTGCACTTAATAAAAAGAGAAATATATTCAAAATATATTCCAGTGTTCTTCTGAGAGAAGAACATGTTTGAGGTGGAGAAAAGCTTTTATCCAAGCTGTGTGGCCTTCACGGTATTTCGGCTTCTTTGCAAAGGGAAGGATTTGCTCCCTGTAAGGTGCTCACTGATTCTCATTTTGCAGCCCCTGCTGCCTATGTTTTTCCTGTGGAGGGAGATGCTTTCAGACCTCCACTCCATGGGGCTTCCCTGCTTTGCCCCACTCACCTCCCTCTCACACCAGAGGGGCGGCAGGAAGAGGGAAATAGTTAAAACTTGCCCTTTTTGGTCCTTCCCACCAGCCTGAAAGGATATTCAGCTTTTTTTTCCTTCCCCAGCGCAAGAGCAAGGAAAGGTCCTTTGATTATCTTGGAGATGAAGGGACCACAGACCGGACAGGACCTAGCTGCAGTCAGTTCACTGGCTGAATGCCTCCCCTGAAGCACCAGTGAATGCCTTGCCAGAGACAAGAACAAGAGCATTTTAATTTATAGCACTGCACATATTAGGGTCTCAATACAAAGGCTTGGGTTGACTCTTAAACTCCCTCCTTTCTACTCTTCTAGACCTTTGGGACATCCACGTGAAGACAAAGCAAACTCATTTGAGGTAAAATCCGCAGCTGATAGCTTGGGCAGAGTCAAAGCCTTCTCCACCTTTAAAACTGGGATGCTCCTGCAGAGACCGGCCCTGATGCACACCCAGATGCAAGTGCACAGCCCAGTGCTGGCTCCCTTTGTACTCTGCCAGCCCTTGAATCAACCGCCAAGGTTCAGAGAAGAGGACTAATCTATCCTACAGGCCAGGCAGAGGATGCTGAGATGTGCTAGATGGCACAAGGACATGGGATATGCTAAGCCCACCTTGCATTGAGAGCTTCAAGTTGGTGCGGCCAAGGGGTTTCCTGCAGGATGAAAGAAGTGTGAGGGTAATTAATGGAAATCTGGCAGGTAAACAAGTCTGGAAGAGACTTGTCTGGCCCTGCAGGCAGCTGTAGATGGGGAATGAGATAGTGGCACAGCAAAGCATTGAGGCACAGCATCTACAGGGCACAGCCATTGTCTGTCCTGCCTGCAGCTGCCCCAGGGACCCTCTTGCTGGGCTGAGCTCTCCAGTCATAGACACAAAAAAAAGAGCAGGGACATGACTGGGGTTGCCCTAAGGTCTGAAACAGGGTGCCAATGAAACAAGAGGAACCATCAAGGAGGGTCTGGAGGGAACATGGATACAGGGGAACTTATGGGGCCAAGGGGCAGACGTTCAACCTCCAGCTATCTCCTCCTGAGTCCTTGTCCTTTCAAGCTGGCATTGAGGGTCCCATCTTTCCATAGGTCTTCTTTCTCCAGGAGGGTGAGTGAGCACTGCTCTTCTACATGGACAATGCTGAAGGATTTCAGCTTTGTGGGATCAGAGCAGTGGTTTTCTGGTTGTTTTTTCCCAGAACCCTTTGAAGCTCTTCCCAAATTTCCATGGGGTGACAAGCCCTGGGGTGGAGCTGACAGCACCACTCAGCAGTTCAGGCCAGGCAGCAAGGCTTCTCCAGACTTGTTTGCCAGTCTAGGAAATCTGCATTAATTATCTTCCTGATGATTCAGGTTCCAACAGGGAAGTTCAGCCTCTTCCTCGCCACACAGGCAGTTTTCAGGGCCAGTGCAATGGTCGTCCCCTTCCCAGTGCTGCTGAGAATGGCTTCACACCCACCAGTGTGGTTTTCAGAGCTCATACCCTATCCATGCATATTGAGGAGTGAGGCCCCATGAACTCTGAAAGCATTTTTTCAGAGGAACATTTCATTTTTATAGGAAGCTGGAGGCTCTAAGGGAACATATCCTGCCCCATCCCCTCTGGACCTTCTCACCCAAGGGAGTCTGCCATTCAGCCACCCAAGCCCGTTGCCTCTTCCTGGGACTTGGTGCTTACACTTCAGTTTGGTTTCCTTCCTCTGAATCTGTTCATATTTGTTGTGGGACAGGTCATGAAAAGGCCAAATTCAGCCTTGGCAAAACAAGGTCTAGCTCAACTCACTTGGACCTCCCTCTGTTTCCTAATGGAAACTCTTCTTTGTGGTCAGTTTTCAAGGCCCTAGGCAGGACCTGAGCTGCCCATCTTCAGCTAAGACTAGCTGGCCCTGAATTTTAATGGAGCTACTGGCAGAAGATCATTGCATCGCTGCTGGAGACCAGTCCATGGAGACCAGTCCATGGAGACCACCGGAGATATGGCAGTGAGTGAGTGAGAGTGCTCATAAGCTCAGCTGATAGCAGCCAATAATGTGATGGAAGTGAAAGGTCTCAACCCAGGGTGGATCATGGTGTTGATGTGCATCTGGCCCCTGAACTAAGAAAGATATGAGACCAAGAAGAGCTTCCTCCTTCCCCTTACCTTCTGCAAAATACTGTCCCTTCACACCATGGCTTCTGTCCAAATACAAGGAGCTGGCTGCTCTGAAGGTAAAACCAGGGTCTGATGCACCCAATCAGGAGTCCACCAAGCAGCTGCTCTGTGGGCTCCAGGACCTTCACTCCACTGCCAGAGCCTGCCTAACCCAGGTGGCTGATTCCCAGGAATGGGGACAGCTGGGAGTCCCTGCTTGATGGTTACCTACTGTCTTGGGGTGACTTTATGCTGTGTATCCCCTATCACCGTTCTATGCCCAGACAGGATTCCTATGCCTTTCTATGCCTTTAAAACTGAGTGCAAGACAGAGAGAAAAAACTAAGCGAACTTTTCAAACAGTCTGTACTTCAAGGACACAGAGATTAGCTTCTTGCTGCTGAGGAGCAGGGGAGAGTACTCTTCTTGCTTTTTCAGCCAGTTTTGTTTTTCGGCTCTGCTTCTTCGGAGAGAGACAGAGAGTGGTTTTTTCCAGGACTTTGGTTTCTTTTTTNTTTTCTTTTTCACATTCCTCCGAGGAAAAAACTTTTTTTTCCCGAACCTGGTGGGGGAGGGGTGGCTGTAACCCATCTTCCTTTGAGGAGGAGACATTCTTTTTGAACGTTTCCCTGAAATTTGGCTCAAACCACCACACCTACTTTCAAGGGAAGGGCCTGCAGAGCTGACCTTGCCGCAGAGGTGAAGGTGAAGCAACAGGGATGCTGTCTTAGGCTGGTGCCTCTCCCAGAGTGCACCCAGGGTCCTACGCCAGCTTGTGCCAGTGATACTGATAGCCATGTGTCATGGGTTGACACTGGCTGGATGCCGGGCACCCACAAAAGCCACTCACTCACTCCCCTCTGCAGCTGGACAGAGGAGAGAAAATATAACAAAGGGTCCATGGGTTGAGATAAGGACCAGGAGAGATTGCTCATCAAATACTGTCATGGGCAAAACAGGCTCAGCTTAGGGATATGAATTGGATTTATTACTAACAAAATCAGAGCAGGATAATGCGAAGCAAAATAAGACCTTAGAAACACCTTCCCCCCCACCCCTCCCTCCTTCCCAGTTCTCCCTCCTACCCCCGCGGTGCAAGTAGACAGGGAATGGGGGTTATGGTCAGTTCATCACCCATAGCATCTCCTGCTGCTCAGGGAGAGGAGTCACTCCCCTGCTGCACTGTGGGGTCCCTCCCATGGGAGACGGTTCTCTGTGAAATTCTCCGACGTGAGTCCATCTCACAAGCAACAGCTCTCTGCGAACTACTGCATTGTGAGTCCATTCCACGGGCAACAGTCCTCCCCAGACTGCTGTAGCATGGGTCACTCTTCCGCAGGGTGCAGTCCTTCAAGGACAGGCTGCTCCAGCCTGGGAGAAGGGCCCCTCTCTCCACGGGTCTCCCACAGGCTCACAGCCTCTTCTAGGCATCCACCCGCTCCAGCATGGGGCTCCTCCACGGGCTGAAGGTGGATGTCTGCATCCCCATGGATCTCTATGGGCTGCGGGGGGACAACCTGCTTCACCATGGTCATCACCACGACCAGCAGAGGAATCTTGGTTCCGGCGCCTGGAGCACCTCCTCTCCCTCCTTCTTCACAGACCTTGGTGTCTGTATAGCTGTTCATCTCACATGTTCTCACTCCACTCTTCTGTGGCTGGAATTAAAACTGCACAACAACCTTTGTTTTGATTTCTTCTTAAATATGTTATCACAGAGGTGTTGCCACCATTTCTAATTGGCCCAGTCTTGGCCTGTGGCAGGTCCATCTTTGCAGCCATCAGGGACTGTATCTGCCAGACATGGTGGAAGCTTCTAGCAGCTTCTCACAGAAAGCCACCTCTGTGGCTTCCCCACTACCAAAAAAACAGGCATGCAAAACCAATATACCATGCCATCTCAGCCACACTATAATGCTTGAGACAGGAATGTCTTGTGCAACAAGAATAACCTAAAACACCAGTCCCCAACACAGAAACTATTGTTGGGACTGAATCATAGAGATATCTCAATTACATCCCCATCAATAAAGGGAGATGTCCCCCAGATTTCTGCTTTGGAGGGTTGTTGAGCTTGTGATGGGACACTCTCCCTTTTCAGCTGAGGGTGAAAGAGCAGAGGAGGCTGCTGCTTCGCTAAAGTCCTTTATTTTGCAGTTCCATAATTTTCTGAAGGTAGAGTTCGAAGGGGATACACAATAAGGCAAAGCAGCAGCGACAGCAACAGCAGGCTAAACAGCTTTTTTTCTTCTTCTTGTTCTTGTTGTTGTCTCTGTTGTACTCTAACTTACAGAAATGGATTATATTTGTTAATTGACCAATAAAATTAACACACAATTCTAGTTCTCTTTTCTTAACCTATCCTGGTCTAATTCTAATGATCGTAAATCTTACACAAGTCTTACATAGGTATTACACGAATTTGCGTATACAGTTTTTATCAGCTCTTATTGTTTATGCGAACACTATCCAAAAAATGTGAAAAATATAGTTCCGTCTATGTTTTGTCTAGAGTAAATAAATTCTGTGAAAGGGTAAAACTGCTGCAGTACAAACTGTGTTTAAGGTGTCTTTGCTGCAGCTTTTCAATGTTTAAGGCACTTAACATATATTTCTACTAAGAGTTAAAAATCTATATTTCTATTTCACTTTGGTGTGACTTCATGTATCTCAGCTTATCCAAAGGTTTTAATTCAATCCCTGTGCTTTGGTTTTCCTCTGGGCCTGGGTCCAGAGGAGCTTTCACTCCAACAGAGGGTGACAGTGGTCACTTCAGGCTTCAAGACAAATCAGATCAGAAGCCTCTGAGGACAACAGCATGTACCACCACCACTTTTTGCAGGTGGAGGACTGTCCCTATAGCTGGCAGGTTGAACAGGCTCAGATATTTCTGCACACTGAGCCTAGAAAAGGAGGTGTAAGATGACCTGAACAGTCAGTTACATAAACTCTTTGGAAATGCAGACCACTGTCTGACAGGCATAAGGTCACAGCCATCATCCTCCCCAGGTCCTGGAATCACAGCTGAAATAGCATTGTAATGTGATTATAATTTATTCATCAGCTGAATGAGAGCAGCATCAGGCATCCTGATGACACTCTTTTATCAAGCCCTTTTGATGGACTTAATTCGTTTTAAAAGAGCAAAGTCGAATAAAAGGCAAAAAAAGTGTCCTAAGTTACAATGTAAGATGTAACCAAAAGTATGTATTCTATTATCATCTTCACAAGCTGTTAAAGCAGGTGGGGCAGTACTCATTATCTCCTACCATGACTCACCCCTGATAACTCCCTCCGGGAGCTATGTCTGTTTAATGGGCTATCAAGGACCCACCACATGACTCATAGAATTGCATCATCCCATTGTGAGATGCTCCGCCCAGGGGGAGGAACCAAGCATTTCCACCTGGATATCATCTGGAGTTTGGAACAGCACAAGCAGTCCTTACCTACTGGTTTCCCAGAGGACAAGAGCTACATAACCACCACTGGACCTTCTGAGGAGGACCAGACCTTTCTACAGGATNCCGTCTTTCAAACCAAGACAAAAAGAAAAAGACAACTTTATTCCATTCAAATTTAAACAAGCAGGAAAAAGAGTAAATCAAAATAAGGTTTAAAATAAACCCACCAAAGATCTTTTTTTTTCTCTTCATTTTTCTTATGCTTTGTTCTGAATCTTCCAAACTTTGCATTTCTCTGCTGGTGGCTACTTTACAGAATCACAGAATCATTTAGGTTGGAAAACACCTCCAAGATCATCAAGTCCAACCTGTGACCTATCACCACTTTGTCAATTAGACCCGAGCACTGAGTGCCACGTCCAGTCGTTTCTCAAACACCTCCATGGATGGTGACTCTACCACCTCCTTGGGCAGCCCCTTCCAATGCCTGACAACCCTTTCTGTGAAGAAATTCCTCCTGACAGTCAACCTAAACCTCCCCTGGCACAACTTGAGGCCATGTCCTTGTCCTGTCACTAGTTGTCTGGGAGAAGAGGCCCACCCCCACCTTGCTACAACCTTCTTTAAGGTGTTCCCTGAGCCTCCTTTTCTCCAGGCTAAACACCCCCAGCTCCCACAGTGGCTCCTCATAGGACTTACTCTCTAGACCCTTCACCAGCTTCATTGCTCTTTTCTGGACACACTCCCGCTCCTCAATGTCTGTCTTGTAGTGAGAGGCCAAGAACTGGACACAGTACTCAAGGTGTGGCCTCACCAATGCCAAGTACAGAGGGACAATCACTTCCCTGGTCCTGTTGGCCACACTATTGCTGATACAAGCCAGGATGCCACTGGCCTTCTTGGCCACCTGGGCACCTACTGGCTCATGTTCAGCCAGCTGTTGACCAGCACTCTCAGGTCCTTTTCTCTTGGGCAGCTTTCCAGCCACTCTGCCCCCAGTCTGCAGCACTGCAGGGGGTTGGTGTGACCCAAGTTTCTCATTAACCCAGATGCTGCTGACTGATGCTCAAAAGCATCTTGTCATCCCTGTGATGAATTCTGCCTGAGGATCAACTTGCCCTATTTTTAGGTGAAAGAGAGCCAAAAGGTGAATTTTGGATATATCTTTATTCTCAAAGATTCATAGTTGCTTCCGTTGAGTACTTGGATGCTCTCTTTCCCGAATATAGAAACCTATATAGGTGCCAATGTAAAGGTGAGGACTCTTGTACACCTGTTCTCTTTTTCTGGAGGTGAGAATCACCCCATGCAGCAAGCATTGCTCACTTGGGCAACAGAGCAGAGAATTGCACTTTGATTTCCCTTGTTAAATGCTCAGGGATTTTTGGGAGGAAATCTTTCCTCGGCAACAGGGCATTAGTGCCTGGGCTGAGATCTATCACTGTGGTGCTTGTATGCCCTTTGGTCTGAGACTGAGGTATCTAGTGTAAATAACTGAAGCAACCCCAGATTCTTCTATCACCAGTTCCTCTGGGGCTAAGAAACCAGCCTGCAAAGCCCCAAGTGCTGTTTCCCCTTGTCCCACAGGTAATGTGTGCTGCTGTGGTGGGAACAATGTGTTGCCAACACTGGTATGGCATTGACTGGAGATTTGCATCCAGTCTGGACAATGGCACTTCAGGAAGGAGATGGAGGAAATAATCCTGGCCCCTCTCTCTATCTTCCATATCCCCATAGTGGTCTGGACAAGAAGAAACAGTATGAGCTTCATGGGGGACACACACATAGCTCTCTAACAGGGAGGTGAGCTGAGCCCAGAGACACATTGACCTAGGAGCAAGCGAATTTCCACTTTGGGCAGTTTGAAGGACAAATATTAAAGAATGGGTTGGGCAAATATGTCTTGGGCTGTTTGGGACAAGCTGATACTGCCTTGGGGCAGGAGGGTAATGAGGTAGACCTCCAGGTGTCCTGCTCTGCTTCAGTACAGCCCAAGGAATAGTTGTCTGTGGTTTGAGTTACAAGGGGCTCTGGAGGAGGCTGTAAGCAGTTCACAGGGGAGATGAGCAGAGCTCCTACCCCTACCTAATCTTTTCCATCACAGGAGCATCCATCTGATGTCCCAGGGGTGAGATGGTGTTAAAATCCAGCTCAGAGTCCCTGAGATCCCTGCTGATGCCTCAGCAGAAGTAGAGGAGCAGGGAGCAGGGAGCAGGGAGCAGGGAGCAGGGAGCAGGCAGCAGTAGAGATGGTGGTGTCTTTTAGCCCAGGCAAGTCCGGTTTCCTACAGGAAGGAGCAGATATTTCATCCTTTGAGCCACTCAGGAAAGAAATTGGCTAAAGTACTGAAGAATATTCTGTGAGGTGATCCTGCCCCAAGAACAGAGTGGGACCTGCCCCCTCTTCCCACCTTTTGTCCTCTCTGCCAGCTCATGGGGCAGTAACCCTCTAATGTGACACCAAGACAGTGTTTACATTTTCAAAGCTTCTGCTGTTGATAATCAGAGGAGTTAACTCTCAGTTTATCATCCTTCATGAACATGGCTTGCAGGAAGAAGGAAAGAGAAGAAAAAATAAATATTAAAAATAGATGATAAGAACAAAGCAGAAAGAAATTGAAGAGATGTTTTCATCTCAGATTTACATCAGGCACTGGTGACATCTTGAGGTCCAGTTTATAGTGACAAGTTCTGCTGCCAGGGTGGGGTTACTGGCACGTGGCCTCCTACTCTTCCAGTGAGACTTCCCCTTCCTGGAGCCACCTGTTCCTACACCAGACCCTATTTCTTGTTCTCTGAGCCCAAAAACCAAACTGATTCCTTCAGGTGAAAAAAAAAAAAAAAAAGGAGATGAAGAGAGAACAACTCTACATTTTGATGCAGAGCACACCTCACCAAAGAACCCTGCTTGCAGGTGGGCAGTGACCATCTATGGGAGGCCAGCTAAAGGAGGAGGACAAGGCTTCATCCTTTCATTGAGATATATTGGTGCTGATTAGGAGGATAAAATGTCAAATAAGTCAAAAAGTTATGTCAGCCACAGGGCAGCCTGGTCATGGGGAAGGGGACACCAGGCAGAGGAGCTGAGTCTCCCCTGGAGCGCAGGCAGAATTGCAGGCAGGAGCCTCAGAGGGGTCTGTCCAGGCTTCAAAGTGCTCTGTTGCTTTGACAGTTTCTATTTTCTATGATGAGGTGATGTTTTTGTAGGAGAGGGGGGGAAAAAGACCAATATTCTCTAAATGCAGACCTGATGGAAAATTTTCAGCCTGCCCTATTGAAAACACTGAGGCTTGCTTTACTTTCTGCCTTGCATGATTACCTCTTTCATTAACATTTGAGACAGGCAGCAGGCAGGGAGAAGTCCTAAATAACTTTAAACTTTGCTTCTCCCATCTTTCCCAGCATTAGGCTGGTTCAGACAAAGCCTGTGCTAGAGGCTGGCTGCAAGGAAAGGTGTTTCAATTACCATAGGAATAGGGGCAGTGCAATCCCCAAAGGGCTCAGCTTCTGCACATTGAATCAACCCAACATTTTTCTCCAAGTCTGAGCAAAGCCATGTTTGACCATGGTGTGAGCTGGGATGCCGCGTTGATGGATCAGGTCCTTGCTGGCTGGCATCAACTGGGGAAGGCCACAGCGTGGGTCTCCAGGTTGGATGCATTATTAGACTCATTAGTAATGGAAAAAGGTCATGTGGAGGGGCAGCTGTAAGTGGGTGCTGGGGTTGGGGCATTTGGGAATGATGGTGGCCATGATGTTAAACTTGGGCATTTGGGAGCTGGGGATGGAGGTGTGAATGGGGCTGATAAGGCTTGGGGAGCAGGGAGCAGTAATGAAGCATGGGCAGTTGGGACCAAGATGTTGGGATTGGGAAGAATAGAGATGAAGCCAAAGATTCATTACTGACCCGTCATGGGGCCGAATAGGATGTGGTGGGCAGAGGTGAAGAGCTTTTTCTCTCCTGGAGAGAGCACTGCTGAGAGCATCATATCTGCAACCCTTCCAGATGTGGCTCAGATGAGATGGTTGGTCAAACACAATGGTGATGGAAGTACTTGCTACCCAGGAAGCCTGGCACCAAAGTAAGAGCACAGCTCCCAGCCCACGTATCCTGCCAGTTAGCCTGATCCTGTATTGACAAAAACATTATGTCCATCAAGCCAAGACAATTTAAGAAGGATGTTAAAGTACGTGAATGCATCCAGGAGAAGGCAACAAAGCTGGCGAAAGGGCTGGAAGGAATGTCCTATGAGGATCAGCTGAGGGCTCTGGGTTTGTCTACTTTGGAGAAAAGGAGGCTGAGAGGTGACCCTCTCGTCAGCCATTCAGGCACAGGGAGGGGCTTCCTCCGGCCATTGGAGGTGTGATTAAAAGAAGGCTCTAGGGAGCGCGGCGACCCGGAGTGCTGCGAACAGGAGCGGGCAAACAAGGGCATGGCACATCTCTGAGGGCGTGGCGTGGCAGTTTGCGTGGCAGTTCACGAAGGCAGGGCAAGCATGCAGGGTTACGGTCATCCTCCTGCTAGTGGGGTTTTTATTTTGTGTTGAGGTTTGGTTGGTTGGTTGGTTGGTTTTGGGTTTTTTTCAGAAATGGTCTCCAAACTATCAAAAGCTATAGCTAGTTGTCGTGGTTTGACACTGG
>VZRQ01002584.1:0-162280 GCA_013397975.1 Machaerirhynchus nigripectus
CTTCCTTCCTTCCTTCCTTTTGTGGGGACACTGCCTTTTCAATAAGATTGTGTTTAGAAAGATGGGATAACACCACATGTTAAACTAGAATTAAAACTCGTCCCATGCAATTTTTCGCTTAATCCTTTAAAAATAACATTATGTTGCATTTTTTTTTTCACTTGTTTGTAACTGAGGATATTTTTGTGGATGAGCTGTGCTGCCAGATGAGATATTTCTAAAAGCACTTTTCTGACAGATAATTGACCATTTGACCACTGGTCCACATAGCTGTGGAGCTGTGAGTATAACTTTCAACTTCCTTTTTTTATATATGTATTCTTCTGCTTGCAATTTCATAGCATTCTGGAATGTCCTTTCCCCGCAGAATTGTCAAGAAAGAGGAGAGTAATAGAGGTCATCTGTGAATGTAATGAAAAGTCTCATAGGAATCACTCTGCTCATACAATGTCAGTGGTAGTGTGAGCTTTGCTAGGATTTTATTCCAAGCTTACAGAGCTCGGATTCCTAGTGTATGACTCCTTTCTATATTCTCTAGTTCAAGTCATGTCATTTGTTTCCACTAAGAGTCTCTTACTTTACTATGTCAGTACATCTAAAATTAACTATCACATTTTAATTCTAAATTGGACTGCAAAAACTTGAAATGTTATTCTACAGGTGTTTGGACATCATTTATTAAAATATTCTTCGTTTCGTAAAAGTATTTTTTAATAAAAGAAAATAATATTATTTCCATTGAGAGTTCCCATCTAATTTTGTAATTAATATTTTATTGTAATAAGAAATCAGAAGTAAACTGCAACAGCATATAAATATTAATTGCACTTTGCTTTACTTTTTATGAATCTATGATCTCATTATTTTTCATGATACAGCAGTCCCAAGTAATTCATTATATGTCTTCCATATTATGGTGTAACAAGGACGTGCAATATGACTTATCAGGGTTTGATATGGTCTGGTTTTGACATAGATTATTGTACTTATTTTTCTCATACCACTTTTAAAATATTTTTAAGAACATGAGGTATTCCTCATGTTGAAAAACATTTGTAGATCAAAATATCCAATATTATCTAAAAATATACAAATATATGTGCTGATTAAAATTTTGTACAAACTGTCAGGGAAGTTTCTGGGAAATATCTTCACATTTCATGCCTGTAAATTCAGACCTTCAGAAAAATAAACCTTGTGAATCTGATGTTACACTTTCCTTAAGGACAATTGTGGCAAAGCATTAAGGCAGTGAAATATTACAGCTTACACTATTAGTTTAATTAAAGAAAAAACCAATTTAGTTCTGGATGTAAAACCAGTTGACCAACTGGAAATTTATTTATTCTACAGAATCAAACTTCATTTATACTGCAACTAGAAATCAATGATCAAGCATGATAGGCTTCAGGTGGGGGAAGGAGGGAAGAACCTCTTTTATGCTTGTGGACACAATTTAAATAATACTTTTGTACTTGAGTATCTAACAGCAGAAATCACTGAATTAGATTCCGTGTCTATAGTGTTTGTAAAAATCCACTGCTCCACCTCAAAAATTGATGAGAAATGGAGCTCTCGTAGTGCTTTTTAACATGATGTATTTTCAGAATTAAACCACAGGGCAAGAATGATGTGTAAGTGACCCTACAAAGACGGAAAAGGGCAGTTGGATGTGGCATTAATGAGAAACAAGAATGGTCCTCAGAAACCAGCATGACCATGTTAATGTACCCAAAGCCCCGAGTGTGTTCAGCATGTACTATTTGCTTCAGAGGCCTGCCCAATTTTAATTAAGTAGTTGATGTAAAACTCTCATACCTACTCAAGTCTCATATTCCTCAAACATAATGGTTCCATTGCTTCTATTAATGACTAGAATTGCACAGACTCTTTAAGAACTTCACTCTGGTTCTCCAGGAAAATAATTCTGGAGTTTTTTTGTTTACGTTTTCCTTCCTCCTGTATCTGTGCACATTGTCATTCAAGGTAATTGAAGTTCTGTTAGCTCATAGTCTATATAATGGAGGCTGTAAAAGTTTCCACCTGTATCTGAGTAATCTATGCAAAGAGAAAAGTTATATTGCTATTGTAATAACTGTATCCAACTACAAAGCCTTATCCTAATGGATAGGTTGTAATTAAAGGAATATGTTGTTGCACTTTCATCATTGTTCAAGTAAACTCACTGCTTTTCTTTAGTATTCTCCAGCTTAATGCTCTAAGGACTATGAGTTACCAAAAAATAAAATTATTCTTAATGAAAGAATATTGATAACTCCATGTTGATTATAAGAAGGATGAAATAGAAAAATACTTGTCTGTGAATATGCTAAAGACCCCGATACTATACTTATAACTCTTTTGTATTTTGATCTTTTTCACTACTTCCTTCACAAGTTTTACTTTGCTAACCCACAGTGTCCTTGTTCCTAAAGGTCTCCTTTAGAAAGTATAATTTTCTGTCTTTTCAGTGAGCAGTAACAGCAACTGTTATTGGCATTTATTATTACACGCTGAGCTTTATGGCAGATATTCACTGTAACTTTCTCTGTTGGCCCAACTGAGCAACGTTTTACTGCTGAAGCTAACACAGAAATGCAATTGTAAGTTTACTACCATTTTCTCTTATTTCCAACTTAAAAATACTTGTTTTTCAAAATATCTATTTGGCAAAAAAAATATTGACTATGTTTAGGTAACAAAAACAAAAGCATGGAAACCAAACCAAACCAAACCAAACCAAACCAAAACAAAAAGAAGTAAAAAAAATTTACAAATTCCACACTGTAGTAAATGAAAAGGTCTTTTTCACACACAAACCCACTCCTGTAGCAATTTAATTTATTAGTGTAAAACCCCCATCAAAAATTAAATAGAACAATGTAGCATCATAGAACATTATAATAGAAAATAATTCTATTTTCAGAAAGTTTTTCCCTTAGAAGCTTGCTGCATACAAAGAACACAAAACACAAATTAAATGCTAGTACACTGAAACATGATTTCATAACAGAGTTAATGAAGAAAATTTATACAAAAGTTTCTTTATAAATACACATCTTCCAGCTACATTTTCTTATGGTAGGATTCCAGCCGGTTCTCATTCTAGCGCTGTGTTTAATTCCGTAATGGAGGAGTTATTTGCCTGACAGACATAATAGTCAATTAATGCTAACACATGCTAAGTTCTGTAACATCTTCTACTCTGACGCCCAACCAAAAGCACCTTTGATAGTGTCAACGTTTCACATTCTAAATTTAGACAAAATAATTATCTGAAGACTGATTGAGTTTCATGCGTATCAGCAGCCATTCATACAGTGGGATCTGCTCTGGTCCATTGTGTTTGTAATCCGTGGATTACACTCTGAGTACGCATTGACACGAGCAAGAGTAACAGCTCCATTACGGCCTCTCATCACAAATAACCACAAATTTCAAAGCATTCACTTCTCTATTTCTGTGAGCTTCTATTTTCTGTTCTTTCTTATAAATCTTAATAAATGAAAATACAAATGGGATATAGAAATCACAAGATGGTCCCAAACGATAAAATTTTAGAAATGTTGGTAAAGAAAAAAAGAAAAGAATGTCAGGTGTGAGTACCTGTGTTAATTATATTATTTAAAGTTCCAGTGCTGAAGCATCTTTTACTTCAACCTAGTCTGAGGCCAATAAAATCTTTATGAAAAGTAAATAAATGGAAACTTGAGAGGGTTAAATGTTCTTTTTAACAGAAAAAACTGCAGCAACAACAGAAACCAGCAAAGTGATCAAAGCTTTAATGAGGATTCAGTCTTATACAGATGGGAGTGTTCCTGACTGTAAAATATATATATATATTAGGTTAATTCACATAAAATGAGGAATATCTGACTACACCTACTAACTTGTAACATACATTTTTCCCTGGTCCAAAATAGTTAGATATTAAAACACCGCCCACTTTATCCTGATGCTTAATGCTCTCAAGATGATAATCTGCTAACCATCCTACACATTAAGTCATTTTTGGAATACAGTTATTATTAATAGTGATTTTTCTTTTTTTCTTGGCACAGGATAATTTTGAAGCCTCTGATAACAGTGAACAGCCTCAGTGAGTAGTGTGAACAATGGTTTTGCCAGGGGCACTGTGTTCTCCAGCAGTGATTGATGGCAAACCCCACATTTGTCAACTTCTGATCTGATATATTGATGCAAAACGAGTGTAGGACCCTAAAATGCCATAAAGCTTGATTCCATTTTCTGGTCCAATAGTAACCACATCAACCCCAAGAATGACCCAAGAGAAAGGACAACTAATTTTTCTCGTTTATTTGGTTGAGTCAACACACAGTACAAAATATTTATTTTTATAATATTCTGTACAAGAATGACAATACACCAAACAATCATTATTACAGGTTCTATTTTCAATTTATTTGTCTAAGAGATAGTTTGTCTCTGCTTTCTGCTTCAGTCAGGACTCTACCCAGATTTTCCATCAGTTTGAGATCTTTAGAAGCATTTTTTTTTCCCACTTCCATAAGTATATAATGACTCTAGAAACAAACAAAAACCAGATAAATTTTGGTGTAGTATTGAATTCAGGATGAATGATAGCCTTTTAGTCATGTAATTACTAGAAGAAATCCCTTTTCAGTTGTTTTTTTTTTTTTTTTAATTTAATGGAAAGGAAGTTTACTTGATAAAAGAATCACACAAATATATTCTAGCATCACTTTGAGAAAATTTCATCCATGATTCTGGGAGTTATACTATTTTCAAATAAATATCTGTGTTGTGTCCGATAATCAAAGTCACATAGTACTATTGCTTCATGCTTATTAAAAGATTGCCAAATTCGAGCTGTCAAAGTGATTACTTAAATTCCCTGCATAGATTAATTTGCATGAGCATTGCTAATGTCTTTTTCTGCAGATTTTTTTTTCTGTTGTGACTTTCATCCAAATATACATATTTGTACAAAAAAAACTAACACAATTGAATATATTTTAAGGACAATATGTAATCTTTAATAAAAAGAAATAGTCTCTTTATTTACTCATTTGATGACCTGTTCCAGTAATCAAAGAGCAAGTGCTAAGTTAATATATTCCATATTTGACAGCTGTCTTTTCATTTATTTTGAATGGATCCGAAATATATACTTTAAGTCAGCTTTACTTTCTCTTAAAATGTAAAAAAAAAAATTGCTTTAGAGATCTTGACTATGTATCTAAAGGAGTAAAATTTTGTAAACTAAGTACTGGAAGTTGTTTGCAGTCACAGTGCAACTAAGTTGGAGCACAAAGGCAAAATAATGCCCAGATAATTTTTTTCCTCTAGGTAGACATCTAAGTTATGTTTTGATCATCCTGTCTCAAGTGAGCTTGTGACTATGTTAAATATGGGGTTTTTTTTTCCTACTGGAAATAAATACATGGGCTTTGAAATTGTTATGGTTTCTTACTAAAATTCATAGATCAAAGATTTCAAAGCATTCATGTAATATGTAGTTAATACAGAACTGAAAAACCTTGGTATTTCAATATATTGTTTTGCCTTCTAATACTTTTTGGGTATAATAGATCCCCCATCTATGAATAAGCATGTGTTTAATTTTGTTTATTTAATCTTTAAATCCTGTGACAATACATGTGATAAGTGATGATACATTTAATATGTTCCAAAACTTGTCTGTCTTCTTTGCTCTAAAGGAAAAGCAAGCTCACAAGTTGATCGGTAAGTAGACATAGGGTGGGAGGATAATCACACTACAACCAATAGACTTGGGCAGGATATATTTTTATGAGCTACTTCTAAATTCCAAATGTTTGCCCATACCACTCATGAACTAACATTTGCCTCTAACTTTTATGTTGTGTCATTGCTACAGTGTAGAGATGCTTTTCGTAGAGGAACTTTCCTTTTCTTGAAAATTTTGTGAGCAATCATCTTTCCATTCTGAAGATCACTGAAATAAATTTCTCTTGTAGTAAGCATGTCAAAAAATATTGCAAGGGATCCATATGGATAGAGTAAATTAATAGTCCTCTTTGAGGTCTCCGTTTTGCAATAAACATCGACTCTACTGTTGTTAAGTGAAAGAAAACAAAATTTATATCTTAAAACAATCTATAGTCTTAGAAAGGTTATGGTTAATAAATATGGTAAAACACACATAAGAATGAAAAATCATTATGAAACCACATACGTCGTTTTCATCTTATAATTTTGTGATCAATAACATCTAAATTCTGTTTATTGATCTGAAAACTTGAAATGCTTGACCAACATATATATTTTAGATAAAATGCCTTGATTGATGTTTGTATCTGTCTGCCAAAGATAAATAACTTTTGATGCTTTTCTGAATCTGTAAATGCTTTCAGAGTTAAGATCTGAGGCTTTTCATGCAGTAGCTCTATGATACACACACACTTTTAGTGCTCTGGATTTCATTAGCAATTAAAAATTGGAAAGATTCTAGGTTTAGCCCTAGAATTATGCTACAAAGCTTATGTGTATCTTTTTCCTTCATTCAGAGACTGTTGTGTGTGTGCATATATATAGAAAATGCTATATATATATATTACTAGATATATTTAAAAAATACTCAGAATACATAATTATATGTTTATCAGTCTTAAGGAACCAGAGCCAAGTTGAAAGACATCAGTCTCTGCTTTTGATTCATTCCATGCTCTGCTCTTTAAGTAACCAGTGTCTGCTGGAAACTTTTCATGTAAGATTTCTACTGGGAAATAAAAATTTTAAAAAGAGTTTCTTATAAACATGATAAAAATCTTTAAAATCAAACCAAGGAAAGGAAAGAATAAATAAATACTGCTATGTTAACATGGTTGACTAACAAAATATATTAAAAACAAAACGATAGGGGAAAAGGGGGGAGTGAGTGAGAGGCACATTTCTTGGAGTGTTTCAGTGGGAACCCTAAATTAGGGAATACTATTCCTGAACTACAACAATCTCCAAGAAGCTGGGTTGATTCAGTGGAATTAATATTCAATTGAAACCAGTATACCACTACTCAAATATATACAAATTGGTAAAAGCCTTTCTAGGGGATTCAGACTCATAGAACAATTCACTGAAAGAGCTTCTGAGCTTCTGAAAAACAAGAAATATCTCTTTTTTAAGAGGGTCTGTACCTCTTGAAAACAAACAAAAAAAAAAGGTCTAAAAAATCAGATTTACAGTTATTTTCTTGTATAATAATCCAAATGTCATAACAGAAACGGACCAAGAAAACATCCTACAAACATTTAAACTGCAAAAAGAGCACTCTGGAAAATGTGAGCCTGCTGCTGAATGGGGCAGGGGAAATGGTGACAAAAGATATGGAAAAGGCTGAGGTTCTCAATGCCTTATTTACCTCATTCTTTACCAGTTAAACTGCCTTACAGCCTCTCAGGCCTCTGAGACCAGAGAGAAAATCTGTAGTTAGGAGGACTTACCATTAAAGGAAGGTCACCAAGCGAGGGAGCCCTTCAACAAATTGCAAAGGCAACCAACATCCTCCTCTACTGTATTAGCAAGAGTGATGTCAGCTGGTCTAGCAAGGTGATCCTTTTCCTTTTCACAGTCCTGGTGAAGTGATGTCTGGGATGCTGTGTCTAATTCTGGATACTCCAGGACAAGAAGGAAATGGATTACTGCGCTGAGTCTGGTGAAGGGCAACAAAGAAGACAGTGGACTGGAGTACCTGACATGAGGAAAAGCTGAGAGAACTGGGACTATCTATTAAGTCTGGAGAAAGTTGAGAATGGATAGTATCCATGTATATAAAAGTTTGATGGAAGGTAATGAAGAAGGAAGTGATCAGTGACAGGAAAAGAGGCAATGGGCACGAATGGAAACTCATTAAATTTCATCTGAACACAAGAAAACAGATTGTTTTTTATTGGAGAGTGGTTGCACACTGGCACAGATTGCCCAGAAAGGCTGTAAGCTCTCCACCTGTGTCTGTAGAGACATTGAGTGTGTGACTGGACATGGACCTGAGCAATCTGTTGTAGCTGACCTGCTTAGAGTGGTTGGATTAGTTTATCCGTACAAGTCCCTACCAACCCAACAGATTCTGTGATTCCATTAAAAGGAAAAAAAAAAATCTCCTCCTTCCATGTATTTATGGAATGATCTATGGATGTAGTCATTAGTGCAGTACAATAAGGGCAGATCTGAGAAAGAAATGAAGCTGGTGTTGGGCATCATCTATTTTGTATTTTCTTCAGGAATACTTTCCTGATCAGAAATAAAATATTGGTGCTGATTCAGGAGGTAGAGAGCTGTTAGTTGCTTGCTATCCTATCACTTATAATTTAGATGTTGGCCTCAATACATGGAACAAATACTCAGTTGGGACTATTTCTTTGTTAAAGTCACACTGAGGCTCTGACCCTGCTACTCATCAGATGAATAAAATACAGATGAGATTCAGTATAGGTACAGCTGGTGTAGGAAGGACAGCATGAAGGAACAGGTACAGGTTTTGCTTTGGTAGGATATTTCATAAGTATCTGAGGTAATTCTCTTGGAAGTCGCAGGGTTATCTGTGCAATTTAATAATTCAGATTATTCTGTGTCTTGACAATAACCATAGAACTGAAGGGCTGAAGGAGAGAGAACCTTTTCATATATATTCTCTATCAGAAGAATTTGGGGCAAGATTACACAATATCACTAGGACCCCAAGGGCTGAGATATTATTAGATTGTGTTAAGGTTAAGAAATAAAACTGGTGACATAATTCATTTGC
This sequence comes from Machaerirhynchus nigripectus, assembly GCA_013397975.1. Classification (NCBI taxonomy): domain Eukaryota; kingdom Metazoa; phylum Chordata; class Aves; order Passeriformes; family Dicruridae; genus Machaerirhynchus; species Machaerirhynchus nigripectus. The sequence continues at coordinate 8,765 of VZRQ01002584.1, forward strand.
CCTAAAGAATTTCCATTCTAAAGTCTCTTTCCTGCAAAGCACTTCTATGTATGAACAGGCATCAGATACCTATTGCAGTTTTTCAAAGTTTAACTGTCAAAAAGAAAAAGGAATAAAACACTAAGAAGCCTGAAGAAAATGCTAATAACTTTCATTTGTTAAACATTCTTTAAAAATTCTGTTTCATTAAAATGTCTTCTTTTTGGTGGTTTTACATGGAAATGTTGGATATATGAATTAAGTCTACTTGTATTTGAAACAAAGTACAGTGTTAGAGTCATTTTCACATGAGGACTGTCAAATTCTTTTAGCAACCATAAAAAGTAAGAAGACTGTTTGACAAAGTAAAGAGTAAAATTATTAAAAGTGCATACCTATACATTAGCTAAAAATGCTTTTATCTTAGTCAGAGTACCATGGTAGCTTCTATTGAATCTGAAGTGATCTGTTCCTTTTGAGTCAGGTGTGATAGATTTACACAGATAAAACTTTCCCCAGACATTTCTTCAGTTACTATAAGAGGTGATTTAAGAAGGAATCACTGTTTGTATTGGAAAGTAATTCATTTCTATGCTATGGTCCCATCAAGGGCTCTGATCCCCTGCAGTGATGTATGATGGCCCTGTAATGTGGGCTGCTAAGGGGAAAAAAGAAACCAGAAACTATCAAACATTTTCCAAAACTATGTATCAGATTTTAGCTAGGGGAAAAGATCATGTAGGGCTTAATCCAGCGCATCAAATTAGTGAAGATATAAGATGCTGGAAAAAGAAGACTGGCAGAAATCAGTGCCAAATATAAGCTTTTGTTTTGATGTTTAAATTTAAGATGTGCTAAACATCTTGAAAACAATTATTGGTGATTAGTTCAAACTGCTGGTTCCTGAAAGATGCAGATGGCACAGCACTAATGACAGTAATTACAGTTCAGATACTTTAAATCCACTTGCAATCTAGGCACTTTAAAAACTTTTATGAATAAGCGAGATTAAAAGTGTTTGTGCAAAAATAAAACTCCTCTGTCCTGTACCCTGTTTAACAGAGAACTTACTTGAATATCCTTAAAAATTAGGCACTTTAAATAAGAAGTAATGTGTCTGAGATACTGTCCTGGTTTCACCTGGGGTAAAGTTGGCATGTGATGAGCAATCACATTGTGCATCCCTTGATTTTTAAATAATAAAAATAAAAATAACAATAATAATATTGCTGTTGTTAACTTTAACGTTAATCTTATTGTTATTACCTTCCTTTTCTGTCCTATTAAACTGTCTGTCTCAACTTACAAATTTTACTTTTTTTTTTCTCAATTCTCTCTACCATCCCACTTGTGGGGGTGGGGATGGGGGTGTGTGTGGGTGTGTGTGTGAGTGAGCAGCTGTGAGGTGTTTTGCTGCCGGACAGGTTAAACCACAACAGACATACATAGAACATGCACACAGAAAGAGAATCCATCCCTCAGTACAGTTTTGGTTCTGCATGGTGTTTGTAGCAGCAATAATGCAAGGGCCTGAAGACTTTTTATTGTGATTTATAACAATATAAAAATATTATCCTCTGCTATTCTGATTGCTGTTACTTGAAGTAACAGTTCAGACAACATCAGTAATATGAATGTGAGCTGAATAAGTCTTATGCAAAACCTCACATTAAAGAGAAACGAACTACATCTCTATTTTGGCAAGATTTCATTCTCAAAGAGTTTTCACTCAAAACCTGAAAAAAAGGCCTAAGTATTTAGGTTAAAATATATTAGTGGTCAGTTTCGATCACAGAGCAAGGCAACACAATCTTAATAAAGACAGAAAGTCAAAGTTAGCACTAATTAGATATACGTAGGTTTATGATCACAGATGTACAAACAGAATTGCTGATTCAGTGCCCATTTTAGTTACAGAGATCAAAAGAATGATTTAGCAGGCTATAGGTTTCCTTGTACAGCAATATGACAATGAGGTATTATGACAAGTAGGACAGGAAAATATTTTTAATAAATTTCTACCTGTTAATATACAGAGATTTATTGAAGGGAGTACCACCAAAATCCAGAATCAAGCCAGAAAGACAAAAATCTTTGCTAAGAAACTCTCAAAGGAAACATAAGCTATTAACTGTAACAGTTTACATTAATGAATAGAAATGTGCTGTAACATATTTTATATATATTCATCTGTTAAATATGTAAGAATGCAGATAATTTCATTAAAAAATGAAATATCAGTATTTCAAAGGCAATTTCAAAAAGCTACATGAGGTTTCTGCTTAATAACTTAAGTCAATGGGTCTCAAAATATTGCATCAAAGTAGTTTATTATTTATATATTACTACATTATTTATATTACTATATTATCTTTATATATTACTACATTATATATAAAATATTCTTTCAGTAGTAAACTATTGCTACCTATATGATTTTTTTGGTATTTTTCCGTTCTAAATGCTGATGAAAATTTAAGGATGCCTACAACAATATAAATGACAGTATGTGTAGAGGAAGCAGTTTCACCTTGAGGCTTTTGTTGCTCACTTCACTCACTTCCCAGCTGGACACCTCATGGATGGTTTACCTTAATGGTAATTTAGCTCCAACGAAAAAGGCCTCTTTTTGCCTGCTGCACTTCAAGTTATACTTTATGTCTGACCTCAGGCTGACTCAGTAGTTACCTTTTTTCTCCAGAACAGATGGTTCTAGATTGTTGAACATATACAGCCTGGCTTTACATCATTGTGTGATAAAGTGTAAACGTTCCCAGCACTGATAATAGATGTAGCATTCTGTGTCTACAAATGTGAAAATATTTGCCTGATTTCAAGCACATGCAGTGGCTCATGTTCTGTGTTTGTCCATGTGTGTAAGCTATCTAACCCCTTTTGTTCACATCGAATTAATGTGTGTTCTGCTTTTCACTGAGGGAAAGGTCTGTCTGGTTCACATGGAGATTTACTGAGGTAAAGGAGAGCTCTAGTGACCTGCCCGAGGCCATACAGGGATACAAAACATTTTGCTGAAAGTACTTCGGAAATTAATTTTTTTATTAATTATCACTTTCAGTAGTCAGAATCTGCCCAAGTGCTTTGCAGAATTTTAAATTACGTATGCTAAAGAGTGTGTGTGTGTGGTTGTGTGTAAGGAGTGGGAATTTCTGTGCGCATTTCCATTCATGCTTCTTTTTAATTTACATGAGCTTCTTCTTTCACAGATCTCTAGCACATTTTCTATTCCAGTTAAATCTAAACTATGGGAAAAATGTAGTTTGACTTTTAGTTAGGATTGTTCCTCCTGCAAGAAAAAATTTAATAAAGCCCCCCAAAAAACCCACAAAAAAACGAATCAACAAACAAAAATCTCTTAAAACCAAATAACAACAAGATAATTAGTGAAGTGCATAGTGATAAAAGTGATTTTATTAAAAATGTCAAGTAGGATCTATCTCTTAAGTTTGTATAAATAAACTGCAGTGGTACCTTAGGCAGGATTAGAGAACGGTAGTACTGATAGCCTGTAAGGAATTAAACTTTGGGGAAGATCTTAGTGCCAGTAATTTTCACATGAGTCTTGTGAGTTATAAGAACCCAGTCAGGACATAAACATAATATATGAATGTATCTAAATGATGTTGGAAAGAATTATAGGACGTGTGTACTTTTATCGTCTCACTTTTGAACCCACAGGTCACAAGCAAAGAGCACAAATACTCTGCCTCCCAGCACACCTATGCACTAGAAATGTGTAAGTAAGCTTCAAGGGGAGGAATAAGAAGTAAATAAATTAATTCTCCAATGCAGAACTGTGTTTCTCAAAGTCCAAGTGCACAAAGGAGATTTAGCAGTGGTGGGCAAAAATGACAGGGTAGAACAGTGTATTAATGACAAGTTTGTGATGTGTGTGAGAATAACTACACACAGAAGACACTGGTTGAGTAGTTTTGGTAGAGAGCAGATAGGGAAAGGAAAGAGAAAGACAGTAAGAAAGAGGAGCGCCATCCTTAAGGAATTAAGTTCAGTATAAACTGGAAAAAAAATCTGCAGAAAATTATGCATCTCGGACAACAGCTAGATGGGGTAAAAAAAAATCAACAAGAGCAAAAGATTAAATATACAGTAAGTATAGTATGATCCAGAAGAACCCATCCAGCAACAAAAATATCCTTGGATTTTTGCTTCTTGAAAAATAAAGACACTAAATTAGATCTTCTGTGCCAACATATTTGTTCTTTAATATAAATGATCTTTCAAGATAATAATAATTTAAGACAATCCTCAGATGAAGGCAGATCTATAGCTATTTGCAGATTTCAGGATAAGTGGTAATACAACTCCGTAAATAAATTGAATATTTCATATCATTTTCCCCTTAAATATAAACAAAATACCTCTTCTGAAGTATAACAGAAAAGACTCTGTCCAAAATATTATGGTTTTTTTAAAAGGAAAACCTTGTTTTGCAAATTTTTGCAAAACTCTTTGCAGCACGGGAATTTCAAAGGCACTGAAACAACCAAGCAAACAAGCTTTAAACCCTCTGAAATCAGGCCTTACTCACTCCGGGTTAGTTCTTCTTGAGGAGCAAAATAATGGACATTTTTTCTCTATAATTTTTTCTTAATTATGGTTTCATCATTTTACTATTGGTGTAATATTGAATCTCAATTTATTAGTGAACCATCACTAAATTTATTTAAAATTAAGTGAATATGGCATCTAAGACTGATTTCAAAAAATTTCACCCTGATATTTTAGCTTTTAGGACACATGGAGGAAAAGAAAGACATTTCTTAATTTTTTAATATTTTTTTACTCATTTTCTCCCATTGCTGGTTTTTGCCTTTCTCTACCATAGCCTGCTCACTTGTTTTTTTCCTTCCAATTAAGCTTCAAAATAGTAACTTTTAAGTAGTCTATTTGGATTCACAATGTTTGGAAATCAGAGGTATTGTCTATTTTTGTGTTGTAATTGATTAATTCATTTGGACATAGTGCTATATATGTACGTTTTTAACATTAAGTTGGAACATTGTTTTTCCTTTTTTCACACCAAAAAATTGCTTTGGCTTTAATACATGCTTCTCACTTCTGCAGGATCCTTTATTATTCCAGTCACACTCTCTTCAATTTTCTTTCTCCCGTCTAATCAGCACAATAAGGTTCAACCTTTAGCCTGCTTAGAAAGCACCCATATGAAAGACCGCATGAAAAGTACATGTAGGACAGTATCTTAACAAAATACTCATGCCTTGAATACTGCCAGTCATTTCAACTCAGCTGGTTTCAATACCCAAATGAAGCATAAATTTCCCCCTGGTTCCGTGCAATTGTCAGAGCGTTTTGTGTTCAACCCTCAGAATGGGCCTAGGGGAATCCATCCAGGTTTGCAGCAAAGAGTCCCTTAATAGTACCTAAAGATTAAAAGTTTAGAAGAAGCTTGTTTATCTGTGTTTGTCATAATGGTGAAAACGTTGACTGCAGATCTGATTAAAAAACAAAACAAAACAAAACAAAACCCTTGGGATGGTTTGTTTTGTTTTGTTTTGTACTGTAAGACTGCTTTGACATTTGTTAGGTATCTGCTTCATAGTGCAATATTTTATTTGGCTTTATTTTAGCACTTCAGCTATATCTTCCAAAAAAAAAAAATACACAGTTTATACATTTAATGAAGAAATATCTATACAGGTTGCTAAGAATAGACATAAAGTACTTGAATAACTTTTTCATATCCAGAAATCTGGGTTCTTTTCTCAGCTCATTCATCATCTTTTTTGATATATTTTTCTTTAATATTACATTTGCACAAAATTTTAAGATGTTGAAAAGCAGTCAAAGTGGTGACTAAAAGTTCAATCACTTTCACTTCAACTGCTTTTCTTGAGAAACTATCCAAGGGATGATGTCTCACTGACAAGAAGGTTTTCATGGCACTGATTTTAAATATTCCTTTCAAAAGTTCATTCTCATATATGGCCCCTTTGCCAATACATTAGAAAACACACATAAACTTAAAACAACAAATGTGACCAGCTTTCAAATATTTATATGTACTTATGTAGTTGATTTAAGTATTTATCTTGAAAGCTTTTGTGCATGCCTCTAGGTTTTCCTTTAGGAGTCAAGTAGGAATCAGAAAGATTACATGGTGCAAGATTTCTGTGCATAGGTACGGTGTGTTCTCCCCAGCAAGGAATCCTGCATGAATTTAGCCAACTTTTTCAACTCTCTGTGCCTCTTTTGTTTAACCAATGTCTAGCCAGGGGATTGTCACATTGTGCACCTACATAAACCTTCCAGGAATAATTCTGACATTTCTAGAGGCTTACATAAGGCAATTTATAATTTAGAATGAAGGTTAAAAGTGACAACATAGTTTTATCATCTGTTTAACTAATTCCTTTGTAAGAGGAATTGCTTAGGCTGATTAAAAAACAGAAGCCATGTGATCTCTTTTCCTAAGAGAGTACTCTGACTTACTAATTGCATTTGTTGTTTTGAATATCCTTCATGTGCCTTTCTATTTCTCTCTTTAAATAAAAACATTTCAAAATTATTTATTGTTTTTACAACTAATAACTTAAATTATGGAATATTTTTATATATCTTTAGAAGAAAAATGCACAATAAATGTACGTAAGATATAGAAATGCTTCCAGACATGATTTATATCCATTGTTTACTTGTGGTTTGATGTTTTTTTCTTTTTGTTTTATGGGTGTTATGTTTATGGGGTTATTTTTGCACCTGAGTACTGTGCAGTTGTCTTAAAGTTCACCTAAGGAGACACTAAGAGAAGAGAGAGAAAAAGAATTTTCATTGTTGTTAATCTTTTGTTATTAAGACTGCCTTATGTCTGATTTACTGTGGAGTAGAATCCTCTGTCACATTGTGGAGAGCAACCTACAGAACAAAAGTTTCTAGAAATGTAAACACTTATTCTAACATGAACTACACCTTTCACTCTGTCTTTACTAATTACCCACATACCTGTAAGCAGGACTGACCAGGATCAGATTTTATACCACAAGTAATAGCATTTTCTCCAGAATTCAAAATTAGTTTGTATCAGGGATGTCTCTTCAAGCTAATATGTGGATTTTATACCTGTCTTAGATGCTAGGAGTTCCTGATGACATTTTCTGTGTGGCAGGGTGGATTCAGGATATCCCCCAGAGACCTGCAATTCTATGCCCATTGAGGGCAATGATTGAAATGGAAGCTTTTCCAGACTTTTGCTGTTCTTCAGATAACCCCTTCATTGCCTTCCTCTTGCTTTCAGTAGATGATGAATTTAACGGGTTTTTTAAAGTTTTAAGTTCATTATAGACCTTCCACCTCTTTCTTTTTTTTTAATATTACATTCTACTTCAAAAATGACCAGGTACCTGCTTTTTTATCTTCTTGGTTTGCATTATTATATAGTAAAAATCTTTTATATAAGGTACTCCAATAAATTTTAATCCTTTAAATCCTCTATTTCACCCACCCTCCCACTTAGGGCCCAATTTGCTCTTGCTTCATGCACCATTTGTTCTTAAAATCTGCAGAAGATCCACAAAATTGCTTAATGCAGCAAAATCTGCAAAGCTGTAAAAGGAGTCTTACTTATTCCCTACATGTGATTGTTTTATCTTTAATTAAGCAATATCAAAAAAGCAAACCTTCTTTACCCTCGAAAGCAAAAGAGGTAGCGAATAAAAATCTAAATTAATTAAATAAATATGTCCTAGTTAGGAAGCAGTTGAACATTTTAGGAGAGGTAAATGTCACATAAATTTTGTTACATGTGGATTATATTTCAAAATATATTTAAAAATATATTTTTGTATCACAAATAGTGTGGCCAGCAGGACTAGGACAGTGATTGTCTCTCTGTACTCGGCACTGGTGAGGCCACATCTCAAACCCTGGTGTCCAGTTCTGGGATGTTGACTACAAGAAGGACATTAAGGTGCTGGAGCAAGTCCAGAGAAGGGCAACAGAGCTTGAGAAGGGTCTGGAGTGTAAGTCCTTTGAGGAGTGGCTGAGGGAGCTGGGAGAAAAGGAGGCTCAAGGGAGACCTTATTGCTCTCTACATCTACTTGAGAGAAAGCTGTAGCCAGGTAGGGGTCAGCCTCTTCTCCCAGGCAGCCAGCGACAGGACAAGAGGAATTGGCCTCAAGCTGCACCAGGGGAGGCTCAGCTGGACATCAGCAAAAAGTTCTTCACAGAAAGGGTGTTTAAAAATTGGAGTGTGCTGCCCGGGGAGGTGGTGGAGTCACCATCCCTGTAAGTGTTCAAGAAACAACTGGATGTGGCACTTTATGCTATGATTTAATTGACGTGGTGTTGTTTGGTCAAAGGTTGGACTTGATGATCTTGGAGGTCTTTTACAACCTTAATGATTCTATCATTCTGTAAATGTATTATTAGTTTTACTAGTCCAAACACAAAATTTTTAAACTGTTTGAAAATATTTTTAACACCATTCAATTTGACCATGACACTTGGACACATTTCCTGTGACAGTTCATGTTGATCATTGATAAGAAAAATTTAATACATTAAAATGTTAATATGTTAATATTTAAAAAAAAGATTTTTTTCAAAATGAATGAGAGTAGCAGGAAATTTCATATGTATTAAAAAACATTTTTAATATTAGAGCTTTCAGCTTGTGAAAACAGTCATTTTGCAGAAGAAAGTGGGTCACAGACTGACAGCACAAATACCAAAATTTTGAAATACCTGTGCACTGTCCTGCACAGTGTTCTTGCTTACACTTTGTCAAATCACATTCCTCACTCCCTCTCTCATTCTCTCATATTAAGCCAGGTGTCTGCCTTCACAAAGAATACAGAATTTTGAATTACTGTTCTCTGAATTTTCTAATACAAACACCAAAAAAAAAAGTCATTAATATTAAAAAAAGGACTTTTCATTATTAGCACCTAATTGAAATGATTCCCCAGTGCATTTTACTAAAGACAATTTGGGTCAGATTGGCATTTACCATTGAAGATCCCACTTTCAGCATTGTACCATACCCATGTTGAAATTCCTACTTTGTTCTATGGATTTTCATTATTTGAATAAAGCAGCCCTTTTCATTTGTACAGTTTAATTTAATGATAGCATGCCCATTACTTACTATCACAGGCTATTTGTCATATTTGAGTAGAACGTAGTAACAGACTTCTTAAGCAGAGGTTATGCGAAGCATTCAGACTGTTTCAGAGATTTTATAATCATTTTCTTTTTCCTTGATGGCCTGTGCTTATTTTTATGGCCTGAAAATGTGTTTTAATTCTCTTTTACTTTCTAGGATGGGATAGTAAAGCTAGAGGTGGACTTGCAGGAAAAACTGTATATATGTATAAAATTAAACAGAAGTTTGGCTTTGTCCTGTTTTTAATGAGAGGGTAGAGAAAAAAAATTCTTTTGAGGCACTATGGGGAGTTCTGACTTAACTGAAAACATGTTTTAGTGGTAGAACTGATATTTTTTTTTAGGCTGGAAAAGCAAAATTTATATATTAAAATGAAAGAAGGAGCTGAAAGTCAAGGGGTAATCTGTTTGATGCAGCACATCTCAAGCTGAAAGTCAGTCCCATGATCGGTTCCACTGCCTGAAAGTTACCTCAGAGTTTTCTTCTGCTTGGTATTACTCTGCGTGCTTGAAAAGCATTTAAACATTAATTTCTTCATTTTAAAGAAGACATATTTTTTTCTTCTGACACATTCTAGGAGATACAAGACTTGTGAATTTTCTAGCCCTAGGACATAAAGGATTACCTGTAAACAGGACCTCCTGGTTAGAATCCTGACTCTTTCCCTCTGGATTAAAAAGTCTAGAGCAATATGAAGGAAGCATAATATTTTGGGGTTTTTTTTTCCTGAGGTGACCTTCCTTAGGACTGTCAAAAACTCTTCTTGACAAGATCTCTTATACTTCCCATCATAGGGAACAGGACCAGGATGGATCAACAGAAAATCCCAACCCCCGCAGACTGCTCAAAGGAAGATGCCATAAACAAGCCTGACCCCTATGTCTTCCTTGCTAGAACCCAGGAACACCAATAAAGTTACTAAAAGGTATTTTGAAGATTTGAATTTTGCATATATTGAAGTCTGCCTTTCACATGAGCCCAATGTCTTGGGCTGGTGTTTTTTCCAATAAATTCTAACAATAATAAGAATAAGAATATGTAGTGTCACAAATTTATTTACTGAGATACTTAAGCCAGTGATTTGTCAAAAGTTCTCATTTTCCAATCTTGTAAATGATATTGAATTCATAGAATCATAGAATTCTAGAATCTTAGAATGGTTTGGTTTCGAAGTGACCACTGGCAGGGACAATTTCATCCACTCATAGACTACTGATGAAATTCCAACTATGAATTTTTCTTGTTTTTTATAATATTAATGAACACAGAAGTTTCTTCCTATCACTTTTGACTCACTGACAGTGATAACACTTCCTCAACTGGCACATAAAAAGTGTTTTCAGACAGTGTGTCACATGCAAGAAAAATTCAAGTGAACTTGAATGCATTTTTGTGGCAAAGGGTCAATAGAAAGTATTATTCTCAGTATTGTTGGTTCATCTTGATGGAATACACCTACATAGTTGTAACAAAGAAGGAACAAGTTTTCTGCTTCTAAAACAAGGAGACAGCAACCAATAGTTTTAAAAATTCAAATTTATTCACTCATGATTTTTTCTGAAAATATGGGTATTCACACGTGACATACAAGAATGACATAGCTGAATGACATTTAGATGATAGCAATCCAATGAAAGCTGTATCAAAACGGGAATGAAAAAGAAATCTTCTTAAAACTTTGCTCCGTCTTTCAAAAATTATCTTGATCATTAGCTTCAAAAATCTACTAGTGGGATGTGCCTTTGGAGCATACATATGATTTTTAAGATATTAACGACCAGATATTCATTAAAAGGATGATCAAGTACAACTTACTGTTTAATACAGGTCATAGAATTTATCTAGAAATTACTGAGTCTCTTGATACCATCCTGATATATAACTTTCAAGCTGACAAGGACCATTTTATTCCTCAGCTTCAGCAATCTGTCAATTCAAGGTTGAGTTTTAACCTGGGATTCTCTTCTCCTCCTCATTTTGTCATAAGCATATATTATAATGAAAAAAAATTGCAGTCCCAAAAATTCATATTTCTTCCTCATATGCTGAAGACAGAGATTCTGTTGCCTACTTGGACTAACAGTACAGTTAGATGTCCTAGTGTCTCAGTCTTTTGAGCTATATTTTCAAGCTCCGGGTTATTCTTACCTTTTTTTATGAGATTCCAGAACTAACAGCTGTGAAAAAAAAAAAAAAAAGAAAAAACTCAAGAAATCTATGCTACATCTCCAGAACATCTGTTTGATTAAACAAAATGTACTGAACTTAATTAATATTTGATTATAATGCTTTTTCTTCCACTTACCAAATCAATCTTCAATGTCTTTTTCTCCTCTTGTCAATCTGTCTTAAGAGTTTTAAAATATGGACACCAGAAGCAGGCATGCCATTCCATTAACAGCCTTCATATCTCATCCTAGAAAATTGCTTTGGAGAAATGAAAAGCATGAAAAACTCCTTAGTCTCCTCCTGCCTGTCTGCCATGTGGCTTGGCACTTGGACACAATGAAGAACTGCTTGGGAGCAACCAGGCAGTGACACCTTGGTAGAAGACCAGTCCTCACAATCACCATTGCATGTGCTCCTGAGGACACAGCCTGGACCTGAAAGAACATGGATTTACCCCTGTGTAGTCACGGACCATATTCTGCTCTGCTCTTAAACATTGTTTTCTGCTATCTAGAAGGAACTCTCTGTCCACTCAATCCCACTCTGTTTATGGCCATTTTGGTTCCCTCACTCATCACACCAATTTCTCTCTGACAAAGTAAAGAATGGTGCATTGTGGTTATAGCTTGCACTAATTTGACTGAAATAATTTTAGGTCTCATTCATTTACTGAAACCTGCTGTACTACTGATTACCCAAGATTTATATCAATGCACCCAAAATCTGTGTGTCCTGAGCTATTACCCAAACACGTTCCCTCTTAATTTTTTGTTTGTGATACACATTTTTATATTGGTCCTGAAGACAGAATGATCACAATATTTTTTCTGTAAGTGACTACAAACTGAACAGCCATTAGAGAAGAGAGCAGGCAAGGTTATCAGACAACCATATTTGCAATCAGCAAATCATACTTATAAATCACTAAATCTAAAGTGCATCTACATCTTTTCTAAGACAGAAAATTATATTTCTTTACATTAATAAAGTTTTTCCAATCTAGTGAAAACTTTCACAAAACCACAGCATCATTAAGGTTGGAAGGGGTGTCTGGAGGCTGTATAGTCGAACTCCTGGTCAAAGGGTGAGCAAGCACAGGTTACTCAAGGCTATGTCTGGTTCAGTTTTGAGGATCTCCAAAGACTCAGATTCCATGTCCTCTGTGGTGTAGCATTAGGTAGGCTCATCTGATTACTCTCATAGTGTGTCAGCACTGGTTTTCACACTGTCTTTTGGTCTAAAACTGCAACAGCTGGGCAAGCTGTTGCAGTGTTCAACCACCTTCAAAGAAATAAAGCAGTCTTCTGATGTTTAAACCTATTTTTTATTTTCAATTTGACGTTTCAGTTTGTGCCCATTGCCACTTGTCCTGTTAGTGGGCACCACTGGGGAGTGTCTGGTTCTGTATTTTAACTCCCCACTGCCAAAAGGGAAACTCGTAAAACCTCTCACTATTATGTCAAATAATGTAATCACCTAAATTTTAGTTTTGTTTAAAATCAGAAATATACAACAATACAGTCTTCTAAATCGCTTGCAATATTAAAAAAAAAAAACTAGACCAATTTACAGTTCCAGAGAGTAAAAGATCTTTTGCATCTCATGGTAGCTTCTCGCATGACCTTATGAAAGTCTTTTTAAAAGTTAAATAAATTCAACAGTCACTTTCTAATCTGCCAGTCATTTATACATCCCTGATAAATTATAATAACTAAACATTTACTCCTTATAATATCATGACCTTCACTTGGTTGCTCTTCATTACCGAAATAAGAAAAAAGAAGGTGAGAGAAAAAAAAACCAACTGTGATTTTTTTCCTCCTTACATATATTACCTCTTTGTATTCAAACGTCTGTGAACTTAGCAATAGCATCCAGCACCACATCACAGCCTCAGGTGCCATTGCTATCATCCTGTTCCTGCTGCTGACACTTACACCATTACCCAGATGTTGCAGGACCCAGAGTCTCCATGGACCACAGCTGCAACCTCACGCTGTTTTTTGTGGCACAGATCAGCCATCATGTGAAAAGATGTCTCCTGCTTTCTTTACCCTTTTCATATTCTCAGAGTACTTCCTTTGAGGAAGGACTTTTAGGGAAAGGGGAAGGAAGTTTTAATTTTGCCTCTTCAGGGTGGTTGAACCACCTTGCATTTCTTAGATCTTGCTAACCTCAGTCTTATCCTTCCTTATCAGTTCTGACCTCCTCCTTCATTTGCCCATTTTTAGAAGCAGGATTTTCCTTCTGCTTTATCACATCAGTATCTAAAGTTATCATGTGCAATCACCACTGACATTAGCCATTGCCCAAATGCTGACCACAGAATGTGACTGGGTGGAGGAGGACAGGGACGAGGAGGAGGAAAAGGAGGAGCAGGAGTGGGAGGAGAAGAGGGGGATCACATGTAAATGGTGGTGTATATAGAGATATATTTTCTTTGCCATTTCCCAGAACAAGCCTATTCAGGTATCAGAATAAGGTCCCCTGTTGCACCCAGCTGAGAAACAGATCACCAAAGCAGCTTCAGACTGAAGACTGAGGCAGAATTCACATAAAGCAACTTTTTCTGCTTAACTTTTTCTCCATAAGCTTTTTCTCTGAATATTTAGAGTGTGAATATTTAGAGTAAATATTTAGAGAAACCTCAGAATTAGAACTATGAAATAAATATGAAATAAAAACAACTGCCTGAGAATCTTCCTGTCTCCCCAGTGAGGCAGTGGGAGCTTCTCCAAAACTTCTGAAAGTACCACTGTGGAGCCCATTGCTTCACCCACAGGAAAACTCAGCTAGTAAGATTGGCAAAGAGAATGCAGAAGGCACTGCAATTGAAATTGCTCACCTTGTGAGCTCCCTAATTGAGAAGGTCCTGTGATTCTTGTACCTGTTTTCTCCATTCAAGCGTAGTTTTCCTTTGTGGCTGAAGAATTTTTCCATAATAATTCAATCTGGTAAAGAACTCCTATGTAACAATTAATGTCACATTTAAGCACTCTGAGGTGCTGGGTTGTACTTGCTGTTCAGGTGGGACAAGGTCTATGCAACCTGTAGTACAAATCACAGGGTTTTGGCGACAGCCGCAACACTCTTGTTGGCTGTTTTCCTAAATCCTCTTCTAAAGTCAGTGACCAGCTCCCAAAATGCTCCTTGGTTCTTTAATCTGACTCAGCAAGCAGCCTGGGTCTTAAATCTCTCTGAAATCCACTCTAAACTGCTCACTATTGTTCCTAGAGCATTGGGCTTAAAAAATGGAATGAGGCAGAAGTACTCCAGGCTGAAGGAGGTAAAGAGACTCAAGAGAAGCAAGCAGAGGGTAGCATTTTTTTCTACATTCTTCAGCATCCACGGAGTCCTGGGAGCTGTGCTGCTCACTGAAGAAAATTCTACTCCAGGTGTTTCTGCAATAAAAGAGGGATCATGACTTCATCCTCTGGTTGACTATAGCCTTTTCCAAGTGTCTAGAAAGGTGGAACACATTTTTGCACCTGAAGTTCTGGATTCAGCTGCCTTTATATCTCTCAACAAATCTGTGATGAATCTTTTACCTTCCAGTATTTCTGGCCTAAGCAGGAATACCACTCTCATTAATAAAGTAAAAAGATAGCAACCCACTGGTGAAATATGTAGTAGCAGCATTGCTACTTACCGGAAAGAACAGGTGAACGCTTCATCAAGTGCTTGCACTGACTTGCATAGAGCCTGATGACAAGTTTAATTTCAGGTATTTGCCACCCCAGAAATTTCTTTGGGTGACAACTCTTACCTATCCGAAAAAAGTTCTCTGATATTGCTGGCGCACAGATCTCTTTTGAGGCCATTGCCTTATTAGCTGCTCCTGCCAAAGGTTGAATACCACTCTAGCAAGCTTTAAAATACCTGTCTGGCTAATCTCCATTACAGAAATATGTCTGGAAAGACATTCATGCTCAGTTTGCCCCATTTCATCATTCTTTTGCCTTTGTCTGGTGAAGAACAGTCAGAAGAAAAGGTACGGATTCCACATGGGCCGGCATGTCTGAGCTGACAGCTCATTAAGGATATAAACTGGAGAATCCCCCATGGGCTGATGTGCATGGATTGACTCATTGTGTTTAATTGCCCCTGGTGGAGTTCACACTAAACACTGCAGTTGTGAATTCCCTGCACCTTCCATTTTCCCTTAAGGATTCCACACCCTGGCTAGAAGGTGGTTCTTACCGCACACATTCTCAAACAAACAGCCGGTGATACACCTTGCATGCCGCAGACCCATTTCTAACATGAAAATGTGGAGAGTGCAAAAGCTTATCAAAATATCTCACTGATCTATGGTGGGGAAAAGAGAGCTGATTTGAAGGAGCTTTTCTGTCCCATCAATAATGAATCTGTTTTGTTTGTGACAATGATTTCTATTTTCACTACTTTGCTTTCTATATTCTATTCTGCTACACGTATCAGCTACACATAAACTGGAAATAAATATCTTAAAAATACACCCTCAGCATAATTAAAATATGTAGGTCTTCATATTTTCCATCTAATCTCAGACCAAAAGCTTAATTGGTTATTAAATCTTTTCATGAAAGATTCCAAGACAGGATAAAATTTTTATTCTACTATATGGAAATTACCAAAAATAACCATTCCCAGGTATAATTATAAATCACAGTTTATGCAAATAATCAAGACACAATAATTTTTGATTGTACCTATACTAATTGTAAATAAACAGTGAAATAAGCTTCTATAAAGCTATGGGGTTATTTTATTGTTTGGGGTTTTTTCCCCCCACAGGTGGTTTTAACAATATTTTGGCACTGTAGCTAAGTAATAAATCATGGGGTTTCCATGGTAGCCAAGTAAGCTGAGTATCACATCAGCTGTCTCTGAACGTCAAATAGATTTTAAATTTTATTTAGCCATCCTTTTAAAGTTACTACCTGTCTGAACCATATCCCCTCACTAGTTTAAAAAAAAGTTGTAGCAAGGGATAGAGATTATCATGATATAAAGAAATCATGTCATACTCTATTTTGTCCTGTCATTATTTGGTTTTGGTTTTATTGGGGTTTTTTGAGTTTTTTTGTATGCTTGTTTGTTTTGTTTTTTTGTTTTAGGTTTTTCAGTTAAATCCTATCTGAACTTCTGCTCTACCTGTGTGGTTGAATACGTTTGCAAATAACTTGGAAAAGTGGAGAAATGAGTAAGCTTATAAGGTCTGTTGATGACAGTAAGTTTTTCAAGGTGTTATTGCATGCAGAATTGAAAAATGATTTAAAAATCTGAGCACCTAGGAAGTAAAAAGTCCAGTTCAACTGGGTGGTGATGAGTGTCAAGTGATGCACTTGGCAAGAGGTGGGAGAGAAAAAAATAATAATTGCACATGGAAGGAAGATGCACATGTTGGGCAGATGATTAACATTTGCCCCAAGGCCTTAAGGATTGTTCAGTGAAAACATAAGTTTAGCACTCAAATGTGGTCCAAAATGCAAATCAAAGGTTACAGATTGTAAGGAAAGAGAGAACTTGAAAGGTAGCAGGATTATTCTACCATATAAATCCACAGTAAATCTATATCATGAGTACTATGTGTGCTGTCATGACTTTATGTCAAAATATGCTAATACATGGCCTGGAAATGATTCAGCCAACCAATTAAAAAAGTATCAAATTTAACTTCCATAAGAGGAATAATTAATTAAACCAGGAGTTCTCATTCTTCAGAAGAGACAGTTAAGAAATATTGTAAAAGAGATTCACAAATGCATAGGGTTTGGAGATGCTGGGAGACTTCTTTTTTCATTTATTGTGTCTTTTGCATCAGAAAAAAAAGGGAATATCAACTAAAGGTATAGGACGCAGGTTCAAAAGAAAAACCCCAAAAGGCTGTCCTCTGCTGCTGCAACAAAGCTGTTGAACTCTTTGTCATAGGATTGTGTGTACTTCATTGGACTCAGGGAGAGATTTTCATTTTAAAGCAATCCAAGAAGGGTTGCTAAATGCATAGATGAAGATTTGGCCCAACTTTTGTTATTTGGCTATAATTTATTTCTATCCTAGGTAACTGGAAATGATCTGGTACAGTGGGATCCAATTTGACCAACCGGATAATAATAAATTATTTCTGATTGCAGTTTAAGAAATTATGAAAATGTGATCATATTTTTAAACTATCTTTATCCATTTTATAAATTATTTTCATTTAAAATTATATTAAAAAACCTATAGCTTAATGGACACACATTTATATGCTATCAGGCATTTATTGTAGAAAAGGCAAAGCTAAAGAACTGCAGCTGGCACTGGAAGGGAAGGCTGTGGGGTTTATGGCAGTGTTTATTTGCCATGAGAAGAGAATGTGGCCACAGCCAGAGATGAGCATTTGGAAAATGTCTGTTTCTGCTAAATGAAGTTTAATTGAATTAAACATTTAGGTTACATCTACAGGGAACACATGAGAACAAAAATGGTATCCAAAAAATACCTTTTTACAAATAAAAATATTCATAATAAAACCTTCCTGAAAATTCAGAATTTTGCTATAATTTATTTTTAAAACACGAGTAATACTTGCTTTAACTCTTATTACTTTTATCATTTTAAGCCTTTTAGGTATTTGAAAAATTTTCCATCTGATTGATAAAATCTGGAAGATTTTTATATCTAGAAAATGTTTTAACTGCTTGTCTATATTTGCACAGATAAAAAGACTTTTAAAATATTCTTCATGTTGTGATATTTTACCTCTAATTTTCACCATAAGACTGTTTCAGATCATTTTAGTATTAATTTTTCAGAAAATAAAATAAATTTGTCAAGGCCAGGAAATTAAACCAGCTCATTTAGAGTCTATGCAATGTCTATGACATTTCTTGATTACTAGTTATTGAGGTATGTTTAATGGAGAATTTATGAAGCCAATGACATTTTTCTGCTGACTGCTGCGTCCTGCACTGCAGCACATTGATTCTTCCATCTCCAGCTTAGCCTTGCCACTTCAGCCTGACCCCACATCCTGTTCCCTTTCTTGTGTGGAGGAGCAGCACACGTGCTGAAATGGGATCCTTTCACACCACAAATATGGAGGGGGATTTGCCTCTTAATGCCAATCATAGTTACTAAAATAGTCCATAAGGCTATGCTCTCTATGTTAATCTTGCAAAGGCATTCATAGGACACCTGTTCTGGATTAGACTGCTAGATTGATTTTGCAACACAGTAGTTGCAAAAAATGCTTACACACCATATATAGACATTTGCGAAGGTTAAACGCAGACCATGTTTGGCAAAAATATCATTCCAAAAACTCTGTCCAAGGGATATCTGTGCACTGAGACCTGTGGGTTAACTGAAATCTTTTTCCCTGGTCACTAGCAGATTTATCAAAGGAGTGGTTCATCTGATTAAATGTTGTACAAAATGTTCAGAAATATTTTTGGTTTATAAACATGGATTCATTTTTTATGTGCTTTGCCCATAGTAGAGAGGAGCTAAGTCAGCTATGAGTTGTTCTCTCCTTCTGTCTAGCTGTTGTTCTCTCTTTCTCTGTGTGTGCATAACAGGCCTACTGCGACTACCAGATGAAATTTAAATCATATCAGCATATCCCAACATAGTATTATTTTATGATTACATCATTGGAAAGTGACACAATGGTTAGTGATTCCAAATTTGCCAGTGGCCATTCCCAGTTCTTTCAGCTTTCATGATCGCTATATTTTATGAAATCTCCTTCATAAATGTTCAAAAGTTTAAAGACATATTATAGCTGAAGAATCTCACATTCATTGAATAGGTCTGGCAGTCCTAGGAGAGCAAAAACATTTTGATTGAGATATGATCTAGCTTTTCAATTTACACTAAGTAAAACAATATAAAAATGTTTCATTTTAATTTGTTCCATATGTCACTGATGAACAAAATGTAATAGGTTTTCCCATATGAGTTTATAAAAACATCCAGAGGCTCAGATGCTTCATAATATCCAGATTTCAGATAATATATAGTAGGTTAGCAGGATTGATTCAAGTATATATGAGAGAAATTGATAATAATCTTGAATAAGATTTAAGTTAACAAAAACGTTAATTTAGAAATCATAAACTACCTATGAAAAATTTGATAATAAATTCAGGCTAAGTTTTTTATTTATTTATAGCATAAAGTACACACTATTCCAGAGATGTAGGTTTCTAAAAAAGATGCATGAATAATAAGAGAGTGTACTACTTAAACATCTTTGTTAGAACCCCAAATCTCTTATTTGCTCGTCTCGCAATTTTTCTGGAATTTTGAAAACACGGTTTTAATTATGAAAGGGCAAGTTGTAGCAGATAATAGATTATCATTTGCTGTTGAACTAGTTACATGAAAGAAATAGCCAGTAGAGCAGATGGTTTATAACAGCATAAACACTGATAATTTTAAAGGATAATCAGGCTATTTTTTTTGTTCTATTTAAACTCAAGGGCAACAACATAGGTAGCGGTTCAAGCAATTACCAACCAGAAACTGTTCCTAGCTACTTCAGTAATTCTGGAGTGGGTGAACACTCACACACATTTGATCACTTCTCTAGTATTCTAGACTTGGCCAATCCATGTTGGTTTTGAGCATTTTCTGTATAAGACAAGGAGTGAAAAAGGAATGTAAAAATGAAATCCAGAGAGTTTCTGGTATTTTCTTGTTATAGTAATAAAATTGTTTTGGTTTGGTCACTTGTTTAAATGCTACTTTTATTATTATTTGAATTTTTAAATAATTACTCTTGCTTTACAGAAAAAAGTTGTTGGAAAGAAGAGCCTTTTATAGGAAAAAAATTAAAGTGGTAAGAGATTTTTCCAAAGTTATTAAAACTTTTAATTTATCTGATTTACTTACCATAATTTTGAAGTTGTCCTGGGTTACAGTGTATTCTATTGCCATCTTCATCAGCTGTTGAGACCAGGTGTAGCAATGTTCCCTACCTCCTCCCTCCGGACTATCTCCAGTTAATGGGCCCATCAGGGCCTTGCCTCATGACTCACCATCCCATTGTGAGATGCTCCGCCCAGGGGGAAGGAGCCAAGCATCCCCACCTGGATATCATCTGGGGCTTGGAACAACCTGAGCAGCCTTTTTCCTCTGGATTCCCAGAGGACAAGAGCTACACAACCACCACCGGACTTTCTGAGGAGGACCAGACCTTTTTCCTACAAGATCACTGCTTCAACAGAGCCACTTCAAAGAACACTGCAGCCACCACCTAATCGGGCTGCTACCATCACCCTGCCTGGCAGGGTGTCAGGTCCTACATATCCTGACTCTGGCAGGTTAAACCACTGTTTCTCTATTATTGCTCTGTTATATATAGATATATATATATGTATTAGTAAAAGAACTGTTATTCCTATTCCTCATATCTTTGCCTGGAAGCCCCTCAATTTCAAATTTATAATAATTTGGAGGGAAAGGGGTTGCATTTTCCATTCCAAGGGAGGCTCCTGCTTTCCTTGGTAGACACTCTGTCTTTCAAACTAAGACAGAAGTGTAACAGGGAAGCAAATTAGAAACAAAATAATCCAAGGGTTGAAGGAGTTAAGTAGTGTGAATCTTTGGTTTTAGAAGTGTTGTTGTAGAGTGCCCATTATTGGATGTGCTTCTGTAGGTGAAATCCAGTGGGTTACATTTCTAAATGAGCGTCTGCCTACCTAAATTTATTTCAGACTTTTTCATTCTCAACATCAAGAACAATTTTATGCAGACCAAATTATAGCTTTGGTGGCATCTTGGTAATTTCAGTGAGTTATGGTGGTGCAGGAGAGCATGTGGCTATGTAATTAGAAATTAAGAGCTCTTCTGGCAATGTACAAACACGATGATGTTCCTTTTTTATACATGTCTTGATCTTGTGAGGGACAAATGAGAGAGGGAAAAAAATCCATTTAAATTAATAGAGATCATTTTAAGCAAACAGCTATGCACAAGCAGATCTGTCAAACATAAATACATACTTTATTCCTAATCAATTTGTAGAGCAGATTTATACCTAGGTATAACTCTCAACATGGACCATGCTATGCCTACAGAAATGACATATCAGCATTAGCATCCTGTCTTTACTAGAACTCCCTGTGTAGCTATATTGAAACTAGCAGAGGAGAAAAGGCTGCAAGCAGGTAGGAAGAGTGAATGGGACAGAAATTCAACTCCATTCTCACATATCATTGTCCAGATTCATTAAGGGATGTTATCTTTTATTGACATATTACATTAGTTGAGATTTTTCCCTGACAGCAGCAAAGAAAGGAGAAATTTATCCTTCACTATTTTGGATAGTGAAATTCAAGTCATGACATTCAGTTCCTACTACTCCCAAGACACAGTGTCATTAGGATTATATTTTCTTATTTCACAGCTTGTCATACCACTTATACATTGCTAGATAGTCCCCTTTTTTTTCTCTGTAGAAAGGTTAGACAGAACACATGATCACGTAAACAGTGAAATCAAAGCATAGATTAATTATGCTGTAAAGAAATGGCTACTATTTCACTAAGGTCAGACAGAGAAGTTACAATGAAAAAGGAAAAATGTTGACATTAAAAAAACCCTGTAAAAATTTTAATATACTTGCAGGTTATTAAAGATATAATGGTTTTAAAATATTTTTTCTCACCTTTTATTTAATGAGTATATTTTGTTTCTATAGGGTTTTTGTTTTTTTTTTTTTTTTGCAGTTTGGAAAGAGATCTCATCGGTTTTCCTTTAATAGCAAACTCCAAACTTTGCTTTGTTGACCCAACCTGGTTTTGTCACCACTGCTTGTTTTCACTCTCAGACCTTTATTTCTGTAGGAAAAAAAATCCACAAAAAACACAAACCAAAAACCAACAAACAAATAGAAAAACCTCCATAAGTATTCATATTATCTGTAGTGAGGTAAATTCTTATTACTCTAGTTGTTTCTTTGAAAATGTATTTAGGGCTTTGTCATAAAGTTTAATAATTCTCAGTGGCTACAAGGCATTCAGTGTTGTCCTTTAAAAAATAAATAACAGTATATTTAAAAGTTATATTTTGGCATTTCTGAATGCTTGTATTCTTCTTTAGTATCTAGAATCCACATTTTTATTGCATAATGAGATGCTCTGTACAGTTTTCTTTATTTTGGTTGTATTTTCAGAATTCATTCTATTAACTATAAATTTAGGTGCAAGTGGATTTTGTTAGTCTGAGAAACAAAAGATTCCAAGTTTAGGCACATTTTTCCTGCAACAACAGATGGAGATCAAGAAGAAAATGCATGTCTTGAAGTATGAAACAGAAGAAAATAAGCAACAGCAGCAACTGTATTGAGTGCAGCAATGTTTTCCATGAATGCACTTTGCTCATCTGTCTCTGCTTTGACCATAGAGGATTCATTCTTTATAATAAACAAAAGCAGTGATTTCCTAGACAAATATGGATATTTCTCCATTAAGGTATCTTTTTATGCATTGTACTTCATCTCCCATTATCCATCTTTATTTTCCAAATAATCACTCCACACCATGATAAGATTTCATGCAAGAAATTGATTGTTCACATAAAGTGTTTACAAATATTTCTAGTTGAATAAAAATTTCTTTCCAAATGTAGTCATTAATAGCGTATTAGATTTTCTAATAGCACTGGCTACCAATATGGGGATTATATATGAAATTTTTCCATCAGAAAAATTAAAATATAAAGCACTTCATAGTTTGGTTTGGTTTCTTTTCACTTTTGTGCTTCACTGGTTAATTTTTGTCTCACTTTCTCAATGAGGACACAGACACTGTCTTTAAGGAGAGCATATTAACCATTTCTACACTGTAAATAAAGCAGATGAATGTCAGCCTGAATGGTTCTAGCTGCAGTTAAAATAAATTTAATATTTCAGTACACCAGGCATTTACCTAACAAACTTGTTAAAGCTTAAATCATAACAATGAAAGATTTTTAGGATAGCACTTGAAAAGAACTCTTAAAACACTCTGAGAAGGAAATCAGAATAAATGTTCAAGGCCATCAGGGAAATGGGGTCTGTTTGAGTTTTGTTCCATCGTTGTCTACTTGTTTTTAAAAACTCTATCCAAGCTGTTTTCTTTAGCTGTTTGTGATATCCATGTGCCACTGCAACAAGAATGAGAAACTGTAAGCCCTGACCTCTGGTCTGATTCCTAGTGAAGCCTGAATCTGTCTTGCATAGAAAATTCAATTATACAAACCACGTGATACGTAAGGGGTGCATTTTTCAATAGAAAGGTGTGATCCTTCTCCTGCAATACTTTAATGTTACTTCTTTTGGTGCTTAGTTCTTGAAGCCAAGTGGGAGATTTCTGGTTAGCGTACAGAAAAGAAGTGTCAGTGATGTTCTTTAGAGTAAGTGATAAGATGCTGGTCTCTGAGGTTTGTTGACTTCATTTCTGAATGAAAACAACAATCAAAAACCAGCTGGATTGATATGTTCCCAGATTGGGTGTACTTAAATCCAAGACTGAGTTTTATACACCAGGCTTTTTTCGGTTGTCCAGAGTTTGTTAACTTTTTTTAATGCTAAATGTAATTAAGCATCAATGTAATTTTTCTATACTTCATTTCTGGGGAAACATCTATACATTTTACAGTTTCTTGACCTTTTCTGCTTGTTAGTTCCCTGAGCATTTCTGACAGGGTGGTTATTTCCTGAAATAATTGTGGAAAACAAACACAAAAATCCTATTTATGGACTAATTTCTTCTTCTGTCATATCCTACATGTTCATTATAAACACATTTGATGTTTATTACATTTCTAAAAATACCAGGTGTTAGAACCATCTATTTTAAAATGTAAGAATTGAGATTTGGGAAATGTATTTTCAAATTTAAGAACGAAAAAATTATCTAAAAATAGAAGCAGACAGCAGCCTTGAAGTTTAAAAGAAGCAGACATTAAGAAACCATAAAAAGAATATTTTGAAAGTTTCATAATTTTAGGGGTCTGGTACATAATTGAATTTGATCCTTTGTAATGCAAAGAACAGATGTTAGGGAAGCTTTTTTCTTCCTCACTTCCTCCGCCAGTAATTTTTCCTCCTTTGTAAAATTATCTCACATATTTATTTCCTGTATAAGGCAGATCTACACCACAGTGCAACTCACCACCCACAGCTGAGGAGAAGTATACTGTCACATGAAAATAAAGAAATGTATCCTGTGTCAACTGCTTTCCTTTGAATGAAAGAAGAAATATGTTTCCAACCTTTCAGCTTGACAAGCTATGTATAAACCACAGAGCACATCCCTATTTATTTATTTTTAATTCGTCAGCCACCAAGATGATTAAATTTATACACACAAATTATATAATGAAAAGCAGAAAAAAAAGTTGATCGAAAAGATGGATGCAATTACTCCAGTGCTCTTTGTAATCATCTCCAGACAGAACATCTTCATCTCATGCCACTTAGACAAAATATAATGCTTTAGATGTGGAGATATGCTTATTATTTGCCTTTTCCAGAACATCTGACAAAACTGGGTATATACATTGGGTTCTATTTGATGAAGTGTGCCTCCACATTTACATGAATGGTAGGCTTCTCTTCCTAAATTATTCTACATCTGTGAGGTAATAAATGCACTGAATGTAAGACTAGCCATGCTGTGTCAGTCTAATGGTCAGTCTTGTCCTATATCTTATAAACAAATATGACGATGGGTGCATGATAAGCTGGAAAACATAATAAAAAAGAGGTGTGTAGAACTATCCTTTGTCCAGGAAAACTTTGGCGATTTTAACCAGTAAACTTTTCCAGACAGTATTCACAGCTGCTAGGTACTAAAGATTTTCTGCTGACGATTCAGGCTTTTCAGTGCTCCTATCTTATAATGAAGAGAATCACTCTCCTCAGAGCCCCATTTATCCCCACTGATTCCACAAAAATTCTTGGGTGACGAATTTAAACATAACTAAGTTTCAGTTACCTCTGCATTGTTGGGTGAGCTACACTATTGATGCACTAATCTACATTTGGAAATGGTCTGATATGGTCTTATTTTAATTGTTTTATTTTTCAGAAGATATCAAAATTAGAGGTGAAAGCCACGAGATATTCTAATAAATTCTTAATTACACTCAGAAATACCAAGCAATTACCTGTCGCTCTTGTACTGGGAACAGCAAGAAACGACATAGGCCCGATCCAGGAAGGAATGGAACAATTTATTAATATACAGACTGATTTTATGTCTTAGTTCACTTGAATGGCATAAGGTTATTGGTCACTGACCATCCACCTCTCAGAGTGATTGGCTAAACCCTACAATACTCATTTCAAAATATTTCTCCAGTCAGTACAACATAACAACTTGCACCTGCAAGATAAAGGATTGGTTTACAAAAACCTCTAACTGTTTTGGCCAGCGTCCATGTGAAAGTCCTTGCTTTCCCATGGACACTGGCAGAGAGCTGGAAAATCTCTCAGTGACCAACTTTTAGCATCCACAATTACCTGCCTAAACACTACTACGAATATACTTGGTGTTTTATCATAAATGCTGTGCAAGTGATGTGCAAGTTATACTGACAAACAAACAGAAAAAGAGAAGCAATCCATTTTGTAAAATCTAACTGGCCCAGTGAAGCTGTGGCACTAGAAAAACAGCAGAAACTCAAGCAGGTACAGCTGGGCCATGCAATGTTACCAGTTAAACAATGATATAGTTACATACCTATGGATCTGAGCCTGAACCTGTAAGTCAGAAAGATGGCTCATCAGTCAGATGCAACTATTTGTCAGGTATATTTTACATATTTACCGAGAAAATAACTTTAAATTTATTCTTACCTTAATAACATGGTCCTTTCAGTTAAATTTTCCTTTTCTCTTTTATCTGGTAAAAATATTTATACATCTAGGGAATGGGTATTTGAAGACCAGATTACAAAATATTCACTCATGGTCAGTAATTGCTTAAAATATGAATGGCATTACTGCAGACAGTAAGATAGCTCAGAGTAAAAAAACATGACCTAACTAGATTGCAGATCTTTTACTATCCAATAAACTACATTCCCCTGGTTTCTGGAAAACTTCACACATAATTTCTTTTTGCAAAGTGCTTTGGACTGAATTTTGCCTGCAATTTACAGTTCTCCAATTTTAGGTTTCCTGATACTTACTAAATGTCCTGTTACAAATGTATTTTGCCACTTGAACTTGTGAATGTGAATTCTCTATACATTTCTTTCTGAAAAAATATTTTTTCCTTTGGAAAGAGGGAAGTCTTTAGATGATTGCACTCATATCACCAGCATTTGGGTTTTTTTTGACAATGCAGGGATAGTCTTCAATATCATTACATCTTAATTCAGTGAATTTTGTAGATCACAGAATCACAGAGTAATCCAGACTGGAAGCAAGCTTGAAATCATCTGGTCTGAACCCTTGGTGAAAACAGGGCTGATCAGATCAAGTTGCTCAGGTCTGTGTTTGTTCAAGTCTCTGTTCTGCCAGGAAAGAGAATGAAGAACTCCTACATCCTCTACTGCACTTCTTAAGATTACTTTAATGATACCTCCTATGAAGAGAAAATAAACTTGAGAAAAGCTACACAGAGCATTAAGGGCAGCTGTGGAAACATGTTCATTAATGCCAAAAGTAGTGAGACATTAATTTTTCAAAGTTTAACCCTCTAGTAACTCATTTCAGCATCAGCACAGTAATTTAAAGTCTCCAAAAGATGAACAATAGAGACGAGCTCAAACCAGGAACAAAAGAAATGAGAACAGTGAGGAAACATCTTCCAACAAATGACTGAGGCTGTATTCTTGAATACATATGCTATCAAAGTGGCACAAAACCTTTGAACTGTAGCCTCATTTCTCCTAAAACAGATCCCATTCCATTAGTGATTAGTATCTACCATCTCCGATACAAAAAGAAAAGTTGTGACCATATTTTCAAGGACAACAAAACCATGGTGGCCATACATCTTGGTTTCCTTAGCTTAACTCTAATTTTCTTCTGGCTTGAAAAAAAAAAGGAATTAAGTATTTTTTTTAATTTTTTTTTCTGAATTTCCAGACAAATGACCACTGTGCATGCATAGTTTACCTTCATGTGTGCATACAGCTCACTTGACCATGCCCAGTAGAGGTAACCTGTTCCAGATGTATTAGATTTAGCTGTGTATGTCCTGCATGGCACGTGTTCCCATGTTTCATCTGGTGCTTGTGTGCCCAGAAATGCAGGAACACAAGGTATAATAGAACATTCTAGTTAAATGACTTGAAAGCAATGTTCCTCAAGGCTTTTTGACAGTAACTTTTTGTATGGATCTCCGTGCTTCATGTAACCCAACAGTCCATTTGTTCTTCATATATCAAAGAATCATGGAATCATAGAATGTTAATTTGGAAGGGACCCATCACGATCATCGAGTCCAGCTCCTGGCCCTAGGCAGGACATCCCAAAAGTCACACCATGAGCCTGAGAGCATTGTCCAAATGCTTCTTGAACTCTGTCAAGCTTGGTGCTGTGACCACTTCCCTGGGGAGTCTGTTCCAGAGCTCAACCACCCTCCGGGTGAAGAACCTTTTCCTGATATCCAACCTAAACTCCCCTGACACAAATTCATGCTGTTCCAAGTCCTGTCACTGGTCATGAGAATGAAGAGATCAGTACCTGGCCCTCTGCTTCCCCTTTTGAGGATGATGAAGGCTACAGTGAGGTCTCTCCTCAGTCTCAGTTAATATTACCCAGATACTTTGCCACTCAAGGTAGACTTTTAAATACAACCATGTGGAAGCTCACGGAATGGTTTGAAGCAGAATGAATGTCTCTATATCCTTGTTTCAAATTTTCCATTTCTTAAGAGATAAGTATTCTCAAAAGCAATTAAATAGGAATTCCTATTATTCCTATAATTCTTTTCTTTCTTGAAATCTTCCTCAGATTTCCAGGAATTAGGTTAAATTATGGTTTTTCTCCTACACTGATTTGTGATTAATCTCTTTGGTTACGGTGTGTGATGTGTTCATTTGCTTTTAAGTTATTGTTTTATTTTATGTAAGCATGAGATAAGTTCTAGTTCACATCACTGAGAGCTTTTGTCTACAACAATTCACATTCAAGTTGAAGTCCTGGACACCAACAGTGCTAAATCTCATGGTCTCAGCTTCCAATAGTTTGGAGGAGGCAATCTCTCACCACAATTTTTTTTCAGAGTACACCTTTATTGAACCTCATCCAAGCAGCACAATATCACCATCAAATGTTTTACCATGGGCTGCTTTAAAGGAGCTGGGCTTCAGCAGCTGTTTACTCTCATTAATTTTCAAGTATCAGTGTCTTTGTAATTTCAACAGCATGGTAGTCTGCTCTTCATTAAAGTTATTATTTTATGTTATTGTTTGCTGTAGGATTTAAGGTTTTCCGGAAGTATGATAGATAACACATGGAGTCTTACAGACAACTGGAGAAACTTCACAAACTGAACTGTGAACAGCCCAAGGGCCATATCTGCAGCAGATCACTCCTAATTCACAAAAGGTTCTTCTAAGAGAAAGCCAGCATGTGTGGTTTGGGAAACAAAGATAACAAGGAGCAGACCCATCTCATGTTGCCATGGGAATACTTTATACTATATGTCTGGATAGTGCAGAAGTACTCATGAGTTGTCTCTATAAATCACATAATTAAAATAGGGATAAATAGGACTAATTGCATGTTTTCTGCAGAAAATTGGTCACTATCTATTATCACAGATAATTTCAGGATATCTGACAGAAATTACCCTTGGTTTACCGCAAAAAGAGCTCAACACATTCCTTTTAAGACATTTTAAAATAATCCATGTTTCAAAAAAGAAAGTGCCAAAGAAGGAAAATTATCTCCCAAGTACACTGCCAAGGTCACTTTTCTTTGGTTTTCCATTCTTCCTTGTTGCAGGAAGCAGACAACAGAGGCAATAGTCAACGTAGATTTGTGGAGGGAAAACCATGAGCCTGAGAGCCTTTAGCAATGAGATGATTGACCCACTGGGTATCCAGGGGATACCAGTGAATGCTGCCT
Organism: Machaerirhynchus nigripectus; assembly: GCA_013397975.1. NCBI lineage: Eukaryota > Metazoa > Chordata > Aves > Passeriformes > Dicruridae > Machaerirhynchus > Machaerirhynchus nigripectus. The sequence continues at coordinate 38,116 of VZRQ01002584.1, forward strand.
ATATTGGTTTTTGTAAATTTTTCAGCACTGTTGTATCCTCATGTACAAGTTGACTACACATGCACCAGATAAGTGGACAGTGACGTGGATCTAAAACTGGGCAAACTGCTGGGTTCAAAGGCTTGTGATCAGTGGCATGAAGCCCAGGTTCAGGTAAGTCATTAGTAGTGTGCTTCAGGGAAGGATACAAGAGCTGAAAATATTTATTAAACTAATGAAAATAAGTTTGGGTGAATACAGTGAAATTATTCATGAAGTATTGTCCATGAAACCATAGATCCTGTAGGGCAATTCAAACACTTTCCATACACAAATTTTGATGAAAGGCACAAAAAATTTGTCATTTACTATTATTGCCCTCAGAATTTATTCAAGCAGTTGTAAATAAAGACAGAGTTCAACCTTTTAGGTCCCATATGACTTGGGGAAAACATGATCTGAAAAGATAAAACTTGAAATATATTCTTCAGGACTTGCATCCTGCAGTACAGTATTCTGGCATTTCTCCCTCTTCCTAACCCACTCACACTTAAAGGTCAACCAAGGTTATGGTTTAAATGTTATTAGAATGGGTGAAAAAGAAATACAGTGGGACTTACTGATAGAAGAATTATAGGAGACTAAATTAAGTCGACAAAAATGAAAATATAATTTAGTCCATATTGCTTGTTTATGTATTTGGCACATTTTAACATTCTTTGAGGGATATATAACAGTATGTTATGAGTTAAAAATTGAAGCCAAGAATAATGTTAATTATATTAAAGGAAGAGAAAAAAATATGGTCATAGGAAAAGTAAGCTACTAAATCTAGGTAACCTCACTCAAGAGGAAAGAATGTATTCAGGTAGGCCCTACTTAAAAAAAAATTCCATAATCACAGGTAGTGTTTCAGATACAAATTACATGGCAAAAAGTTTCAAATAGCTGTGACAATGTCTACAGCACACTTGACTGATTTGCTGCAAATATAGGCTGTGAAAGATGATGTCTGGGGGAGAGAAGCTTTGACATGTCCTCTCAGCTGAACTGTTCTGTCAGACACCTTAGCATTGTTTTTCCTTAGGAATAAAATATTTTACTTTAACCTCTTCAGTATAATTTGAAGTACCCCTGTGATATCATCCTGGGCTTGATGTTTTATAATTCCCAGTTCCTCCTCTGTGATCTTCAAATAACTGTTTCTGCTCTGTGTATAAAATGTATTTACATGCTTGGGAAAGGGAATGATGAAGGGTTACTACAGTTGTATGTAGCATCATCTATCCTTAGGTTGTCTGGAGGTGAAGCATCACATGTCCACTCATGGTAAGTTGTTACTTAGATAGTTTGTCTCTGTTCCCTAGATAAACCTCTGCATTATTACTTAACCTCTCTGCTCTGGAGAAAAGAGATTTCTTGCCTCTTCCATGACTTCCACATTAGATTAATTGGAGTTTTCTTTTTTGGGGGTTGGGAGGGAAGGATTTGTGGAGAAGAGTAAGAAGGACATCTTGTCTTCATTTCAGAGTCTTCTGGTATTATGCTCAGTACTATTACTCTTAATGCCTTGCCTGGTTGAGTATGAAGATCTAGACGTTTTTCTCAATTTTTTTTTTATATCTGCCTCTATCTCTTAATGCACTTTAAGATTATTCACTTTAAATAAAAATACAGGACACAGTCTTAACTTGCCAAAAATACTTACAAAACTTTTGTAGCTGGGTGTTAGAGACAGTGTAATGTCATGTGACTCTAACCCTATATCTCTGTTAAAGGCAGTAGGATGATCCCCACAATGATATCAGTAACAATGATATCAGAGAGGAGAATCTTCCATGGGACAGAAATATATTGTTGAAAACCTCATGTGAACAAGGGGAAAATCTGAGACAGTGAATAACTTGTGATTACAGTCAATTACTTGGCTTCCCTGATTTATTTCCAGAAGTTAAGCTGTAATGTCAATTCACAGTCAAAGCACAGCAACTTGCATCAGCAGACTAACAGTTCTAAATGTTGGTAAAACACAGATCTTTTCTGAAGTTGCCTTGAAAGACTTTCTGATTGTTTAAATGTCCTTGGCAAATTAGTGCCTGCAGGAAATAAATGCCTGCTAGGTTGTGGTTTTTTGTTTTCTTCACATTGTTACAATTACTGTTGCTATTTTTATTAATAGAAATACTCATAAAAAGAGTGGAAACTGAGAAAAGGAGGCAAGAATAGAAGTCTGATTAGTTAGTTTTGAAGGGATTTCCAGAGAAAACAAGCTGCTGACCAAACAGCATTTTGCCCCTGCAGATCACAACAAAAATATCTGTGTCCAAAGTTTAAAGATTAAAAGATACATGTTATAATGAATAACATTTTCAAAATGAACAAACAAGATTCATCCAGGGTCTTCAAAAGTTATCTTTATATCCTAGTAATGCTTATGTCCTGCCAGGAGTGAGATAAAAACTGAGAGGATGGGTCATATTAATAATCATGAAAATCAGATAAAAAAAGGAAAAAGGAAGCACTCAAAAATAAAATGTAAATATTCAAATTGTGTTCTGATAGTGATTCATTCAGCATGATGTATTTTTTTAGAAGTCTGGGAAGTCCTTGCTAGTGTTCTCCATTATTTTCATACTCTCAGTAAAAGTATCAAAGAACGTTATATCCCAGCGATTAAGAGATGAAGTTTCAGAAAACTGTGATGTACATATTTGGAATGTTTTGTTACCTTTTACAGCTTTATAGAAGACTCATATCACATTTTACAATTCATGTTGTGATCAGAGAAATAAATAAATTTCTTTCCTCTTTTTGAAAGTTAGGATGAACACAATCTCTGCACTCAGGAAACAGAGCAGGAAAACTTATGGCAGGCTTAGCCAAGACCTGCATGCAAAGATGGGGATGAGCAAAACTGTTACACATGTTCATCCATTATAGACAAATGTAAAATTTTGCACCAAAGTAGGTAAGCTTAAACATTTGGGGATGTTACAAGTTCTTAATACTATCTCTAAAGTGATTGTCATTACATAAATTTGCTAAATGCCTCTCTCATTTACCCTACTTCTGAGGTGAGAATCCTTATCTATAAGCCAAAGGTCAGAAGGTACTGGAAAAAATCTTTTAAAATGTGGTCCATTAAACTATTATCTACCTTAAATTATAAGTGTTAGTACTGTTATCTTAACTTTAAATTATTATCCATTAATAATAGTAAAGAAAACTTGACCAGAGGAAACATAATACTTGGCTTTGTAAATCACTAATAGCATCCTACGTAATTGTCCTGGGTTACAGTGTATTCTATTACCATCTTCATGAGCTGTTGAAACCAGGTGTAGCAATGTTCCCTGCCTCCTCCCTCTGGACTATCTCCTGTTAATGGGCCCATCAGGGCCTTGCCTCATGACTCACCATCCCATTGTGAGATGCTCCGCCCAGGGGGAAGGAGCCAAGCATCCCCCACCTGGATATAATCTGGGGCTTGGAACTACCTAAGGCAGCCTTTTCCACTGCATTCCCAGAGGAAGACCAGGTCCTTCTACACTACTACTCAACCTTCAGAGGAAGACCAGACCCTTCTAGAGAATCATTGCTTCAAGAGAACCATCGTTCCAGGAGGACTGCAGCCATCATTTAACTGGACTGCTACCAACCCCCTGACCATTGGGGTGTCAGGTTTGTACTCTGACTCTGTCAGTGGGTTGGTTTTTTTGTACTATTGCATTTATTTCATTTTTCCTATTAAATTGTATTTCTGACTTGGAGTCTCTCACTAGTTTACTTTCAAACTAGTACATTAATCTATTATTACACTTAAACATTTCAAGGTACCTTAAGATTTGTTACAATTTAATTGAAAAATACACCTTTTGAGACTGGTAGCATTTGAGATACTGAAGATATTCCGTTTTAATTGAAGAATGGAATTATAAGTCCTTCCAGGAAAAGTAAAAACCTCTATAAGACTATTTTTAGTCAGAGAGTGGCAGACTCCCAACAGAATTACCTGTAGTCTTCTAATACTGCTTCAGAGAAACAAGATGTCTTCAGTTTTTTAAAGTATTGACTGTGTGTGATGTTATGCAAATTCAGAGCTTAGGAAAGTTCAGCAAAGTGCAATGGCAAAAAGTAGGACTGAAAAGAGAAAAATTAGTTAGCCTTGCTCAAATACACAGCTATAACACAGGGCGTATAAGGGAAACTGCTTCTCAAGGTGCAAACAATTAAATACAGGAGGTTTATGTATAAATTAATTTCATTTTGTCCACATATATAATGTATCTTTCAAAAACTAATTTTTTTGGCTTAATGATCTGATGTAGTAAACTATTTCTAGTTTTTTAAAAAATTATCTTTAAGTTACTTGAGAAAATTATTAATTGATAACTTCTTATTGTAGCTCAGATTTTATTTTGCAGAACTACCTTCTAGTCTCTCTGCTTTGCGAGGCTGAAAACCAAACACTGTAAAAGACCATTCAGGTATAGAGCCAGTTTTACACACCATTTTCTGCTCATAGTAGTGAGTAAAATATACCTCACAGAATAAAATATGTTGCACAAAGCAACAGAAATCTGAGACAGTTCTCAAGGTTTGCTGATCAGCTGAGATATTGCTTTATTCAGAACAAACATTGGCTCTTTGGTCATGCTGTATCTTCAATAACAAATAGTGAATACTCTTCAGTGAATAGTGTCCTATTCATTATGGCCCAATATCAGTCTCAGGTAATTTGCATTTTAATTTTAAATTAACAGAGGGACACCTTATTGTACTTATTATTCCTTAAAATTTCTTTTTCAGCCTCAAACATTTTTGCCTTAGTGTCCAGATGCTCAGTTCAGTGATTACCATATATTCTGGTCTATTGACAAAATCTTTGTAGAATCATAGAATATTATGAGTTGGATGGGACCCATCAGGAGCATTGAGTCCAACTCCTGGCCGTGCACAAGACATCCCAAGAATCACACCATGTGTCCGAGAGTATTGTCCAAATGTTTCTTGAACTCTGTCAGGCTGGTGCTGTGACCGCTTCCCTGGGGAGCTGTTCCAGTGCTCAACCACCCTTTGGGTGAAGAGCCTTTTCCTGATATCCAACCTAAACCTCCCCCGACAGCACTTAATGCCATTTCCTTGAGTCCTGTTCCTGCCCACGAGAGTGAAGAGGTCGGTACCTGGCCCTCTGCTTCCCCTTGTGAGTATGTTGAAGACCACAATGAGGTCTCCCCTCAGTATCCTCTTTTCCAGGCTGAACAGACCAAGTGACCTCAGCCACTCCACATAACACTTCCCCTCCAGGCTCTTTACCATCCTCTTTAGGAAGATTATCATAGGCATCAAAAATATAGAGATACAAAATTAGCTTAATATAATGTAGATAAATTGGCAAAACCCAGAGGTCAAATTTCAGAAAGTGTTAAAAAATCACTCTCTGAAAAAATTAAGGGTTTTTTAAGTTCTCAAATTAAGACAATTTTTTTATTAAAATCCTTGTTTAAGAGTCCTAATTGTGGCTTGCCTTAAGCTGTGCCTGTCGCTCCTTTGATTCATCATACTTCCTTTTCTAGTAACGGCAGTTCTCCCATAACTGCTTCAGCTTCAATTATTTTGCCATGACTCCTGAAGAACTTTTGAAATTACAAAAAAGGCTTTTGAAGGGTAATCTAGCAAATAATCTATAAATAGCGGCTAAGGGAATGATAGTCTCAGATTCATCTTAATATCTTAGTGTGGGATGTATGTTTGATATCTGTCTACCCCTTTTCTCTAGGAGTCTCATTTCTCCCATAATGTTGTAGTATTATATTTTTATATTGTAACAATATTTTATATATACATATATATTGCAGTTATTCACTAATACAATATAATATTAGTGAATGATTAAAAATATTTGAAATATAGGCAATTTACTGCCTGTATATTCTAGTGTTTCTACATTAAAAAAAAAAAAAGGGACTCACAAATAATAATTTTAGAAAGCTGAAACATTCTGAGCTACAAATGTTAGACCCAGAGGAATTTGGTTTTTTTTCTACCACTTTAGCTATGAATTGTCAGGTCAATAGGTCTGACTTATGACTAAGCATGTTTTGAAGGACATGAAGCCTGTTTCACATGGGATAATTTATCAGTATTAGAACACTTCAGTTTAGTGAAAAATTCATATACTATTAAGAGTCATGCCTGGGATTATATTCTTGTACCAATCAATAACTGGTTTTAAATTTAAAACCACAGCAGCTGCATGGTGTCACCCTAATTTCCTAAATAACATTATGATACAGTCTGGTAGTGATACTGGCACTGCAACACTAACCTCCAGGCTTTCCTTCACAGCAGCTGTATAAAAAGTATTGTCCTTCAGTGTAATTCCATTACATGTACCTTGGTTCATAGTTACTTTAGTGGATAGGGCAGGATACTATCCAGTCTTGGGATTTGTGCCTCTAACAGAAGGCAGAAACTAATATCTATTTTAAAAGAACCTCAAAAGTCCCTGTAAATTTGAATCTGAGGGGTCAGTGACCTTCTCCTACTTGATCTTTATTCCTTGTCCTCTCCTCTCCCAGGAAAGGGTCTAGGATGGAGAATGCTATCATCAGTTAAAGTTATCTCCTCAAAATAGCATGGTGGAGGAAAGGAAGTAAATCCTTATGTTCCTTCCAAGTTAGTGGATTATAACAGACAGTTTGGACTAGAAAACCAGAGATGAAATAGATTGGTTAAATCTTGGAAACGTGTTTCTCTTTCAAGTCTGTTCAGAAGCAGACACACACATGTTCAGAGAAAAGTGCTTTGCAGCCGAGGGTATGAGAGACACCATCTCAAATACTTTTACTCTTTTAACATGAAGTAAATCCCCTTACAAAACCATATGAGTTTGCCTGTATCAACCACAGCTTATGCAACACATTTTTCTACTGACCTGAGAGACCAAAGTTTAGCAAAGCAAGTTCACATCTAGCCTTGCAGTTTAGCTGTGTGAATGTCTATCCTGATCTTGGTAAACTGCAGAGCTGTTAACCGGTTGCCAAACTTAACTCGTTCACTGAGGCTGAATATTAAGTTTCTTACGCAATTCTGGCTTTGCCACTCTTCATAATTTTATCTCAAAACATGAAAGACCCACTGATTTGTATAACACTGTAGCTGCCAATCTACATTTTAGAGTCAGTTTTTATTTTAGGCATTCGTAATTCATTGGACCAAGAAAGGGTAAAAAACTTAAATGCATTTCATTTTGAATGGAAATCAGCAACAAAATATTATAAAACTTCTATTTATCACAAAGTGTGAGTTCAAGATTATCTCAATATAGCAAAGATCCCTAGCTATTATTTACCTGTACAGGTTGCATCAAAAGTCCTGCAGTTTATTACTGTTTGTAGTCTATTTTGTTCTTCTCACATACAGTTCCAGTTCACTCCACCAGTTACTTATGTCCACCAACTCTAACCTGCTGTTGGGATTAATGCACACCTGCCGCAGTGACTTCCCAGAATGCCTGGAGCTTTAAACACTTTTATTTTTAAATAAGTCATACCATTAAGCAGGATAAAAGAAAAGGGATCTATTGCTGTATTTCACGTCCTGAGTCTGGAGAGATCTGACAAAGAAATTTCACATGTAACCGTGACTACAGCAAAATAAACCTTAATTGCTGGCCAAATAGTTGCTGTCCTAGAGAAAAATGTTACCCAAATCAAAAATCTAATATACCTGTACCTGATAAGAAAATTTTGCTTCAAAGTGGCATTATATGTACTGTATTTGCAAGTAAATATTTTATTCTTCTGGCATCGGAAATATATTTTCAGTATACAAATTTCCTAAGTGAAACAACAGAATGGGAATATTTATTTAATGTGTTGTCACTCTGAGCGCTGAAGCAGAGCATGATGGGTTAAAGTAATAAACACACTAGACCTGAATAATGTAACTGATTCCACATTCTAAACAAATTTATATAGTTCCATGCTTCATAAATCAATTCTATCTATTCTTGTTCCAACTCTGAAATCTATTCTTAATTTAAAATGGTGTTTTCTGAGCTCTATATTTCATAACCTTTCCAAATAAATTATTCTCTCCATGTCCATCTTCTGTATTACTTGCCCTTTATAATTTTCTTAGATTTTTTTTTTTTGCTAGTTGAATTGCTATTCACACAATAATCTCACAGACCTCTTATTTTTAAATTGTTAAGGAAGAAGTAATTGAGAATAATCAATAGCGGAGTTTTGAATGTCATTGATTATCTTTGATTGAATCCATGAGGCACATAGTGTATTTTGTTCCAGGAGTGAATCAGCTCAACTTTTCTGTTTTGGTTCAAATAATTGTGTTTACAAATGTCTATGAATATATTTCATTTAAATGAACTCTCTGAGGGAACAATCTGCTAGTAAACCCTTGTATGATAGTACTCAGTGAAGGGAATGCAGAAAGTTATGACTGAAGAAGAAGAAGAGAATTTTATTTACAATTTTGAACATGCATGCATGGCTGTATTTTTATTATTTTCTCTGTTCCAGCTTCAGTTAGTGAAAAGAGATAAGCCTTTACATCAGATTTTTTTTCTGGAGTCGTAGGAATTACAAGTATGGCAGTCTGTCAGGAATACAAGTTTCCCATTGGCACTTGTCAAATCAGCTTTCAGTATTATAATAATAAATATTATTACCCAACAATATATGCAATAATCACCAATTCAAAGCTCTATTCCAATCTGTGCAAATAGATTCTGATATATGCAATATCACATCCCAAGGCAAGTCTATATTTAGCATAATAAATATTATAAGAAACCAAGGTCATTAAGAACAGCCATTTAAATAGCATTAATCCTGGGTTTAAAAGTCATCATAGATATTTGGAATCTAACTTGTCCTGGTATATCAAATTTTGACCTGAGTTGCTGGAAAAAAATACAGTCAGGGTACATGCAGCAACAAGAATATCTGGAAATATTTCTCTTCATTGGCACAAAGAAGCTGCTGGAAAACTTACAGATGCACAAATGTGAAAAACCATGGACTGTAGAAAATTAAGTTAGACAGCTGGCATTGACCAAGGGCCTGAGCCCAGCAACTACAATGCCAGGTCACTGAGGTAAATGAGAATTATTTGGTGTGGCCTTTTCTTCATTAAATAAATTAACAAATAAGTTTCTTTTGCCATCAGCTGACACTACAATGAGAAGAAAGCTTTGAAAAGAAGTTGTGATATGGAGGTCCTCAAAGTTTTCAGAGCCATGCAGACATGGTAATGAGAAGAGCTGATGTGCTTTTTTATAGGATATGTAACATCAGTCTTAATGATTTCTGACACTACAGTCTTTATATTATGAGATCCTTTGTCAGAAAAAGAATAACAGCCAAAAAAAAACACCCCAAGTTCCATGTCTTTTCTTTTAAATCTGGTCCAACTGTTCCTCATTAAAAGCAGTTGAAAGACTGGTTAAAAAACATGTAGGCAACACCTTTAACTGAAGAAGTCAACATTTGTTTCGAGAAAGCTGTGGCCCAGCTGGAGGAAATCCAGTGATGAATAACAGGTAAGATCAACAGTCTGAAAATCATGACTATGAGGATAGACACGAAGAACAGTTACTGTTTAGTCTTGAGAAGGGTATGCAGAAGGAAAATGTAGCAATAGTCATCAAATATGCAAACTGTCGCTGCACCCAAGGAAAAGAAGGATGGAAAAATCCATTCTCCGTGTCTCACTTGGGAATAAGACTAGCTAAACTGATTTAGATTAGACATTACAAAAAAAATTGAAATAATAAACATTAAAACAAAAATATCAAAAACCTAAATATTGAAAAAAGTAATCTCTGGAGGATTCTGGATTACCCATTATTAGAGATTTTTATTAATAAAATTGGCAAACAGTGGTAAAGAATAACAAGTGTAGAGGCAGAGGCCAATTTCCTCTAGAGAAGAATCTGTCACTATAGCAAAACTCTTTTAGATCATCTGTGAAACAAATACTGTCTCTCTCCCTCTCTTGAAACCAATACTTCTTTTCCTCTAGGTATATAGAGATTTTTAAAAAAAAACACCACAACTAGAATGAGGAGTGGAGGAACTTTCTTTCAATTGGAAAATAATTTTTATTATTATTTCATTAGATCATGATATGTAAAGAGATAGAATTCTCCTGTGAAATGTACTGGGAATATTTTGTGGAATTCAATAGGAAACTATGCTTTGATGCAGACATTTCAAGTAATTTCTGCTTTGATGTCTACTCATGGGCAGTAAAGACTGCATGTTTACATATCTAACTTTGGAAGTCTAAAACTGTTGCGTAAGTCCACAATAATCAATTTAAGTCCCTTTCAAATCTTTTGGACTGAAATAATCACTTACACAGGACAATCTTGTCCCAAACAAAATGTCTAAAATATCTAAAACAGGCCAGGCCAGTTTTCCTGCAGAAGTGACCATATATCTCTTTGACTTTTGGGAATTCCAGGATAATCACCTTGTATTTAAGCAGTAAAATCTTAAGGCATCTGAAGTTTTCTACTGCTATCCCTCTAAGTTGCATCCTGTGTCTCTTTTAACCACCTCCCCACTTTTTCTTCACCCAGGTGAATTTCTTTAATCTCAAAGTATGATTATAAATGGCAAAATGAACAGAATGACACATGTTGAACGAACAAAAATTATGTCTGTATGAAATCAATTCTAGGATTTTTCCCAGAGGAATGTTTTTACCATTTGAAGCTGTAACATAAACGTCTCTGTGGGGTGCTCACATGATCCACACATGGGTGGTCTAGGTAGCCCCAGCTCTTAAGGCAGGACTGTGACTCTGTGGGGAGTGATGTGCACAGAGCTGGCAGGAGGGGATCTGCTCCACATGTGCCATAAAAAAGACCTCTCAGATCACTGAGTCCAACTATTAACACTACCAAATCCACCACTAAACCTTATCCCAAAGCACCACATCTGTATGTCTTTTAAATACTTCCATGGGTGGTAACTCTACCACTTCCCTGGGTGCCCTGTTCCTGATGTTTGACAAGCCTTTCAGTAAAGAACTTTTTCCTAATATCCAACTTAAACCTCCTATGGTGCAACTTGAGGTCACTTCCTCTTGTCTTTTTACATGGAAGAAAACACCAACTAGCACCTTGCTACAGCCTCCTTTCAGGTAGTTATAGAGAGCAGTAAGGTCTCCCCTGAGCCTCAGTTTCTCCAGGCTAAACAATCACAGTTCTCTCAGCTGCTTCTCAGGAGATTTCTGCTCCAGACCCTTTGCCAGCTTCATTGCCAGTCTCTGGACACGCTCCAGGGCCTCAATGTCCTACTTGTAGCTGTGTAACAATAGGAAGGCCACTATCAGCCCGGTTAGGCAGAGAATTAATGAGGAGAACATAAATTCTGTTGAATAGAGTAAAAGAAATAGAAATACAGAGGGATACAGCCTCAAAAGTGGCATAGAAGCAGCGTGAAGGGTTGCCAGGTGAGGCAGCAGCCTATGGCTAGAAAGAGGACACCTGCAGGGATGCACACCAGGGCAAGGAGCATCTACCACGGGCCAGTGGCAGTGAGGAGCTACTTGGGGACTGGGATGTGCTGGGGAAGGAGGGGGAGGGTGTGTTTCTGGGGTTACTTGTGAGGGCTGGGAGATATGTAACTGTTTATTAATTCTCTCTAAGTGTCAGGTAACATGATTTATCTGTTATATTACCAATATTGATCCTGAGTCTATAGTTCACTGTGGGTTAATTACATGTCATTAATAAATTAATAAAATGTTTCGATTCTGATTATGGCGTAAGCTATGTGAACTCACTTGACTTTTCCTGGTGTCTGCCTTTCCTGGGGAAGGATGCTTAGCAACCAGCTAGGATTAGCAGTAAATTATTTATACACAGCAGAAATAATAACAGAAAACCCTGTTTGTCAGGAGTGGCGAGAACTTTAAAATATTTCAAATTTTATATTGGAGTAACTGGAAGTCTCACAAAGTAGCCTGCAAGACTTGGGAAAATCAAATTAATTACTTCCACATTTCTCTTATCTGTATTCGCAATACTATTGGACTTGATTTTTTAATGAATATATATTATTAATCCCCAACATTGATATCAACACACACTACTAATAGAAATAGAATTACACTTTTGTTTGAGGCATGTATACTGGTGAGTTTTCTTTGGTATTTCTGGCATATTTTCATTTCCAGTTTTTAAGACAATTTCTCTCAGGGGATGACTTTTATTTGATCCTGTCATTCATATTGCTCATCCAGACTTAGGAATCTGGGATGGGGGAAAGGGGAGGGGGAGCACACAAGATTTTTAAATTTCTGAAATGAAAACCAGACCTGTTCAAAGATTTGACTCATAGTGGAAGAAAAAACATACTTCACCACACTCCAAAGGAAAAAAGTGCAATGCTTAAATTGTTATAATGATAATTACTTTCATTGAAAAAACCCAAACCCAAAAAACCCCCAAATAAACAAACTCAAAAAACCCCAATGAAATTAAAACAAGCAGAACAACTGATGCTTTTCCAAACTCTATTTTCCACAGAAAAACAAGTAAATGGGTAAAGGGGGGATTAAGCCCCTTCTGCATTTCAGTTTCCAGCTGTGATAATGTATCAGTCATCTATGTAGATTTTATTTATATGTGCATAATCTGCATACATATTTATATATACATGCCCAGAAGTATACACACCCTGGAAATGAAGGCAGGGAGAAAGACTGCTAAGTTCAGAGGAAGCATGGTTAACAAATAAATGAATAAATAAATAATCTTCAATATTAGTGGAAACAAAAGTGGAATATTGCTGTGCAACACTTCCCTTACGTCATATTTTCCTAGCCCACCTGGAGGTGTTGGTTAAGGAGTGCTGTAGATCATGTAAAGTAAACCTTTAGAAAAAACATAATGAATTCATATTCTAGAAACTCGTTTTACACTAATGCATTCTTTGCTCAAGTGGGCATCATAATGTAGCTAAATAATTATTCTATGTAGCACCACAGTAAAAAAGATTAAAACACAAAAAAGCACTTCCGTGATCCTGTCTAGTTAAATAGGTTCTCTACTTTTGCCACTTCCTTGTGTTCTAATCTCATGAATCAGGACCCTGAATTATAAAAGGAGCTTAAAGATCATGCTTATGTTTTTCTGTAAATCATACTCCATTAATAATAGTTAGGCTTAAGAGTTTGATTTGCCTCCCACCTTTCAAAGAAATAACCTTAACTTTTCTATACCTAACACTGTCATTTAATTATTTAATGTTAAGTTACAAACTTCAGTGCTGGACCATTCTCTAAAGCTTTCCTGTATAAAACACAACTTTAAAATAGTACTAGCACGAAAACTGAAGTTCTTGGAGCAATTTTGGAACTAAACTAAAACAGGGCATATGATTTTTATGGAAGAGTATGTGAGTCACACTTTTTATGTTCCAGAAACACACAAACACAGCTCAGAAGAAAAAGGCTGTCTGACTCTCTCTAATAGGCCTGTGACAACATAGCCTACTAGGCTATCACCAGGATTCATCAATTTTAAAAGATGCTAATGAAGCCATTCAATTTTTGATCAACATGAGCTCAATGATCTTCATTACAATGTTTGCTACATATAAAATACGTTTGTGCCTGCATCTATATGGAGCACATACCAGAGTGGTGGTAGATGCCCCATTGCTGGAAACATTGAAGGTCAGGTTGGATGGGGCTCTGAGCAACATTATCTGATGGAAGTTTCCCTGCCCACGGCAGGGGGGTTAGACTAGACAATCTTTAAAGGTCCTTTGTAACCCAAACTCTGCTCCAATGGCTCTATGGTTCTAAACCATTTTTACGGCTGTATTAAAGGTTCTGCTATTATTGTTAACACTGTATGCTTAATATATTTATTCTCTGGAACAGCCTTTCCTATGCTGCACTGCTATTACAACTCAGATTGGACTTTTATACTTTCACTGGTTTATTTTCGAAGTTTTTCATGATCATGAAATGACAAATCTATAGCACTTGTTCCAAGTTTATCAGTAAGTCCTAGCAGCTTGTCTTCATGCAAATACAGAGGAAAATGAAGAGTCCTCACTTTGGCAGAGCTTTCTATATATATGGGTGTGTGTGATAATGCTATAACATCAGCATCCTTCATGCTTCAGCAGTTACAGCAAAACCTCATGGACTTCATCTGGTATAGTACAGTGGTTACAACTATACGTAAAGGCAATTTGTTTTTTCTAGAACAAATGAAAATCAGGAAAAAGAGAAAACAGTGTTTAAAAACATTCACACTGCTTCAGCAAACATGTTTTCACCTTGTGCAAGGAGGAAGCACAGGGTGAAAAAAATGTCCAGTAGAGGTGGGTTCCAAGTCTTAGTCTAAAGGTGAACTCTAGAATATCTTGCAAAAATCTAAAATATCAATCCATGAATCTCTGGAATTGTTCCTGTTATTGTTATTACAGCAGCAGTGTATTAAACCCTCTAAGTCTTTCAATTACCATTACTAATACAGTTTATTTCCCCCAAGTCTATGTTAAACGCCAGATATACAAATATTTTAGCTGTTGAGTGGCTCTGAAATATTTAAAAGAAACATACTAGTCTTACTGGGTGAGACTATATAAAAATAATGTAACATATAAAAATGTATAAATTAAGCCTATAATCAACATGCACCCATTGGAAATACAATCTTTGTATAACAATGTGCTCTTCAAATCAACATTTTCTTTTGTTTGCTCTGAACAAATGAAATGACATCTTTCATGATAATCCAACTACAAGCAGACAGAGGCTATTGAAACCTGTCTGGAGCAAAGTTTTCCTGGGTAATATAATAAACATAACTTAAAACATAAAGCTTATTTAGTTGCACGAGTTTGGAGAAATAGTTTTAATAGTAAGTAACAAAACTTATGTTTCATTATTGATATTTTGGTTTTTTTACTTTAAGAATCTCTTTTCTCAGTATTGGTGTGTTTGTTTTGGTTTTTTTTAAGGAAAAAGATGTTTATTTTTCCTCCAAAATATTATGGTTTACAATATTTTTTTCTTTGAATTCCTCACTTCATCAGCAGGTTTCCCTGTTCCATTAAGTACTTTAGACAACTCAGACCAAACTTTACATTTAAGGTGACCTTATCAACATATCCCTGCTTTCACTTATTTAGTTATAATCAAAACCTGTTCTGACACATGAAAGATGTTCTCATTATGCGAAAAATATCTGGACTGGCATAATAATTTGAAAGACATCCAACAGCTCTACCCTGTTGCTAACACTGAAATATCTCTTCTCACTGCCTTGCTGCTTGATTCTGTGTATTTGAGATTCAGTGCAAAACCCACAAGGGATTTGAGTCTTGCTCATTTTACCAGTTTCAGCATCCTATTGATAAATCTGTAACACATCAGTCAACTGATAGCTGCAGTATATATAATTTTCTTCTAAAGAAGAAGAAGTAAACCCTCAAAAGTAAAGATGAAGCGACCTACAGTGCTTGAGAATATAAGGTACTTTTAAAATTCAGATTTTTCATTTTACAGCTCAAGTTAAATTTCCGTTCTTAAGGATGCACTGCCATTTTCTTGGTAAATCAGTTGAAGTTTTATTAGGGAGATTTTACTTACTTTCAAATGAGAAGTTATTTAGCTTAGTATTTCCAGTTTAAAGATGTTCAGACATCTTCAAGGGCATGATTATAATACATTATTCTCCCCTTTCTAAATGAACAGTCTTTTCCAGAAGGCATGTCAATAGACCCTTTTGATATCTTTGGTTATGCTTCAGTTCTCTAAACAATAAACAAATAACTGTGGGGAAAATATTCAGACATTTGGTTATCTAATTTCTACTGATTATCAAGTTTAAATGTGTACTGTCAGTAGTTCAGTCATGCTATGCTATGTCCAGAGAGATAAAATTTGTGTTGTCTGAATTACAAGGCCAAGACTTTTAAGGAATCAAGGCATTTTGAGATCAAACACTGCAAATTTGCACCCAGAATATATTTTTTTTTCACACTACCTCAGTTATAATGTTTACTATTATAACATATAATTCAACATAAAAGAAAGAAAAAAAAACCTCTCACTGAGTTCACAATAAGTGGCAGCCAGAATTTACGTCCTCAAAAGTGATGCCCTACAACTGTGATATATGCCCAAGAGTGTGTAAAGATTCTTCATCTTGGCAATGATGCTGGAAATGTATTTTATCTAGTGTTAGAAGTTTTTCTGGAGTGACACAGAACAGTTGTGTTTCAGGCACAAGGCTTCATGCAGTGAGTGCTCAGGGAGCCACTTACCATAAGCTTGCAGCAGAGTCTTTTATGGTAATAGAGCAGACTTAAAACAAAAAGCCAAACAGAAAACCAAACAAATCCCCAAAATCTTATCCTTGGGCCCTCATAGGAAACAAATGTATGATCTGTTGTTTATACCAGGATTAAACTTCCTGACTGTGGATGATATCCGGAGGGTTCATTTAGTGTTTGTCAAAAAACTAAAGCTATAAAAAATTATTTTCTAGCAACAAGTTTTACCACTTAGTCTGAGATTTTACTCTGTCAGTGGAAACTCCTGATAGGCTGGTCAAAAAACAATATTTAAATGCTCTCAAAATTAGCAGGGAAGGAAGTTAATTTTAATAGGTTATTTCAATATATTATGCAAAGATTTTGAAATAAAAACTAATAAAAATTAAAGCAGAAATTAGGATGCTTCAGGATGCTGAGCAACTTAGGGGCTTATGTGAGTTATCCATCATTTTATCTGAACTTTTACAAGTAGTATGTTGGATATTCTCTCTTGAAATTCAAATATTTCCTCAAACCACATTTTTCACTCCCCAAAACAAACAAACAAACAAACAAAACAACAAAAAAACAACCAAACAAAAAAACCCCAC
Organism: Machaerirhynchus nigripectus; assembly: GCA_013397975.1. Classification (NCBI taxonomy): domain Eukaryota; kingdom Metazoa; phylum Chordata; class Aves; order Passeriformes; family Dicruridae; genus Machaerirhynchus; species Machaerirhynchus nigripectus. The sequence continues at coordinate 55,025 of VZRQ01002584.1, forward strand.
AAATATTGTTTTGTTAGGGTTTTTTTCCTCTTTTTTAACATGTACAATTGCATTAAAAACCTGAAATATACTGACCAAGGTAAAAAGTGTTATGCACTACATTATTATTGAATTAAGGAACTTAATTTTACATACTGTTGTATAAATATATTTATTAATCTGCCACATGTTTGTCATTTGAAACAGTAATTTTCACTGGAAGTGTTAAAGACTGGAATGTACAATATAATTATAAGTATATACCACATATGGCAAGACCCAACTCCTGGCAAGTTATGCATAAGGATTTCCTGGTACTTCCCAGGCCAAAACATATCTTGTTATGACTAATGTTTAATTTGGATAGTCATAAGTATTTTTAAAATAATTTTTGAGATCTTGTCCTATCTCTGATATATTGTTATCAAAAACTACTATCCTAGAACACATTGTCACCAATAGCAACTTATAATTTATTTTTTAAGGAATTCCAGGAATTTGTGATGTGAAATGGAATCACAGACCTAACCACAAGACCCATATATCTATCATATTAAAGCTTGACTAAATACTTGTCTCAAAAGCTAAGAAAAAGTTTATGGTCTATGGAGACAGGAGGGCTAACTCAGAAAAAAAAATAGGCCAGTTTCTTTTTGACATGTAGAAACATTCCACACATCAGCCCTGTCAGCCTTCATTTGTTTTACTTCTTGGATGAAACCTTTGTTTGTAATGTTTTCTTTTAAAATGATACTTTAAAGGCCCTATATGAAAGGAAAATATTTTTTAAAATATAAAAGATTTGTAGACAGCATATGCTACATAATTTCAGCCAGACATCTGGTCAGAAATGCTTTATTTACTTGGTCAGAAACACTGATGGAGCAAAAGTAACAGGGGTGAAAAAAAGTGAAAATATATCCAAACCCAACAATTTTCAGTGATGACAGAACTTCTCTTGACAAGAGTTTTTCAACTGCCCTATCTCATATGGGTCATGCAGTTGAACATCAGTCCTTGTCTTCTCCAGAAACCCAACCACTAGGCTATGCTCTTGCTCTGCAAATACATAGTTGGATATTCATTAAATGCAAAAGAGTGAGTTTGACAACAACCTACCTAGTAACTAAGGCTTTCAGCTATGATTCAAAGGATCCAGGCTCAATGTGCAGTTCCAATGAGTATTTATTATGTTATTACACCATGTTGAGCAATTCCAGCACAATAAGCTTCTATGATGAGAAAATACTTCATAGCCTGATCATCAAAGAAAATAGCTCTGCTGCATAGACCAACATGTCCATTTGATGTACATCAACTGAAAAAAAACCATACAGTCTACAACAGATCTTGATATCTTTCAGCTGAAATCAAGTCCTGTCTGAGATGTATTTAAAAGAAAAGGACCCATTTTATGTTCGTCTCAACTTTAAAGGTTGATATTTCTTAGTACATATCTTGATCTTAAAATGTGCTGAACATTATGAGTCAATTCAACAAATCCCTTAATAGATGTACAGTTTGAAATAGATCTCTCATATATTTCCATTAAAAAATACTGACTTTTCTGACTTTCACTTACTGACAAATTGAAAGGGATGTGAGATTGGCCTTGAAGACTTTATAAGACTTTCCCTGAAATTGAAATTGCTTCATTTCAATCTTAGAAGATTTTTGAGAAAAACCTAATTTTTTTCTTTTCTTTTCTTTTTTCAATGTCTGGGGTGATTTTTCTTTATGGAAATCTTCTATGTATGATAAATCTAATTCTGAAAGACAATTGCACTCTGAATATATGACTTATTCTTATGATTTTAATAGGAAAATTCCAACATTTTTCCATTTCATTGTCTTGGGCAAAGTAACGTTCTTTGTAGGAAGGAACCCACAAACTGTACTGTAATGTTAGTAAGAAATCTAAGTAATTAACCGTGTAAACCATAAGATGTATTGTTTAGTTCAAGGTAGAATTTAGGAAAGCAGCTAATCAAAAGATAAAACGTTCAACACTTGTATGTTTGCTTGAATACTATGCTGCATAAAAGCACTGCATAGCTTGGTAATTGAATGTCTTTTTTTTCCCTTAGGGGTGCATGTTACTTTTCATGAGGGCTATCACTGAAGGCTATCAGAAGTCTTCTTTGACAGGCTGATAAGACTAACAGGTTTTTCAGTTGTATTTTTGTTAAACAGAGAAAAACAATTAAACAAAAATCCCCCACAAAACCAATCTAATTCATTAAGGAATGACAGCCATTAGAAATACATTGCTTGTGTAAGAAAGGTGATTTGTGAGGTTTCTGTTCTACACATACAGTTTTCTGTAGGACTGTTAGTAAATGCAGGGTATTCTTCAGAGAATCATAAAATTGTTTGGGTTGGAAAAGAACTTTAAGGTCATTGAGTCCAACCATTAACCCAGCACTGTCAAGTCCACAACTAAACCATATCCTTAAATGCCACATCTACACATTGTTTAAATACCTTCAGGGATGGTTACTCAACCGCTTTCCTGGGCAGCCTGTTCCAATGCTTGGTAACCCTTTTGGTGAGGAAATTTTTCCTAATATCCAATGTGAACCTCCCCTGGTGCATCCTGAAGCCGTTTCCTCATTTTGTTATTTGCTACATGGAAGAAAGTAATCAGGTTTTGCATGCTTGAAAGGAAAAATATCAGTAGATAAAGCCAGCAGACAGATAAAGAAGCAGTTTTGACCTTGTCAACAGCCAAAAGTTAGTTCAGAACCATGAGAATATCAGGACCGACAACTGAAGTGAGTAAAAACTCCTTGGTTTTTTCCTTCCTACTGTGATGAGGCTAATAAACCATCTCACAAAATGAATGAGATTGAGTCCTAGCAGAATTAGAGCTTACATACTCCATCTCAACCAGACCCAGTGTTACAAATGTTATTATTCACTAATCCAGCCATAGTATAATACATGTGATATCTTGTTTTTCAGTAGTTTAGAACTTTGTTAGAGGTTTAGTTTCTTGTACCGAGCAAGGACTGAGCCCATGGTCAGGAATGCAGGGAGGGTACAAATCAATTTCTAAGTCCAGCAGTATCACTCAGCAATCTAAATGGCACCTGGAAATCTGTCAGACACCTTTGGGTAACCAGTGAAGGTTACCAGACAGGCTATCAGATGTATAATAGAATAGTAACTCTCTGGATCAGCAAAATCCCTTGGGCTCGATACCTTGACATCTCCAGGGCCTGCAAGGATGACACCCTATCTATAAAACTACCATAAGCAATGGAGATCTAGTCAATAAAGTCAATGCCAAAGAGAGAGCAATGAAGTTCATCCTAGGGTTCATCATGGGCCCAGATCAATTATCTGCAAATAGATATTTAGATGTATTTGAATGTCCCTAAAAAGTTCTTGTTGCTTCTCAAGAAGTCTTAAACTGAATTCCTCTTGGCATTGGCTAAATCCCAGATAAGCTTACTAGGCAAAAAACCTGACATGGGAAGCAATGAAAAGAAACAGGGTGAACCATCAGGTGATGTGAGAAACAGGGATACCAGCAGGAAAGTTGGAACTGAGAAGGGTAGACAGAGTGAAAAAAAAACAGATGAGAGAAGGGTAAAGACCCCAAAGGGATTAAGTGTTTATGAGAAAAGAATTGTAACCTAAGAAAAAGGTTAGGAAAGGGATTAAATTTCAAATGAAAGAAGGTAGTGGCTGAACAAGACAATTGAGGCTGGTGTTATAGTGAGGGAATAAAAGTTCTAGCAGAGAGATTGAAAGTATAACACACACATCAGTAAACCTCAGAAGGTGGAGTATGAAATGGCACCCGAAGTTCTTAGTATGCTTAGCATTTTTTTTCTATTTTATAGTTTTTCAGCAAAGATCTGTGAAGTATGTTTGGCAAATTTTTAGTGCAGTACTGGCATCTACATAGGGGACATACATACATAGGGGACTGCCTGCTGCCATCACATACGCCATTACATGGAGTGTCAGAGGTCTGTGACATCCATCCAAAGCTTCCAGCCAAGCTGTCAGATATTATTGCGTGACAAGCTTTTTGCTTTTCGAGTTTGCCCTTTTTTTAAAATGGAACTTTTACACAAAACCATCCTCCTCTCCCATCCTCTGAAAACACTATGAAGCTCCAAAACTGAGTCAGAATATCGCATTTTGATTTTTCATTTTCTTTATTTAACTCTAAGCAATTAATTTGCACTGAATTTCTAACAGGTGGATATTTTTTTTCTAGTCCTCATCATGTGGATGAATTTACAGCCACCTAGAAGTCACATCTTATTTTGAAGTACTCCACATATTCTGAAAGACGAATCTCAAACACCTCATCTCATTTAGTATATTATTTGATACACTGTTCCTTCCCTTCTTCTCTTTGTCTCAGTTCACATGAAGAGTAAAAGTGTCCTCCTTGTTAAAGAATATTTGGGAAATGCATCCATGCTTTAAGGACCTTTGTCTGTGATGTATGAGGGACTTTCATGGTTTGTTAAATCTCAGGAGATGCTTCTGGTACTGCGGACCACGCACTGGGGACTGTTCATGCCACATCACCTGCAGTGACATCTGGTGAGTGTATCATCTACAAGACTTGTGTGAATCATGAAGCATGGAGCAGCTCCAGCAGGGTTCGTGTGGCCCACACGTACCTGCCATGGTTACTCTTACCTGTCCGACCTTGCAGAGCTGACTGACAAAACACAAATGGGGGGAAGTGGGAGAAAAGCCGTAACATCACCTTGCTCATGTCAGAATGATGTTAATGCTACCTCAGGGGCTGAAAGGCAGGAAACTTGTGTGGGTCTGATAATTTCTGTGTGGGACCAGGCAGGCCTGAAATCACTCAAGTCTGTGTTAAGATGGATATTGCAGTGAGGACTGCCACAGGAGAAGAAATGAGCAATTCTGTCTTTGGAACAGGTTTCATAGCAATTATGCAGTGAGTAAAATTTGGGCCTGTATATTCAGCATGAAGGAAAAAAACAAAATATTGAACACTTTTCATTAATTGAGCAGTATCCCCATATCCATCTGTGCCTTAATGAAGATGATTCCTATGCAAAAAATAGCGTGTGATCATGTAATTAAAAACTGCACTGAGTCCTAATGGTTGACAAGAAGCTAAGATTTGTATACACAACAAACGCTCTCAGTCTCACGCACATGCACATATATATGACTGCACATTTTTCTGCTAGGATCTTTCCCCTGTTCATAAATTTAATCCAGGATTTTAGACACTGGGTGAGACTTCTCTGATCAGATAGATTTACCTCTATCTGTCACATAGAAATCTAAATGTAAACTTGCTGCTTATACACTTCCTAATTAGTGGAGAGAGAGGCTTTTGATGCAATCCACAATCTGATCTAGACATGTATTTTAGGGAAAGCACCCTAAAAATACTTAATTGCATGGCTTTGACTATAAAACAGCCTGAACGACTTCTCCAAACATAAGCAATGTAGACTTCTAAGATTAGATAACATGAATCTCATGCTAAATATTTATTTCATGCCATAAAGTCTTACCAATAAAAACATGCATTGTAAAATAGATGACAGGTAATATTATAGCAAGAAAGAAATACACACTATAATAAATCTGTCCCGGCTAAGCATCTAAAATTTTTACCTACTCCAGTGAAAAAATACTTAAGATTAAGTAAAGAGATGTGTAATTAGATCTTGAAATGTATACTATGCTTTCATAAACTATAATATTCAAAAAAGAAAAACCTACAGTGAGATGAAAGGAGCAATTGAAATAATTAGCCATTGGTTAGTAGGATGTTGAAAAACAACACACAGAGAAAAAATACATTTCCAACATGCAATTATCTATTTAGTCAGAACAATTCATTACTTTCCCCCAAATCAATATTACAAATGCTCAATATTTTCTTCTGTAAACTGAAATTAGATATCAGTCAGATGTAAGTACCAAGCAGAAATGATTTGTAGCTCTAAAAATTATGCCTGCTCAAAATCTGATTGTGAAATTGATTGTAAGCATAGAATTTGACATTTTACCAATTATATCACATTACTGCATGTGCTAGTAAAAGTTCCTGGCATATGGTGTAATATAGGCAAACTATATGTGAAGTGACAACATGAACAAGTTATGTCTGACTTCTACAAATGTAGCTATAATTTTTAATTCCAGACATGATGATGGATGGAAAAACCAAAGCATTTTCCATTTTAATTTAAATTGTTGATGATGACATAATGCATGACTTGGCTACTTTTAATACCCTTGCCAGTGTTCAGAAATGTATGTAGCATGCATAAAGTTGAATAGGTCTTACTCTGTTTATTACTTAACTCAGAAATAGTACAGCCAAATTTTGGGGAAGGTGATGGGCAGTCTGGCTCAATCGAAAATGAAATGTGTTCCTTCTCTTTTCTCTGATTTAGTTTAAAGATGAAATGCAGCAATAAAACAAAGAAGCTTATATAGCATTTGGCAGGAACAATGGTGTTTGGACTGCCCATCTATTGGAAAATTAACCACCATCTTATGTTCTGTGTGATCCCTTTAAAGTTTCACATGGAAAACAAAGCTTTTAGCATATTGTTGTGTTCATCTTAACTATGTAGCAGAATATCTGAGGCATTATTATGACAGACAAATATACTTCTAACGCTAAAGGTGTTATTCCATATTTAAACTTAATTAGGCATGTATATGTTGATTATATAATGTTTAAAGCTGGCATGGATGTTTAAGAATACAATCAGGAAAGTGCTGTCGTCTGACACATAGAGGTGTAAATTATTGTCTCAGTGGCTATGAATGCAACCCAGTAAGATTTAAAGTGGTTTATACATATGGTGAAAGAAAGTGAAATAATGGAAAATTTTAGTTCCTATTTATTTTTGGCATGAATTAAAGCACTATACATTTTCTTTTAAAGTGTTAATATTTGTTAGCTAGTTATTTGCATGCCATTTTATGTGGCAGTCAATATAAAATTTCCATCCTACATACTTAATGAACAAATATGTACCTAATATACTGCAGCTATGACATGCAAGAATCATGTCCCATCTGGAATGACACAGCTTCACAGGGAAATTGGTCATTGAGGAGATGATGTTTGAGCACTCAGTGTATTCCGTAGTGGAAAAACTGTCACTGATGTCAGAGTGTTGTGTGAGGTCCATTGGTCTGGATTGCAGCACTGACTTTAAAGGGCCGTACACTGGTGCTGATTTCCATAGCGCCCACGCAGCACTATCGTGGTTACCTTCCACAGGCGCCTTGGGATTGATGACATTCGTGTGACTGCCTGACTATACCTCTTTGTTTCTGTTTTCTAAATATAGGGCCAATTTTACTTGTATCTAAGGAACTTGCACACAGAGCAACTGAGCAGTTTCAGATGTGTCTGGCTTAAGTCTTCCAACTGTATTATAGCATACCTTCAAACAGGCTATCACTATACCGCACAAAATTATTTTAATTATCTCAACAGTATCCCTCTGAAGTCTGTCTGTCTTAAATCTGCTGTTGTCCAGCTCCTGTACTATTTAGTTGACCAACACTGAGAAAATGTTTCAATCTCAGAGTCTCAATTTCCTTCCAGCTCTGCTTCCCTCCCCACCAACATACCCCTATATACCTCTGGCTTATTGATTGATTCATTTTCTAAAGGGCCTTTTTTGAAGACTGGAGGCATTTTTCTCCACTGCTCAGACAGATCCCTTTTACCCATTCCCTTTTCCATTTTATCAACAAAGCACCTCAATTCAGATAATATGGGTGAAAATATCTTGGAGGGGAAAAAAAAGGACACAAACCCACAATTGTTGTATTATTGTACTATATTGTTGCATTATTTTCATGCAATATTCAGCTGAACCACTGGATGAGCCAATGCATTCTGGAAATAAGTCCAAAAAGATAGGAAAAAAGATGAAAAGTGTAACTACATTTTAAACACTTCTAAGAATAATTATGATTAATTTTCCCCACCTTTTTTTCAAACATGCCTATTTATTTACTTATTATTTATTTATTTATTTATTGGAACAAAGCTAATGAAAATCAACAGTATCAGCAGTATTTGAAGCATACTTGGTAGCAAAAAGGCCTGTGACTATTCTGAGACACATGAGGAGCAGATTTCACAATTATTTTCACATTCATTTATCAGTCTTGAAAGGCAAAGTTTCCATCATAATTTTTGTGCTTTTTTAAATCAATCAGTATAGTCCATATAGTCTTTTAGAGAGCAGAGAGGTCAATGATTAGGAAAAAAAAATCAAAGTGAAAAGATCGTTGTGTTAGACATATGAATACCTTCAGACTGTATAGAAAAAAGGCATTCAAAAATTTTCTGACATGTTGTTGGGTTGAGAGTCAATAGAGCTGAATTCACTAGAAATGAGATTAAAACTGAATTGTGTGAATTATACTTGTCAGTCTTCAACCCACTTATAACTTGCAGTCAACATTCCTCCAAAATAAGTATTCTAATAAATATGCTTGATTGAGAAATAATTATGGTTTCTAGAATTAAACAGAAATTTGAAATCAAGCTATTTGATTTGTTTATTATTTCTACTTGTAATCCTCATGTCACTTGGTACTTTTAAACTGGAATTATGCTGGAGTAAGTATCAGAGAAGAATGGCATCCACAGAATTAGTGAGAAGGTAAAAAGCTGTCAAAAGCTTAAAAAGGTGAAGTAGTTAGAAAGAGATTAAAAAGGACTGACTGAAAACAATAATGTAAAAACCAAAGAGAAATGTAGAGCACTGAATACTACAAATTCTGTAAGAGACATTTAGAGCTTTGCTTACTAATTCAGCAGAAAAAAAGATATATTTGTTTCCCATTATTTTTCATTGTATAACTTTTCCATCTGAAACCATGTATTAAATATTTTTAGTTTCCTGTACTAATTATCCTACTGGAATACAACATTATTTTCATAGTGAGATACACGGTTATAAAATACTGAATTCTTGCCTAATTGAAAATGAAAAATAGGCAGGTAAACATTGATTCCAAGCACATGTTGAATAATTTGCTAGATATACTAAATAAATTGTATTTTAACAGTTAATGTTGTGTTGTAGGAATATTACTCCCCAATTCAGTGTCACCATCGAGACTCCCAAACCAGGCACTTGGTCTCCACCCTTCCCTTTCCAGGTCCAAGGTGGAACTTCTGGATTGATAAAAAACAAGGTACTGTAAACACCAATGAGATTAAAAAAATGAACAGTAGCAGCAACAATATTAATAAAAAATGGTATAAGATGAAAAAATTTTACATCGAAAGTAAAACAACGTCAGACCATTTATTTTTTTTTTTTATTGAATCAGTAATGAATGAAAAAATATATAGACCAGAGTCTTACATAGATTTTTCTGAAGAGATTTATTCCTCAACCTCTCTCTTTTCTTTTTTTTTTCTTTACTTCTTTTTATAACTGGCCTTCTACAGAAGCAATCAAAAACAAGGACGTCTGAAGAGAAGCAAAACAGAAGAATGGCATCACAGGGGACACTGCAACCAGATGTTTCCAAGGGAAAACAATTCTCTCTGACAGAAATTTGACTAAAATTACATGCTTCTTTTTCCTGCTGCTCTGAAAACTCAGAAAGGAGCTATATAGGTATTGAATAGAGAAAATAAGGAATCTTGGACTGTTGAAATACTTCCCATGTTTTTGAGATTCTTTCCTGCTTTCGTTGTTCTCTGTCTTCACAGCCCCATTACGCACTAAGACTGGGCCATCTTATATTCTTTTCGCCGTAGCAGTTCTCTTTACATCTCTTGCCATTTATCTAATCCCTTCTCCACAAAAATAATAAAAACTGCTCATGTCATATAACTCTCATCATAGTTTTGTCTTGTTTATGTAAGTTCTTTGGGAAAAAAGGGTCTACTTTCTTTTTTTTTGTTGTTTTTTTTTTTTTTTTGCTTGTCAGGAGAACCATTAAGGTGTAAAATTCAGAGTTCACTGGATACAATGAATTTTAGACATCCTTTGTATTCAGATTGTGTAGTACGATTTATATCATATGTATGAGACATCATGCAGCTTTTTTTAACTTGTATACTAGAGACAAATACCGAAAAGTTACAAAATTTAGTAAGTAGTTTAATGAAATCAAACAGTTATTCAAGACAGGTATGTGGAATCTAATTTTAAACACTATTGACATCCACATTTGAGCTAATCGCTCTGGGCTATGGTCAGGCAAGATAAATTGATACGCCTTTTGGTGTGTAATTCATCTCAACCAAAAGCAGGCATCTCATACAGGCAATAGCAATTGCACCTTAAATGTGCCTATTTCTCTACCTTGGCTACAATGGGAGCCTAAAGTCACTAAGAACTACACTGTAGATAACTGAAGTCAGATGAAATGTTTTCCACTCTCATCAATTACCATGCTGTCTGCAAGATGCATGTTTTCTGAAAGTTATCAATAATGTTACTGCTGTTCTGCCGTGTTATTTCCTGCAATTCCATTACGCCGTAATTTTTTAGAATTCATGAAAATATTCTAAAGATCTGTACTTTTGCAGTAGTTAGGAGACCAGTATGTTCTTTTTTACTTGATATTAGTTTCTAAACTCAGGTATCAAACAATTGGCCCTTGGGTTAATTTGATTCTTCTCCAGGATATATAAGAATGTGTGCAGATTCCTGGGTATCAGGAACACTCACCCATAGAAACGTGAACGCTACAATATTAAATATTTGATCAATATGAGAGTTTGAGAGGAGAAAGTAGTGTTAAAAGTTTATTCATTCTGTGCACTCTTTAGAGATGATTAACTGTCTTTATTATATTAAAGCAAACCCAAAGCCATCTGCCAAAGGCGATTGTGTCCAAGTACTGAAACCATTTCATGTGAAAACTCATTTTCAGGCTCCTAATTATTTTTCATTATAGTGGCAGTGTGGAATAGATTGGAATTGGACAGTAATTGCCAGGTCTGAGCAGTGCGGACCATTGCAATGTATCAGTTTAGATGAAGTGTGACAAGGATACATCTAGCTACTATATAACTTCCATTAAGCAACTTCCCTGTCCCTGATCATGTAACACTTCATAGAATGTGGTCAGCACAAGGTCATAATAATGGCTTTCTGTCTGACTTCAAGTATTTTGTACACGCACAAGCTGTTAACCCCCTCTGTTAGCATCACTCTAACAATGTCCAGTTATTTCAGATGTCAAGGATATTTACCGTATTCCTCCAGAGGGGATAGAAGGACTTTAAAAGGTTTCAGAACTTATACGTGTATATTTTAATGCTTCATGATGCTAAAATGTCCTGGAATTGAGAAACAAATTACCCAGAAGGTAGTAAAAGGTGTTTCTACATCACTTCATGTGTTAGGTCCTGCAGTGCAAATTGGAAAACAAATGATCTTAGGTTCAAGTTCTAAATCTATAGACATTTCTTGCAGCAAAACTCTTCTCTCATATGCCAATCTTTCCTTAATTTCTCTCTCCTTCTCTTTCCCTTTCCAGAACAAAAGCACTATGACTTGATCTGTCAAGTAAATAATAACGCTTACACTGAGTTTGCTTGCCTTAATTAAATGATCTGAGATACAACTTTGCAGCCTTATACTTTACTTGCTAATTTTGGCTTACATGGCTCTATTTTTCTTTCAGTTAATATTTAAAAGAACGTATTCTCAGTTTTGTATATCTCTGTTTCTGAATGCTGTCATTATTGCCTAAGGAAGATCATCCAACATTGGAGTAACAGAATTTAATGACCAATTCTGAAAATATCCTTACTTCAGTTTTTATTCTCCCTACTGTAATTCAATGGAAGCATCTTTTGGCAGCAGCAGCACTAAGGAGAACGCTGACTGTCCCTTTCATCTAGGATGCCAAATACTATTACTCTGACTCTGTGTCAGATACTCAATCAAAAGTGGTTGTTCATTTTTTTTTTAAAGGTGAGCCCAAAATTCATCTTTTCTTACATGTCTAATCCGTACTTTTCACACAATGAAAACGTGTCTCAATACTTTTCTAAAGCAAGAAAATTGTACTGTATTCAAAAATATGTCATAATGCTGCCTTAGCTATCTTTTAGAGACGTTATATACTGTACGGATACACGCACTCTTAGAATGATGGTGTTCCCACAGTTTAAGTCTGTGCCATTTGCCAACTGAAGAGCTGTGTAATATGCCAGCTCAAGTTCAGGATGATTAAAAAGAATATTGATTTTCTCTTCTGTACACAGTACTAATCTTCCAAAATTCCAAGGATGATAATATATCACTTTGTTTTCCAATGCCATTCACAGCATGGACAATTTAAAAGCCTAAAAAGGAGTGGAAAAATCCTAATTATTGGAGTAATCTGTCATCAATGGACCTGCAAATTAAAAATAATATTAAATTTTCTGGAAGAGTAAGGAATTCATATTAAGGCATCCTAAAATAATTTGGGTGGTTTTTGTTTTGTTGGGGTTTTTTTGGTAGAATTTTTTGGTTTTCTTTTATTTTCTCGAAAGAATTTCAGCCAGTTAATTTAACTACAGTGGTATTTTCTGGCTTTCCTTCTGGTCAAAGTTAAATTTTGGGGAGGAAAAAAATAAGAAAAAAAGAAACATTCCTTGCCACTAAAATTGAGCTATGCTTTACATATCCTCACCAAAAAAAAAAAAAGTTTGAAAGAGCAGTTTGTATCTTAACTTAGTAGGAAGGAAGTACACTATGTAAATGACCAAAATGAATTAAAAAATAAAAACCCTTGTCAAACAATTTTTTCACAAAAACCCTGTTAGATCTACTATCTTATATGGAGATAGTAGAAACTATTTTCATAGTATATTGGAACAATGACAGTTCTTGTTTTTGTATATGGCAGTTTAAACAAGATAATTATTGTATTGCATATGCTATATCTCTGATATGCATGAGTCATGTTGACTTCATATCAAGACTGAATTTAAATATCAAATATTTTCCACTTATCTTCACTTCTTGTAAGTCTGTATATGTGAACTGAAGCTGACTCCACTTCTACAGGCAGGATGGAAGCGCAGGCGTGGCCCTGACTTGGCTGGCCCAAAGACTTGCAATGGTATTTCAGTAGACATTGTAACTTCTTCCTTGCACTTTAACACCAGTGTGCCACACACTGTGATGGGGCCTCTGGCTCATGGGTTAAATCCATTGGCAGCAAAAGGTAAAAAATCCTTCTAGGATACCTCTTATGTAATATAACTGGATTAAAAAAGAAAGCATAGTTATATGAAGTGCTACAGAATGCCATGAGCAATGAGGAGCAAAATGCTTCAGTGAAAAACTTTTGTTCTGACAAAATTTCTAAGCATTAGTACAAAGCCACAGCATAAGGTATTACTCATACAAGAAGTTTTATATGCAAGTCTGTATGCATATAAACAAGAAATTTATCTAGAATTCTAGACCTTTTAATACAAGATTGTAGGCTTGGGATCTACTTTGACTTTTATGGACATCGCATCACATCAAATTTGACCATTTCACAGTGAATAAGATTTGTGTGAGGGAAATGTCTACCAGTTCACAGATAAATCATGACTGATTTTGAAATGTGTAGACCTCACCTCTACAGCAGAAGGAGATAGAATTTCAAGAACCTATGTCTGAGATACTCATGGACAAATTCTGAGTCCAAGGTTGCTTAAAAGTCAGTAACCTGAGATGTAGTTTGGCTCTGAGAAATGTTCTGACAGATCCTAGATCCTTACAGGTTTCCCCCAGTATGCTTTAGTCTATACTCACACAACTATGATAATTAATCTAACAAGTACATGCAATGCTTGTATGTGGCTGTTCTACGGGAAGTAATATACCTGAGCCAGAACATGCATGGGGTTTTTTTCACATGTATTCATTGATCAAGCAATAAATGAGGTAAGAACTCCATGTTTGGCAAATACAAAGAGAAGGCCAGGAGGGCATGACTTCTCTTTTTCTGTCCCATATGTGATCTCACATGCTGAGCTTGCCAATACACCCTCTTCTGCAGAGCTCCAGGCAGAGTTCATTCAAACTAGTATTTACAAGAGATGTTTAGACTTCAATAATCTATTTATATGCTCTAATAACTTGGATAACGCAATAAAAAGTAGATCTCTTAAATTTTCAAACAACATGAAGACAAGCATGTCAGGCAGGCTGGAGGATGAGGTTAGAATTCAAGATGACAGGATGAAGAAAAAGTATGATTAAATTTGTTAGGCACAAATGCAAGGTGAAAAGTAAATGGGTGAAACTGCAGAAAGAAAGATTCAGACTAATAAGTGTTTATGAAGGTAAAGTTAGTGACAGGATGAAATGGATTGTCTCAGGAGGTTGTGGATTGAAGAATCATTAGATTCTTCAGAAATATCCATAAAGAGTCACAGAGGCAAAATTGATCTGCCTATAGTAGGTCTTTCCAGACCGACTTTTCTGTGATTCTTACTTTGCACTCATGTGGTACAAGTCACCAAACACACAAATGTGTAAGTGCTGCAGTACAAAATGGCTGTGTCATCGCCAGGGTCCTTGCTGCCTGGGACGAGCAGACCTGGTCTGACCTCTTCTGTGTTCATGCAGAAGGAGTGCAGGCACTTGCAGTCGTTTCTTAGGAATACTGTGGTCCTAAAAAAGTACCCAACAACATACATCTCTAATTGCTGCTTCTCAGTTATCCTTGGTCTGAATGGAATATTTCTGGCTTTGTGAAAGTGTAAAATAATTTTAAAGACTAAAATAGAACTTCAATATTCATAATAATCCATAACAAGCTTGAAAAGGTGTCTCAAGGACATTGAGATTGAAGCAGCAAGCTAAGGTTGTCTTTTTTCAGAACTGGCAGGACAGGGTCAAAATGTTTGTGTGAATGAACAGGCAACTGTCCAGAAAGGGTGTGTATGTTGTTACAAACACCAACAGCAGCAAAGCCTAAATAGAGTATCAAAATTTTATGGGCTCTCCCTATCACTGTGTACGGAGCTTCAGCCTGTGCAGAAAGGATCATCTGAGCCAAACACCCCCCTCATTAATTTTTTCATCATCTGTGTTGTCGCCATATGTCCTTGGTCCCACAGCTGAGTGCATTCATTGAGGTGACAATCACACGGGTGCCTGACACTGGAATACAGTTTAGACAAGCCAGTCTGCTCATTTGGCCGGGAGGCGGATAAGGATGGCACAAACCTCTGAGCATCCAAGGAGCTGGTGACCTGATGCAGTGTCACAGAGTGCATGAAACACAGGCCAGCTAGGGACAGCAATGTTGTAAGGAAGTGGACACGGGCATATGTAGTGGACACAGGGACACATAGAGCTGCTGAGTGTCCTGGCATTGCTTAGCTAATTTTTTTTGACAAAATGTGAAAGAATATTTAAATACAGCTAACACAATCTGTTTTTTGTGTCCATTGCATGGACACCTGTAGTTCTAACAAAAACACTTGACCCCTCAAATATGAATTCACCTGTGGCTACCAAAAGTAGAGAAGATACAGGGAAGGATGTCCAGAAAAGTGTAGAGGATGTCTCTTAATTTTTTTTTTTAACTTCATCTTAATGCCAAAAATTCTGTCATTGTAGTAATATTTTAAATGCACATAACTGGAACAAAAAATATAATTATCTTTTTTCATAATTAGGAGAGACATAAAAATAAATTTAATTATAATGTCACAGTTTAGTAAAATATTTTAATATGGGATTCCAGGAAAAACATAAAATAAGAATTATATTTTTCTATGCCATGAAAGTTATATTGCTTCAACATCAGTTAATCTAATTCATAAATGTACTAACATACTGTAATAGTCATAAACCAAATTATTTTATAATAAAATACATTAAAGAATTGATCTGTTGGCTTCACTGGCATCAGTTGTGATCATGACGACTTAATCTAATTAGGATTTTTCACCTCAAAGTGTATTAAATATTTAAATACTTCACTGAACCACAGTTCAGAGTAGTAGCTAGTGTTCAAATAGTCCCAAACATATATCCTTTGCAGGAATTTATAGCCTAAAATCCACCCTACTCATCTAGCCATTCACTGCTACAAAATAAAGAGAAGTATTCAGTCACAGAATAACTGGTCAAAGAATGTTGCCTTGAACAATGAAAACTGATTGTCCTTGAAACTTTCTTCTCAGTTGTGTAATTTATACTCTTTCTATTAAACATCTCATCCTTCTGGAACTGAGTTAAGCTATGGCATAAATGGGGGATAAACATAAAAACTGATTACCTATTGATATAGTTGAAGAATCACTCGTATTATTGTCAAGAGATTTAAATGTGCCTGAGCAATGCCATTGGATTGTATTTAAACTGTTTAGAAAAATTAGCATAGTGGGGATTTTTTTTTCAATGTAGAATGATGTCTAAAACTGATTCTGTGTTCTTCATTTTTAATAGGAATCTTTTTGCTTTTGTATAGTCACTCCTTTCTATTATTTGACTAACATGACAGAAAGAAAGAAAAAGGGGAAAAAAGCAGGGGGGAAGGGAAAAGAGAACAGTAATTATAGAGTAATAGAAAGGCTTTGAGTTGGCTGGACATTAATGGAGTTTAAGCTCTAAATATGTGTTTGTTACCAGTGTCAAAATATGTATTTTTCTTAAAAAATATGTATATATCACTTTTACATATTCATATACCAAGGATAATAAGAGGATTAACCATCCTCCCCTTTCCTGTTCACAGAAATCCTCTTGAATTCAATGGCAGTTCAGGACATTAAAGGCGTGAGTACCAGGACATAATGTGTGACACTTTTATCTTACCTGTCGTTCAAAGATTTAAACAGCATAAAAGTTCACTCAGGGCTTAGATAGTTTTCTACAAAATAGAAAAGCAGAATTTTCAGAATATTAGGATCACATATTTGATGCAGTTTACTGTGCTGTGTGTGATGTTCCCTGCTCTTTTCACTATGTGGTGCCTTGAAATGAATGGAACAATCAGCCCTCCGGAGTTAAAAGAGAAGCACAAAGGAAAATGAGAGAGGAAATAATGAAGATCAGGTTCACTAGCCATGTATTGTATAACAGCTGTCAAAATGAAATAAAAGTCATCAGACTGATCATATTAGGGGGAGATCAGCTCTAACCATAGTCCTATATATCAGCGTCAATGCACTATCTGCAGAGAAAGTGCAAAAGTTAAGCAATGAGAATTTCCTAAGAATGCACTGATCCTTGCAATGTAGTAGTGTAATACATATAATTTATATGAACTATCATCCCTGTACTCTCTTGACCTCAGAGCAACTGTATATTCAGCCACCTCTATTCAGACTCAATTATAAAACTACTAGAGGGAGTGAAAGAAGAATATACTTTTCATCGGACTTCCAAATGTACCATGGTGGTTCAACTTCATAACAGATCAAGTTTTGTTCTTTTTATTTATTTACAGGTTTAAAGTACTTATAGACTTCTTATTCCACAGTCCTGGAAGTTACAAAATCTTTAACGGAAACTTCTGTGATTTGATCACTCATCTATGATAAGTTTTCATTTCACAGGTGAAAATTAGGTGTATGAGCAGACTGCTCACAAGCTAAAGGTTTTTAACAGATGAAGCCACATTTTTAATTGTGATTTCATTTTGAAAACTTGCCATGAATACCATATACCTGGTTATTGTTTAAACACTAGTTGATCCTGCACAGTCAAAATGCCTTTTAATCCTCATTTCTTGGGAAGATTTCTGCATTTGGACTGGAGGAAGCAGCTCAAAAAGTCCTCTAATAAAGAGGAATTCCACAGAACATGAATTTTCAACATAAAAAAAAAGTCTTCATGTACTAAGGCTCTACTTCTGTGAGTACCTGCAAATATCTGAAAATTATGAGAAGTTTGGGATCCTGCTTATATGTGACTCTACCCCTTCAGCTTATCTGCATGGTGGGCAAGAGTTCACCCACCAAACATTTTCCAAGCGTATCAAAAGGTTCTGTACGCTGTTCAAGTACATTTTCCAATTTCCTTCTGAAGTCAGTGGCAGCAGTTATTGGTGGTCCCTTGTAAGATCTGACAAGTAGTGGTCAGGATATTTATATGCTGACTGCTCTGCCTTGGCATGTACAGCTCTGTTTGTTATCATCATTACTGGCTGCAGATGGCATCAGCACTCGGGTGTTACACAAGTGGCTATATTTCCCTAGAAAGAAGAGAGACCTAGAATCACTTCTGTCCCCATCCATATGCATTGCAAACATTTTTGCACAGCGTCTAGTAACTAATGTCCTAGTTTTCAGGTTATGGGCTCTGGATGAGGCTACAGATTGCCTAGTAAGTTGGATCTATGGGTTCTCAGTAGTTCAAGCAAACAGACAATATAAATTAGGTTAGATAGAATGAGAAGAGAAAATTAGAGCCATGATGGTGAGAAGAGAAAAAAGGAAGGAGTGAAAAAGGAAAAGATGAGAAAAAAGGCAGGTGAGGACATTAGATATAATTTAATAAATATTTATTTTCAGTGGGTGATTAATTTTCTCTGTTTTACACATCTTCATTACCATGAGACCTTGTTCACCAGAAGAGTCAATACCTCTCCACTGGATAGGAATATTTTGGCATAGCTATCTTAAATGTGTTTTTTACTCTGGTCATCTAGACTAAACTAAACAAAAAAATGAAAGCTGTCCTTTGTTACCTGGAAACTATAGCACTCACTTAGGAAACAGTCTGGAGTCCACTATTTCCTTAGAAGACTTCACATAAAATAGGTGTCATTATAAAAGACACTGTCTGATTAGGATCATTTTAAAAAATGAAAACACATTTTTCCTACTTCACCATGAAAATGTAAAGAAGAATATGGGAATTTTTTTCCTTGTTTTCAATTAATGGGAAAGAAACAGCAAAGAGTTCTGCTAAGAGAGCTGAGAGAAAATGGAAAAAAAATATTAACTTTATTCATGGACTGATGAAGAAATATCATGAGTCAAATTTTAATATTCACTTTGCAGTAGCAGTAAAATGTCCCTAGGGAGAGAACATCCATAGCAACATGAATTTAGCCTGGCAGAAAAGACAAAAAAGCAAAGATGGACTTTCACACTCAAAATTGTGAAATTGTCAACATTTTTCTTCAATGCAGGACTGCATTCCCTGGGAAGAGGAAATAGAAGGGCAAGAAAGGAAGGGCTTTTATTCAGAAAGCCAGAAAAGAACATTGAACAACAGTAAGAGTGTTTGGCCTATTACTGGTGAATAAGCAAAGTTACAGGCAAAGTTACAGGCACCGTAAGGCAAAGAAGAAACTAATTCTAGGTGATAAATAGAATGAAATTACTTACAGAGCTAGTCACAAATATTTTGAGTCCTCAGAATATGAATATCTGGCAGCACAAAGGATGCACTATTTTTCAGCCTCATCTGAGAAAAATGTTAAAGGACAGGAGCTAAAAAAGGTTCCTCATTTGCATTGGTATGGCAGAATTGGTTAGGGCCAAACCAGAATGAAGGCAAACAGAAAAGGGTTTGTTTCAGCAAGTACTGGCAGAAGGGCAATTTTTCTCAATGTTCAGCATATTAAGTTTTCTTCATGGGCCTTTTGAACTCAAATTTTAATTTCTTTCTTTTGAAGCTCTTTTGGCTGAAAATAGCCTAAATAAATATTTTAAGAACTGCATTTTTTTAAGTTATCAACTTTAATCTGTCCCTTCGTGCCTAACCCATGGCTATAACTAGTCCTGTATTTTTTCTGTATTTTTGGAAATCTCTATATTAATTCTGTATCTATAATATAGAAATTATAAAACGTTTATTTTTTACACTTCCATAACTGCTTCCAGAGTCTGGCATAATGCTGTTAGTAGTTCAGCCCTAAGTGGTTATGGCTCCTTTTATTAAACACAGCCACATTACAGCTCCATTATTTTAGATACAAGAAGTAGATGGACAGAAAATTGTTTCTGTTCTCACCAGATAAGATATCATTTTATGACAATGAATTCTGTTTATTATGACCTCAGTATCAGTTTGACCCTATGCTTTTAGATAACCTTCCATTCCACATTACTTGGAATGATCTCTGTATTTGCAGTAGCAGGCCATTGTTTCTTAGTCCCTTATTGAACAATACCAACTGCGAGCCTCATGTACTCTTCCGCATGTGTTATAAACAGATTATATTTTCATTTTCAAATATGACATTATTACGAGAGTTATACTAACAAGCTGAATAACTAACACCCATACTTCATGTTCATTTATGCCTGCATAAATTTTCATTAGGAAGCTGTACAAATGTTCAAGAATCTACACTATAAGGAAAGTAACAATTAAATACCTGTTAATGCAATTATAACCCAGTTATCTCTCTTAATTAAATGAGTTTTTCGTTATTAGAAAAACAATAATATCTATGAAACTACAGGAAAGCTTCTCCCAAAAGCTCTTGAAAGCCACTTCTGCTTCTTCAGTATCTAAAAGGTAAAGCAAAGCTATTGCTTTGTCACTTAGTTAAACCATTCAGTGAATAGAAGAAAACATGTTTTAGAACTGCAGGAGGTGAACTGCCCATAAATGTTCTGGTTCATTAGCAAGGATGTCTGATGAGAGATCAGAAGGTAATGAATTGTCAGCACCTAACAAAACCAGAGAACAAACAGAGTATAAATAAAGAAAAGA
Organism: Machaerirhynchus nigripectus; assembly: GCA_013397975.1. NCBI lineage: Eukaryota > Metazoa > Chordata > Aves > Passeriformes > Dicruridae > Machaerirhynchus > Machaerirhynchus nigripectus. The sequence continues at coordinate 75,658 of VZRQ01002584.1, forward strand.
CATAGTTTATGGAGAGGCCTCAGGAGAGCTCTTTGTAAGCAAAAGTAGAGATGTAAATGAGTTATTTACAAGTTCATTTGGGGTAACACATTTGAGATATAAGTCAACATTAAAAAAAATGCACAAAATTTACTTATTCAAATAATGGCAAAATTAATAGAGTCAGAATTATTTTCTCACAAGTCTATATAGATTATAATTTCAGCAGTAAATTGTTGTAAATATTTTATTTTTAAAATATTAGCAAAATTAAATGAGGAGACATGGTTTTCATTTAAATTTTGAGCTGCAGAGTACTGTCCTTTGTTTCCCATTCTACTATATAAACATCACATTTCTGATTTTATTATTTGGTTTATTTTAATATTGCGATGTGTATTGATCAACCATTTACCTATTTGTATGCCACTTTTCATTAACATTCCATCTTAATCATCTGCAAAAGTTATAAAAAATGTTGCACTTGTGTTGCAATCTTTGCAACATTTTTCTCAATCAAGTTATTTTTACTTACACTTTACATATTACTAGTATTCTCCAAGAAAATGGAGTAGCATGATCAGAGCAAACTATAAGAATTGTATTTCTGTCTTTATTTCTACTATCAGTCACTTCTGTGATACCTGGAAATTTAATTCATCTACTTCAGATACCACCACCTTTTGCAGTCTGTATGTAAAGATAAGTTTCTGCTTAAGCAGAATTTGTTGAATAAGAATTTGAATAACCAGCTTCTATGTTGTGACCTGTTCTAATCATAGCAAAGACTTGCAAAAGACTCTTTTTAAGCTTCTGAAATCTTAGTTAGAGGACCATTTCCAAACATACAAAACCATGTCCCTAATGATTATGCATATTTCTTTTTTCCTTTTCTCTGATCTATTCAAGCTTAAAATATTAATCTCGTAAGTCATGATTGAAACTGCACATGCTTTATTAGAAAAACCTGAAGTTTTTCTAAGGTTGATATCAGAGAAAATCCTATTTTATGCTATCTTGAGCCTGGTACCATTAACGTCTGTCCTTATGAGGAAGAACGTTTCATAAACGCAGTGCCCAGAAACATTTTTCCAAGCTGGAAAACACTCATAGCATTTTCTTAGTTTGCTATTTATATCTTGAGTAGATGAAGACCTAAATTGTCCTTTGATTTCAACTGGTCTTGAAAAAAAAGTTAAGTAGACGAAAGGATAATGGAGTGTGGATTAGACAGGTAGGTAGATAGACAATCAGATTGGTAGATAGTAAATCTCTTATTCTTCCAATTCTTTTGCCGTTTCTGTGATAACTCTTCTTTATTTGACTTTTCTCAACAGAGTGGTGTGATAAATTTTAAAATTTTGGATAATTATCATATACTGAATATGCTAAAACAGGGGAGGGAAAAAGTCACACAAATTTATAATAACCTTAAATCTTATTTGGTTTCTAGTACAAGACATTTCTAGTGGTTTCTTACTTGGTTTGGTTTCTAGTACAAGATATTTTAGACTATTTTAAACATCTGCTATTTCCAACCAGGTGCCTCCAGGCATAGGTGCTCTTTCAAAAGAGACTCTTGTTCTTTGAACAAGGGTTACAAAAATTCATTCTCTGCCTCTATGGTGTAAGCATCATACACTGTAATCATGGTATTTGGCCTCAACATAATTGGTGTGATTAATAAATGCTGGTGGATCAGCAAACTGTTTGCTTTGTAAAGTTCAGGATTTTGGAGATTAGAATCAAACTGTTGTGTTGTTATTTATGTAATCAGCCCAACACAAAAAAAAGGTGGAGGAGATGGTGATTTGGCAAGACTTCAAAATAGGTCATGGTGCCTTATTTATCCTTTGAGCTCATGCAGGACTGTTGAATTACTTAGCAAACCTCATTTGATATTAGCAAGGGTGTAAGATTAATGCAAAAGGAATTTCATTTTGATGTTATCTAAAAGTGGGATTAAGCCCCCAAAAGGACCTTGCAGAAGCCTATTTTTCAGTTGGCTAGATTGGCTGGCATGCCTTACAGTCTTCCTTCTCATAAAAAGTCGAAATGTTCTTAATTTTTTCAAAGGACCAAGACATTTTCCAGGACACTTGTCAGAGAGAAATAGAGAATACCTGAATAATAAGGATGATTTCTAATTTTAAAAATTTTGATTTCTCTCCCTAGAGAAGGTAAAGTTAACCTTCACTGGTGCTTTATCTTGATATCCCTTTCCTCCTTGTTTAAAAGTAGCACTCCCAAAGCTGTTTGAAGAATGGGCTATTAAATATGGAAAATTACTGAACTTAAAGTATTATTATTCTCATTGGTATGAAAATCTTTGTCAAGTGCAGCTTTCTTAGAATGTCTTCCTAATTTCTTTCACAAATATGCAGCCATAAAGGCCATAAAATTGATAAACTTTAATCATTTCTGTAAAGAAAAGATTTTTAGTAATATATAACAGCAAGGATATGGGATTCACGATGCATTTTTTATGCCCCAAATGACATGGTTATTTACAGAAAGGACCTTCAAGGTACTTCCTCATGTCTCAGGGATCTTCTAAGAACTGCTGATGTGTAATGAGATCAAGTTAGAGCTGTTTGTCTGACGGTTCCCACACGTTCTGGTTTTTATCTCTTTTTGATTGGAAGTGCCTTTTATTCTCAGACTCCTCTTGTAGCAGTTGTAGGCAGATATTTCATAAAACATCTGTTGAAATCTAATTTTTTCCTTCATCTCTGTCATCTAAACATAGGGGATTTTACTGAACTGGACTGTACCCTATAGCTACTGGTTAGGTTTGTTCCAAAAGAATATATGTTTTTTACTGCTAGCTTATATAGAAGCAGCCATCCTAGAGTATATACTTTTCTTATGAGAGATAGATCAGTCGTCTGTAGAAACACAACTAAGGTACTCAAATTTTCAAAGCAGTCATTTGACAGAAAGGACCAAATTTTTACTCAAAATGAGTGATAGAGTGATTTTTAACAATTAAAAATTTACTCTGGGATTCTTTGTTACCTGCAGGCAGCCTGTTCAATCCTGTGTGTTGTAACTCACAATAAAAATACAAAAATATTAAAAATAGCATTAATCATCTTCTTTAAATTTTTTAACTACCAGACAATTTACCACTATTCATATAAATGTAAGTCTTTAAAAAAATGCATGTTGAGAAGACCATCATGAACATACATAATTATTCCCAGCAGCTCAAAACGATATAGATTCAGTCATATCAGCAGTTACCTGGATGTCATACTGAGATTCAAGATGTAGGAAAAAAATATGTCCCTATCATGTGTGCACAAACAAACTCAAGTCTAAAAATGGAATTCTGTTATTTGTTTGCTTTTGTGGTTTTTTCTGTGTTCTTTTTCAACTGTGGCTGTTTTCTCTAATTTGACTCGGTTCCAGGAACCACTTCCTTGAAAATATCTTTTCCAAGCCATAGACAAGCTTTGTTCTCAGACTGTTATTTTTTAGGACAATCAGCAAATAACTTAAATTTTTAAGCATGTGCTTTCTTGAGATTAACTGTTATTTCTTTAATAATCCATAATAATTTTTACAACGGAAGCACAGTCTCCTTGAATGGTGCCTTTCCCGCCAGGTTCCTTTGAAACTTCCCATTTTTATAGCTTTTTCAGCCTTTAATGGAAGCTACTCATGCTCAGATTATGAACTGAGGCCTTTTAATGTATTGTAAATTCTCACAGGAGACCTTTTTCTTGCTGCCCTCAGGGGAATACAGATGTCAACCTGTGTCTTACTGCAGTCTCCCTGCCAGTGGCTCAATAGATCAATGGTATGCCTAACAGGAAAACTGCTTTCAGTAATGTGATAATTTTGAATCCAGATAAAGTTTATTATACTCTCAACATTCGCACTGTGATGCCTGGGTGCCCTGACTACACTGTGCTGGAACAAAATCGAGTTGTGCAGCCAGCAGTACCCACATTTAGCGCCACAAGTTCCTTCAGTTTCCAGAAGTACTAATTTTGGAATGACTTCTAATCTTGTGCTGTTTCAGCTTGTTTTCTGTTCCTTTGTAATGCAGTCAAGATTGCTGCTTACAGCTGCAAACTTTCAGATAGCCTGATCAGTAATGGGAATTAGATTTGAAAGTAATTTTTTTTTAAGTAAGTTCCTAGATGAGACCAAACAGAATCCTCTTTCCTACCATAATATTTACTAGGAGAGCACTTGTATTCAGCTGCAAGGAAATCATCTTCCTAGCTGACCATATTCCTGTTCTTGTTTCCCCAGTCAGATGGGCTATCCTGCACACTGAACTGTAGTTCCAGCACAGGTTCCAGGATGCTCAGCTCTGAAAGGTAAATTCACTAGATGCAGAAAGAGGAAGAAAAGAGAAATAGCTTGCAAAGGCAGTACATTAATACAAAATTTTGATGCCTGAAGACAGCGAAATAGTGGATTGCACAGCAAAAATATTGAGTTCTGTTTGACACATGGGGAAAAAGGCCTAATTAATCAGCTGCATAATTGCACCATCCACTGAGTCTTATGGCAGATGACAAGCACAGTTCCTATCTCTTGAAGATACTGTTTCAGCCTCTCTGCAGACACAGGCCAAGATCAGACTACCTTAAATTCACAGATGTGAAGGTACCAGTGGTGCCAGGAGACCAAGTAACTTATTCTTACTGTGAAGCAGTGGAATGACTTGAAGGAAATGCTGAGATTGCACATGAGAACTGTATTCTCAGGTAGTTTTGTTGACTACCAAATTAGACAGCCTAGGAAGAAACCGCTGCTACTTCTTCAATTTCTCTTCTTTTTCTGTTTTGTTGTTGGGTTTTTTTGTATTTTGGGAGTTTGTTTTTGTTTTTTGTTTGGTTGGGGGTTTGTTTTGGTTTGGTTTTGGTTTTTTTGTTGGGATTTCTTTTGGGGTTTTTTGGAGGGATTGATTGTTGTGGCTGGTTGGTTGAAGATGTTTTATTTGGTTTTATTTGTTTATGTTTGTTTTGTTTCTTTGTTTTTAATTTGTTTCCTAGTGGAAGTGGGAATATTAGTTCTGAGTTGAAGGCTAGAAATAACTGAAAGATAAGAGTTAATTCAATAAAGAATAAATTACAAAACTAAGTTCATAAATTGCCTCTATTAAATCCAGAAATTGATGCTCCTGGGTAAGAGACACCGTTTTTGCAAAACCCCATGTTTCTGCAGAACTGTAAGTTTGTATTTATTCTTATTTCTCACTTAATCAATCCCTTTCACCTTCTCTTTCTTTTCTCTTGAATATTCTGTTTCTAACTGGTGTGGGGGAAGGTTTGTCATCCTACGCACTGTTCTTCATCTTTTCCTTTCCTAATGTGGAAAAGGGAGAACAACAACCTTTTGAACCGATATGATATATCACTTTGTTTTCTTATCTCTGCATTTTTGCCTAACAGTTTCATTAGGAACAGATTTGTTTCAGAGTCCATATGGTCATATAACATCACTGTGAGCACTCAAAGCTACTGAATTAAATCTTGGCTCCAGTGTACATGGAACCACTGATTTCGTGAGAGCCAGGACTTCACCCATTCCCCTTAGGAATGGTTTATATTTAGAAGTTCCCCAAGCACTTGGTGACTTGTGTTCTCAAAACTGTAACTGGATTGTGCTGAGCTATTTTTCAATTCTGATCTCCCCAAACTCAGAGATTTAGTTATTGCTTTTTCAACGGAACTTCAAATTACAACCTCTAGGAGCTGGAATAAAATCTAAACAAAACAGCTTCAAGCTGTTAAACCCACTCCTCTGTTCAAACCAAACACACCCCCTCTACCTTGATTTCATACTTGCAAATGTACTACGGACTGGACAAGTAGGACAGTGATTATGAAACATTTCTCCATTTCGAAAAAATTGTACTTTAAATATAAGTGTCTGTCTGTTACTGAAAATAACTGTCTGTTATTGACATGAAGTGATGTCAGTGAGAATAAACAGTGAGAAATACAACGTTGAGGCCTCTTGTGCTGTTTCATAACTTCACCAGGTAGGTAACAATTATATTTTGAAGTATAAGGGTTTTTTTTTACATAGGTCGCCACTTTAACTTCTATAGTATGTAACTATGCAGTTTGAGTAAATATATAAACATTTAATCAGCTCAATATTCTGTTGCTCTTTAATATGTCTGTACATCTTAAGAGTTTCTGCTCTGAAAAAACTTGGCTGGAAATCACTGAGACTCTGAAAAGACAGTAGGGAGTTCCACAGCATCAAAGACTCTTAAATCTGTCTTTAACAGCATTATAAATCTGACATGAACAATTTATCAATTTAGCAATTACTTCAGAGGAGAACTTTGCTAAAATGCATTCTTTTGGCCTTTATCTAACCAGGAAATAATTCTCCAGGTTTCTGCAAAATGTTACCCACAATATTTGCCATAGATTACATAGCAGATACTGAAATCATCTTAAACCAGTCAATTAAGAGGGAATTGTGTGATCCCACATTGTTTCTTATCCTTACAAACAGATAGCAGAAACAAAAGGGAAATAACTTTTTTTCATAGGTATAATTTCCTTCCTGCTTAGGTTTCATAAAGCAACCAGTACATCTTGGAAGTTTCTTTTTCTGTCCTTTCCTTTCTTCTTTTTTATTTCTTTTCCTTCTGAGAATAAATGTCAGCTCCAGACTTCATCTCAGGGAACTCAGGTCACCATTTAATAAATCTTTTTCTAAGAGGCTTAAAGATGCATTTCCCAGACAGAGCTTGAGTATTAGAAGACCAATCATGGCATGATGCTGTATACCCATATTCCACAGAGAGACTTTAAAGCATTTCTGGGAATGCTCCTTTGAAAATCCAGTCTGCCTTATTTTGAGAGACTGTTTCGATCCACATGGCAATACAGATCCAAAGTGCAGTACTTAAAAAGGTGGTATGACCCTGAATCTTTTCTGTAAGGAACTTTCATATGAAGCTTTTTTACAGAAAGTTGATCTGTTTATTTTCTATGATCTTGTTGAGGAAAAAGCAGGAAGAATGGGATAGATAAATCTTTATATTTGTAAATCTTAAAACTGGATATCTACTGTCTCCATTTTTAAGACATAAAGTCCTTACATTTCAGGAAAATATTGAGGTGTATTCTTCTATGATTTTGCCGAATGCTAGTGAACTAATTTATGTATTCTGGTTCTTCAGGAAGATTTGGATCACACCAAACCCAGGAACAGTACTAATATTTTAGGTTTGGCCTTTTTGTATTTTTAAAAATAGTATACAATTTAGACAAGCAAAAGCAGTCATAAAAATAGCACATCTATGCATGTGTAGTCTTCCATTTTGCTGCACAAGTATTCTTTAAGGAAGAAGTATGCAAAATCTAGAGAAATCTGTGGGATTCCTTCATAATTTGGTGGGGTTTAGAAAGAGATAGAGGCATGACTCTTTACCATAGGCCATTCCAAATGTCCATTTTTTTCTTTTCCAATCCAGACGAGAAATGCAGAGGCCCCCAAGTACTAATCAAGTCTATCAAAGTCATCACTAAGAAGTCTGCAACATAAAGTATAGCAAGTCTCTCTCCCTACTCCTTGTTCTGCCTTCTCAACCTCCATGTATTTTGCATCTATGTTTTTCCACCTACTACATCGTGTGTAACAAAGTCTTCCTTCTCTAGCCCTGATCCTGAGCCATTAAAAGCAAATTCAATTTCTTAAAGGAAGGATTTTACAGGAAGAAGTTAAACAGCAAATTACAATGTTTATGATGAAGAGACATGAATATGTAGACACTAAGAGTCGGACTACATAGATTTAGAGATGTATGAGAAAAATTATGTTACAAGAAAACTCGGGTCTCAGTTCCTGTCTTTTTGAAATAATTGGACAAAAAGCCTGTCTTCACTGGAAGAAGGATCAGACCCTTAAATATGTTGCTATAACTCTTCTTAAGACTTCTAAAGCCTGTGTTAGGATCTCAATTCTTATGTCTACCTCAGGAACATGAAGTGTATATTTTCACAGGGGTTGAATGTATATTTCACTGATTTAAAATGTGTTTTGCAAAGCTGTCCTTGTCACTTCTAGACTGATATATTTATATGCACTTTCCCCTTCAAAATTCTATTTAGATAGCTGTAACGAAAAAATCTGTCTGTACCACCACAGCACACTGTGTATCTAGACATAATTTTACTCTTGCACAACCTCAAGACTGTTTACAGAGAGGGTTATGAAATAACAACTTTTATTTAATGATTCAAACCTTGCCAATAATTTAGGGAATGGTTAAAAATACCCAGGACAGAAGAGGCACAACCACAGCAAGAAAAAAAAAAGAAATCAAACAACTACCCCACACTTAAAAAATACCTGGAATCTTCTTCTTGTGTATTCATTTTTTTTGTACAAGGGAATCAATATTATTCTTTTTTTCCTTTCAAGCTGTATTTTCAACCTCCTTAAGAAGACCTACTGATCTTAATACCTCTTTGATAATGCAAAGTAAATAAATTTTAAGAAAATAATTCATTCAGTATCGATAAACAATTGTTAGTTCAAATCTGTTGTCTTTGTTCAATTTATTAGACAGCATCGATTATACACGAAAAAATGACAGAAGAACCAAAAGCTATTAATCAACTATTGTATATTTTCTCGGTAACACTGTGTAACAGAATCAATTTATTAGCTATTTAATTGCTTTAAAAGAAATATGAGGTTTTCTAAAGTTTGATGGTGAACATGAGGTGCTTGTCCATAGATAAATCCTGGAAACTGAGAGAATGCTTCACTTGAGAGCTTGATATAGACACTATCAACACTCCTAGCAACCCCACAAAACTAACACCTGGTATGTGCTAGGCTTTATTTCTCTTGCAGTAATTCTTTTTATATGTCTATAAAACTCAACACTAGGAGACCATGTGACATATTTTTCTTTCTTCATATATATTAATTTGAGAAATATAGATCTAATGAGTAAGAAGTTGTGGAAAGGTCATATTACACTACCAAAAGATGAGTTTCTGTTGGGTAGCACAATTTATTTTCATAATTCCATGGATTGAGCACCTATTACAGCAGAAATAAATACAGCAAGTTTCTAGCTATCTCCCTGTCTCCTGCCATTCACACCCTGTGCCTTTTCCATCTCTGATATGCAGTCTCACCTTTTTTCCATTATTCCCCAGTTTCCCTTTGTTGTTTTGATAACAGTGGAAAAGTTACCTTTCAAGTTGTGAGACATAATCAGCAATTATAAAAATATCTCTCTCTCTGCCATTAAATTGAAGGGAAGAGGAACATTGTCTCAGCACCTTGGTCCACAGTTCAGAGTTTTAAGCTGCAGTCACTACTGTGAGTTTGAGCTTGTGCAAAATACTTCATTATTTTGATCCTCTCCAAAACAGTGATTGAAAGTTTTCAAAAGCTTTATAGAGATTTTGGTGGAGGGAACAAGATGCTTTAGAATGAGAACATATCTTATCTGCCTTGGAAACTTCCTCATTAACCAGGATTCCTAAGGGGATAAAATCTGGCACCTCACTTTCTGCTCCTACCTCCTCTAGAGTCCATCAAATCAAACTGGACACTTAAATCCAACAGACTGGGTTTTCTTTCCTCTCTACATAGCTCTCTCATTCTTTTTTTTTTTTTTTTTTAATATTTTGTTTTCTATTTTTTTTTCTATTCTTTAATAAACAAAAGTGAAGGCTACCCAATGAATCTTGAACACAATAACATAGTTCTTCTCTTTAATCTTACTTTGGACACATATACAGTCAAGTCAGAGGTGAATTTTGCCACTACTAATGAAAGCAAACTGAAGCTCATAGCTTTTTTTTGAGCTAATTTTCAGCATGTCCAAAGTGGTTTTGCAGGTATTTGTTCAGCTGCAAATGCATTTTTTTCAGTAGCTAAACTGCAGTTTATCAGGACAAAACAATTATTAAAAAAAAAAAAGAAAAAAAAATCCAGGGAAAAAACCTTTTTATTCTTCTTTCACCATTTAAACTTTTGATAGTTGTTGTGAGATTATAAAATAATAGGTTTAGAAATACCTCTCCAAAAAGCAATACTTGGGGAATATTGTGCTATTCAAGAACAATATTTAGCAAAAATCTGTCTGCCAGGAACTTTTTTTGTTGCTGAGAAACGTGAAATGTATTCTAGCCACCATTCCAGAACATCCTTTGTAGCTCTTCAAAGTTCTCAATATTACCGCTAGTGCTCTAGGAGGCAATTACAATTTTGCAACATGAGTTTAATTTCTATTTCCCCTGTTACTATATTGACAGAAGAACAATAAAAACTCCACCTGGGACTTGAAGTAAACTCCTCTGGTAGAACAAGACATTGCAGGTCAAGGATGCCCCCATAGAGAAATAAAATACAACTGAGGAAATGATAAAGCAACACACTTGTATTTCTTCACATGTGCAAGAGATACTCTGACTTCCTGGGGAAAAACAATTATTTATTCACTGGAGTGATAAAGGCAAGCTTCCATTATGTGCATTGCCATCAAAAAATGGAAAATAACTACCATGGAAAATAACTTGGCTATTTCAGCAGTTCAAAGAAGCTGCTTCTACTGGGTTGGGTTTTTTTGTTGTTGTTGTTGTTGTATGTGTGGGTGTTTTTGTATTTTGTTTGTTTTGTTTGGGTTTATTTTTCGTACCTGGACTATGGTACTGGACTTTAAAGTCCATGACCTTACCAGGTTTCTCACCAACTTGGATTTTTGGAGAAGTAAGACCTAGTATTCAAGGAAGAATTGAAAACCTTTGGAGAGAAGTAAATAATAACTTGAATATAGGACATGTTGGATGAATTTCGAAATACCAGGATTCACAAAATTATTCTTCCATTATTTTTCTGCCTCACCAATTTTAATAAAATACTTATATAGATTTTATTGTTGTATTTCAGTAGCTATCAATTACGTCTCTAATTGTATTTTGATTTTGGATAATTCCTATTTGTAGTTTTCATATGTGTGATCTGTTTAATATTATTTCATGTTTTACTCTACAATCCAAGTCTGATAGGACATTTCCTGCCTTGAACTTTTCACTCTTTAATTTTTAAAAGAAAGGCTGACCATATATTTTTGGTTTTTCAGATATTCTCAATGTTTAATTAGTTTTCAATTTCCTTGGGTCAGAGGTTTAAGAGATTTTGGTTTTTTACAAGCAGGAAACTATTCAAGTATTTTCTCCATTTAACACTAAGTTGACTGCTCTGGTAGAACTGTTTGCTATTCCATTTTGTAAAACATATAATTGTCAGAAGTTTAACAATTAGTCTAAAAATATCTGGTTCTTCAACTGGATCTGAATTATCACTACTCTTTTCCCTTCCTGGTCCAAACCTATCACAAAATAACACGAACATTTTTCCCCTCAGGATTTATGTGTATCTTCCCAAAACATATGACAACCTTGACTGTGAGCTTCAAAGCACATGGCAACCTTCAACATGCATAACCTTGAACGTGGGTACTTTTCAAGTACCCAAAATCAACTCTCTGAAGATTCAACCTTATCATTCGTATCTTTAGATAATGGGATTTCAAATAAGTTTCCAAACTTGCACTACATCCAAACCTGTTGATATTATTCACTTCCTGTGTCATAGGCTGCAAAGAGAGACATTTAGACACAGAGTGCACCATGGGACATCATTTGGATTTTCTAAAATTTGTTGACTTTATAGTATAAGTCTAAACTCTCAGCTGGAATCAAATCTTCTGGGTCAAAAATATTTAGAGAATACACACATATATTTTTACTATTTTAAAAGTTTAGGTTATCTTCCTGTCCTCTGCCTTCCTCTTAGAAATTCATGGGGGTCACTTGTGTATCCTATGTAATATCTGCCAGATCTACACAGACAACTCAGGTGCTCAGGGGTGTTTCACAAGCTAGTAAACATCATTATCTAGGTAACTTATCTGCAAACATACTAGTTAGCCTATTGAATCATCTTCTAAGTTCTCTAAACTCCATTATATACGGAGTATTAAAAGTCAATATATCTAATGTCAAATCCTATCAAAAGTGTAAACATGAAGTTCCTGATAGTGAGTGTTTACGAGAGAGTGGCTGATGGTATCTTCACTTAATTTCAGTCCTTTACCTTGACTTTCAGCTAGTTCTGATGAAATGAGGGGTCCACGTGAGATACAGGGAGAATGAACCTCATTTACATCACTGAACAGGCTTTGTACAAAAGTGTATGAAATTTAACAAACCAATCATTCAATTAGTATAGCTTTAATTATTGATTTAGTTAATGATAACTATTTACTATTCATTTGATATTTTAATATTATTTAATATTCAATACTCTTTATTAATAACTGATGAATTCATTCTAAGAGAAAAAATTCAAACTGCAATGTAAATTTTGTCAAGCCCTTTGTTACATGAGATGGAAACCAAACACAGACACACACACACTGTTTTATGCTGGGTTACATAATGAAGGGTTGAGGATATTAAATTTTGGACTGCATTGGGCAATAATTATTTTCTCTCTAGTAATTTGCATAATTTTTCCAATAATCTTACATGACTGTTGACCTTACTAAGATATTTTCCATACTTTCCTTAAAAATATTCATTTTTGCTTTGCAGTGTTTCTTTTACATTTAACACAGTCTTATGGTTCCCCTTTAATAGCAAAGGTAATTTTATCTTGTGTACAAGATTTTGAAGCAATTTTAGAATTAAGTGCTACTGAAACATATGGCCCAATGTTTATCTTGTCTTATGCAACATCAGTTTTATATAAAGCATGCTTCCCCGCAGCTGTTAATCTTATGAGACACTGCTTATTTTACAATTTATTTTTTTACTCCAACATTTTGGGAGTGGGAAACCAGCTTAACATGAATCTCCATAATGACTAGGAACACTTGTTACTTTGCTGTTTGGCAAACAATTAGGCAGACACTTTAGGATCAACCCAGGACAAGAGGTTTTCCTTCTAGGTCATTAATGGTAAGGAGTTTTTTGAAAACAAGGATTGTGTTCCCCGCCCAAGTCACACATTAGTGAGTTGTGTTATAGAACTGGTGGGAATCTTACCTCCCCTATATCACTGAATGAGACAAGGTCACAAACAGTCTATTACAATTATTTTCCAGCAACTTTGAATAATTTTCTATGATAATAAAACATAAATGATAAAGAACTCACATAGTTATTTCCCATGGCTGAATTGCTTTTATGTTTGTGTTTCATTTTTACTTGTAGTACAAAAGTTTATAAGACAAAATTCTTCATTTTCTGGTTGCTGGCAATTAGTATTGCAATGGCAAAACTTTTTAAGCATGCACAGAAAAATCCATGGCAATAGCATGCCAGGTTCTCATTTAAATTAACATAAAGGTGGTTTTATTCTTGGTGTTGTGTCCTTTAACTGTCAGTACTACTCTGTAGGAAGAGATCCAATTTTGGAGACTCTTTAAAAGGCAAGGTTATAAACCTAAGCTAGCAAATAATATGCCATCTATTATATTGCCATTAAATCTGATACACAGTTCTAAAACTATAAACTCATCTTTTATTTTTAAGTACACTGTAATAGATAAGGAAATCAGAGTTATGTTTTTCAAAGTTAAAACCATAACCACACTATCTTTGGTGATATGTACATTCAGAGAGCATTTATGCACTTCCCTCGTAGTCTATAGTTAGTTAACATCTGTAAATTTAGTTCAGCTGTTCTTTAAAAAACATGGGCATATTAATCAAAAGATAAAACTAACCAGACTAATTTTTTGTTTGTGGGATTTTGTTTTAAAAAGCTGCACTCATGTAAAGAAAAAAAATTATTTTAGTTCTGTTTTGTCTCAAATTTCAAATACCACTAGATTAACATTTGAAATATTTCTCATTTTCTCATATCTGAATACTGTACAAATGCCAGAGACAGCTTTGCCATTTAAATGTGGTCCGTGTTTATTATTTTATACATATATTGATAGAAATACTTACTCATAATATTGAGCATCTTTTGAAGATTCCAAAGGAATCTAAAAGGCCCAATGAATAATGTCATCTTCTATATATGGGAATTAGAGGCACAGAGGGGAAAAGAATTTGCCCAGAATCTCACAGTAACAGCATGATAACTAGAACAGAGATTTCCTGAGTCATATCTCAGCTTTAACCAGAAAATGATCCTGACTGTGTGAAAAAGGAGTTTGAAACACACATATTTAAAATACATATTTTCTGTAAAGCAGAATGCTTTTTTAAAAATTATGGAATTTTGGAAAAACAGGTCTTTTAGTAGATAGATTCACTGTAAAAAATGGGAGCAAAGGTAAGGAACTAGATATTTTTATTTTTAGATATTTATTCTGCAGTAATGAATATTCTAGAGGTTTGAAACAAAAGAAGTCTATCTTTAGCCTTTAACTATTATCTGCATTAGACTACACAACGAGTGAAGTCAGGAGGATGACTATATATATGGCAAGGTAAGTTTATCTAGAGGTAAGAACTGCTGAAAGAGTATATTTGAAATTACTACTGTATTGTTTTTAAAAATATTATGTCCACTCATTGCCTCCATCACCAAGAAACAATGAATTTATTTCCCCCTTCACTGGAGACCCATTTGTAAGAAATATGGTGGCACAAACATCTCTCGGTTTTTCTTCAGAGTTGGTCCTTTGGGATACAGAATTAAGTACATGAAATTTTATTGTTGATTTACTTCCAGAATTTACCCTGTAGTTTTCCCCTGGAGACAAGATACTGACCCAAACTGAAAACTCCATACTTCTATGATTAAATTTCCTTTTCAAAAGATATTTTTTCCCATAAATATTTGTCAATTTTCTTGGACCCTGGCATAAGCATTTTGGAACAATCATTGTACAAATGGATTGTGATACAGTGGGAAAGTTTTTACTGACTTTAGTGGGCTTTTAAAAGGACATGGCTAAGGTTTATTTCACCCCCTGTCCTTGTTCAACTGTAGTGCTCTGTGTTCTCTTACACACAGAACCTTTTTTTGATGTTTATTTCATAAGAGTAAGTGTAAGCTTTTCCCTTTTTAATTATCCAGTTAAAGTGGATTCCCATCTTCCTTGACCTTCAACTAGGTTATTAAGAAAAAAAAATAAAAAAGAAAAATATAGGATACCAGTTCTGAAAAATAAAATTTAAGAAGTGGAAATAAATCTGTTTGGTTTTCAATTTTTAATTAAGCAAGAAATGCTCTGTCATTTTTGGTTTTGAATGTTTCTTCCTATCTCAGTGCTGTTGATTTACCCTGCACTTGGTTTTTTGCAATACAGGGAAATGTACCACATCATTTCAGAGAACCGAATGCTATAAGAAAAGAAGGGACATATCATTCTTGTACATGTATAGCAGCACTGAACTTATGACACCTTATCTAACTTAGTCCATGGCTACACTTGAACTATAATTAATAGTTAATGAAATCAGTGACATGAGGAAATGTAATTGCAGTATCTTCTAATTTATGTAGAAGACATAGCTTCTGTGCTAAATATTCAAACGTTCCTGAATATAATAGAGGATTACGGGTAGAGTTGGATGTGTTGTTCCAGCTGTTGCTGATTTAGGTTAAGAGGTGATCACAACCTACTGAGAGGCCCTCATCATTGTCCCACACACTGCCTATTGCAGACTGCCAATAGCACCCTCTGAAAGTGTTACAGCGGAGGTATCTGCTTCCCACACGCAGTTTGCCTTTAGCAGTGTCATTTTTTACTTGACACCAATTTTGTCACAACCAAGGATGGAGATGAACATATCACTATGTGTCTTAAGACCTTATCTGAATGAAAATCTATGCTTTTTGCTAGTTTATTTGAACGTCTGCTTAGTTAATTTAGTGCAGAATACTGTACAGACCTCTTTTTCCAATCTGAACCTTTGAAGTATGGACTGAACGGCTTTATATCAAAGGTGTACGTAAGGGAACTCATGCCAATGTAGGAGTATCATTTGGGCTGTTGGATTAATAGATCATACATTTGGCTAAAAATACTGATCCAACATTATTGTAAAATAGATGAATGGGCCTCTCTCAAAGGCAGTTGATGCTATTACAAGAAATAAGGCATTATTATTATTTGGAGGTCAGATAACATGAATTCCATCATTAAGGTGCTGAAGCTTAACAAGTCACCAGTCTTTCTGTGGTGGCTTTCAACAAGGCGAAACTTGAATTCTCTTCCTGAAAACAGAGGAAATTTTTAAAAGGGTGTTTATGCTACAAGGCTAAAGTTGAAGTACATTCAAGGCATTTAAACTGAGTGAGCTGGATCTCACTCCTAAAATTTACTACTGTATGCTCATGTAAATAATACGTGACCTGTACTTGTTGACTACAAACAGTATAAACAGCATATCCCTCAGAATGTTACACCAAAATAATGAATATTCACTATTTAACAATGTAAAAAATGCTGATATAAAGTTGTAACTAAATGTTAGCACTCCTGCCCCTTAGGCTACTCAGGGTGTAAAACCAGAAATCCTCTCCTGCAGTAAATCAACAAACTCTCAACTTTTTCAGTGAGCACAAGAAAGACTCACTCAGTTTAAACTCGACTATGAGGTTGTCATGCTTCTCATCATTTTTTAATAGTGAGGTGTAGAGGATTCATCCAGAATGATGCCTTTATCCTCCTCTCTTCAAGGCAACAGACCTGGGAGTCTCTTGACAAGGCAGTGTCTTTTCTTAGCAGTGGAAACTAGTGATAGTTCCTTGATGGCTCAGACATTCCTGAAGAATGTAAATGCAGTTCTTGCATAAAGTCACATGCCAAAAAAACCAAAGGAATATGAAATATAAAAGGGGAGGGAAAACTGCTAGGTCGATAAATGATTTTGAGAATGTAGTTCAAAGAACTTAGAAAAGTGAAGGGTATGGTGTGTTCTGGTTGCTCTTTATAAGTGTAGAGGGGTAAACACAGGGGAGGGAAAACAAAACACAAGTTCCCGATTGAGCCAGTTTAAAATATGGTGAGTAGAGAGCCTCCTTCAAGACAGGTGTTGAACAAATCATAGGACATCAGCTGTCAGGAGTCAAAAGTTAAAGAGCTTCCTGAAGTTACACCTGGACATTCATGTTAAAATATGTATCTGCACACAACTAGGAACAAGTAAACACCACAAACCACTGACAAGAGATACTCCAGCAGTTACTTTCCAAGGAAACTGTATAAATTTAGTACATTTTTTGAGCCTTTTTTGCCCAGTTTTGACCCTAAGGGGATATGTGTTCATCCGAAATAAAGTTGTGTAGCTGGCCAACCTTGGCCCTAGACTTCTCAGTTTGGGCCAAGAGCTGGAAGACGCTGTTTAGGGAGGAAGTTAAAATTGTTCCTTTCCAGCAGGAGGAACAGTTGAAGGATCAGTCATGCTATTGCAGTGACGTGGTTATGCAGGCCCTGATTACTCAGATTATGTGTTGTTAGATGATATAATGACAGCCTGATATAGACAGATGTAGTGAAAACATTGTGCTCTTATCAAAGTATTTGTGTAAGAGGTTTTATTTTTCACATGAAAACTATACTAAAACATAAAAATATTGTCTTTGCCAGTAGTGAGATATGCTTGTGCCAAGACTATAGGCCAAAATGGAAATTATGTGACAATCCAGCACTTTCTCATAGTAAAATGTGGTGTCATTTCAGAATAGTCTTATGACCTTTGAAGCTTTAGATATTTTTGCACTAATTTGACTGGTGTACTTTCATTTATATGCAGTACACCTTCATTTCATTCCACTAATCATGTCTCCTAGAACTAGACTACACCTTTGTAAATAAATTGCAGAAGTTTAAGGAAAGCCAGGATACATTATTTATACATATCTTTACAGTATGCAAACTCCAATTATCATTCTGCTTATCTGACGTTAGTATCTGCAGGGTCATTCTGAAATGACCCTCTTCTAACCTGTCCTCTAGAGGTGGATGGCACCTCTTTTTACCTTTTCTTTTTTCATGCCTGGGGCACTTGCTGCTTTTCATATTATCTTTGCTCACCTGCTGTGAAAAGTCTAAGCAAAACTGTTTAAAAAATAAGATTCTCATTTTCAGTGCTATGCATGATATCAAAGTCAAACCATGGATAACCTCAGCTTAGGTGCCAAGTTTTCCCCATCCTGGGCGATTCGTTAGTGGAATCACAGGCTATGAGCTCTCCTTCTCCCCCAGGCAATCACCCACCTTTGTCCATATGGAGAAAGTATTTCTGAAAGTAAATTTTTTCTATAGGTAGAGCAATTCAAACTTAACAATGTCTTTAAGCACACTCAAAAAGAGGAGTTGATATTGAGTAACTACAACTTCTGACTAATCAGGAAGATGAATTTGTATTATGAAACATGTCTCAGAGAGCCCTCTGACTGTTAAAATATCTCAAATCATGTCAGTTTTTAAACCTTTTCTCCAGTAACAAGCTTGAAATATTTTGTCAAGTTGCTCAGTTTATCCAGATAGAATGATGGTTCCCTCAAAAAATCTATTGTAAGTGCAAATAAGAGACCAAGAGGAACTGGAGTTGCTAAGATGTTAAACTCACTGAAAAACATTAACTGTTTTGATTTTTACATACCTTGTATAGCTGAAAGGAATTACAACCTATATGATGTTTGAGGGATCCTTTCACAGATTCTCTCATTGCTTATAGATTTTTGCCCTCATGGACAAAGGATCTCAAAGATATCCAAAATCTGAAGTGAGTTGCAATTGCAGTATCCTCTAAGGTCATGTTTGTGAGGAAAATCCTGGAAGAAAGAAGTATTACATTATTCTCCCTGAACAAGTAATCTAAAACAAGTTCAGTTGCTTGCTGAGAAGAGAGGTAGCCATGACACAGTTATTTAAAAACTTGTCTTCACTCTGCTGCCCAGTAAATCAAGCAGTGGTAAGCAATCTAAAAAAGAAAACAAACACTTCATCCATGCACACTGAAAGTGCAGTGTAAGCACCAAGCTGGTAAATTCTAGTGTTATTAATCTTTTTCTACAGGGCTCCCTGTCACCATCTCTGTGTTGGCAACATATCCTCAAGCCTGCATTGAGAATGAAGAGCCACTTTGCATTGTTTTGAAATCTGTCTAGCTTCATGGTTGCAAAAATTCTCTTTTTCTTTTTTTATGTTGGAAAAATCAAAACAACTGGATGATAACAGATCATACATTTAACTAGTAGACTGTTTTTCACCCCTCCACCAACCAAAGTATTTTAGTTCCTTTTTTGTCTACCTCAAAAATATGCACTCTGACTTTATACAAACTTACATTACAGTTTGGCAAGTCTTCAAGTAAAACTTTATGAAAACAGAGGTACATCTGTTTCATTTCCATTTACTGTATGTATAATCTGGTGCATACCCTTTAGATCCAAAAGCCTTTTTTCCAGTTGCTGCTACCTAAAAGTAATACCAATTTAAGTGCTTAATATCCAGCTTTTTTAACTATCCAGCTAAATGACAATCAAATAGTGTGAATATGTTTAAATACACAATGTAGCCTTTTTCTCAGCCCTCCATCAGGCTGTTCCATTCTCTCCAAGCATAGCCCATTTTGCTCTCCCCAGTGGAAAGGTAATGTAAATATAACAGAAAAAACCTACAGCACAAAATGTGTTAAAATCCTTGAATTATACCACCTGGTAGATTATCCATGTAGAGTACTAAATTTCTTCTTTTGTAATGTGCTGTCAGAGTTAAGATCATTCAAAAAAAAATTAACTGAAGACAGATGAATCATAGGATATAAGTGATATTATGCTTATCTTTGGGTAGGTAACCTGGGCATCACTGAGTCTTGAAGAAGAGACTATTATTATTATTATTATTACATAATGAAAAAGTGTGCATTAAAAACTTAAAAGCTGAGTACCCAGAATTTAGAAAAACGAAAAGTATCAAATCCTGGTAAACTAGGTCCATTCAGCCATTGAAGAAGATAGAGGGGCTTTTCCCTTCTCAAGAGATATATTCCAGCTTCACTGTGAAAAAAAAAAAAAAACCTTCTTACAAACATAACATCAAGTCTTTCCATTACTGCAAAAACACTTTGTCCTGGAAAGAGAAGTATGTGGTGGAACTGGCTAAGTCCAGAAATTCTGAGGCTATGGGGAGGCAACCGATCTGTCCTCAGCTTATCACTGGAGACACACCAGGGTATGAACAAATGAAATCAAGTTGGTGAAAGACGTCTTTTATGTAAAACTTGAGAATATGAAAAGTCATATTTGATACTTCAAACTCTGGAAAGATAAACAAACAAATAAATAAAAGCTTAACAATTGACAAGATTGACATTTTGTGTGTGTGAAAATGCTTATCTGTGATATAGATTAATCAAAGTTAAGACAGACACTAACTACAAAGACAACATAATAGTTTATTTCTTTCAGTACATCCCATTGAGTGTAAGCATCCAGAAATCCAGAGAATATTAACAGGATCAACAACACCATGGCCTCCCATTTTTGTCAAATGATTCTTCTCTAATTTGAATTTGTGCCATGAAACATTTCTTTATAAATGTACATTAATTTCTTTATACGTATATATGAATTATTACAGTTGGGTTCTTCATGACTGTATGACAAAAATTCTTGGCTTTTGAACCTTTAAAAATATAATCAGGTTATAATCCAGGTGAAGGCTGTACTGTTTGTTATATCTTTAATTAAGATATCTTAAATTAGTAGAAAGAGAAAGAAAATATGGTTGGAATACTATATAGCAGTTAATCAAGTAAAAAAGGGAAAGCTGGCAATAAATATCAAATTAAAACTTCTGTTTGCCTGAGTTACCAAACTATCTAAATATTTCCCATCAAAATAGACATAATACATCAGCTTTTTAAAACATTTATTTTGTTTAAAAATAATGAAATATTAGTGAAGTCACAATGGAAATAAACGTCAAAAAATTCAAACTATCTTCATATAATTCAAATCAGATATGTGTCAATTTCCTACAGTTTTCTTTTCATTAAAAATAATTATTAACTATATGATAATGCTTCACACATACATATCCTAAAAAAATTCATCTTTGATTTATCTGGAAATATGACACATCTTCATGGCAATGCAAAACAGGAAGTAAGTTTTCATTAAAAATATCGAGAGTTCACAGACTTAAATGATAATAATGACATCTCTCTTTGTAACCATCATGAAAACTTAAAGAAATATAGGTAATGGGACTAGTCTAGACATAGTCTGAAGTAAACTCACAACATAGGGAATATCTTACACAGTTTAGAACACTGAATCAAAGATGCCACCATAGAGGCCAAAGAAGAATTTTTCCTTTTTGCTAACTACCATTGTATTCAAAATTGAAATTTAAAATTAAAACATATTCCTTTTATTAAACTGAATTTAAAAAGTGATTGTTGTGCACTGTAATCTTCATTGTCTTAACATGGCTAGAGGGAGAATAAAATTAATTAAATTATGACAATGCCATAAAATATATTGTCAGGGAATTAGAATATATATATATATATGTATATATGTATATATGGTTGGATGCAAGATAGTATTTCAAAATGTCATTCTTTAAAAAAACTATGGTGAAATAGTTGCAGTTAGAGGAATGATTCAATGAAGGTAAGTTATAATAGTTCATTGTGCTTTATGGCACCTTTTTGTAGAAGATAATTCAAAAAAATGAAGAAAATTTTTTCTTTATTATTGCATTGGTTTTTTTCCTCAAAAATAGTATGAAAGAATGTTAAATTAATGTCTTAGATACTAGCCTGTATCACACCATTGGTGGAGCTTGGTACCAAAGCCAAAGTGCATGGCCAGAACCAGTGCAGCCAAAGAGCTAGGTGTGTTTTGACTGCGTACTTGACTTGTAGCCAGGTGAAAAATCTGCTCACATGTGTGCATATGCTTTGGTCCTATTTTAATGCATACAGAACTGGTTTATTTGTTGTCTGTGTGGAGGAAGAGCTGGTTCACTGCTGAACTGATGTACAGTTGCAGTCTGTCCTCAACCACAAGACTTATTCAGAAATTTCTGTTCCCTTGAAACCTGAAAAAAGATGGCACATTTGTTGTCCTGACACCTTTATTCTTCATACATAAATCTGTAGACAATTTTTATTTTGTTCTGTGTTCAGATTTTCCATAATGAGGCTGAATAACTTCATTTTGTGGGTAATTCTAGTTCATGGTTTGAGGTCTTAGCTGTACTGGTGATGGAGTCTGCATCTAAATTTACAAAAACTATGAACTAATATCTGAAAAGGAAAGGGTATTAGCTGACCTAGTGGGAGCCTAGTTTGAACCTGTAGACTAGACCAGGACCTTTAATTTAGTTCCCTACAAAATGAATCCATTTTATATACTCCATAAAGTGAACCAAGGTATGGAAAGTGGAAATTTGTTTCCAAAGCACACTTCTGATGGGAAACACTGCATTAAATGTTGATATTTCAACATGTTTGTATGTGCAATTGAACTAAAAATTAGAAACCAGCAAATTATGCAAGTTAAAAACAGCTAATATATTCAAATTAAAACATATATCTGAGTGCAGCCTGGCAATCTAACATTTCACATGTATTACAACTGTGACTCCACACTGCTCTGCCCTACATACTCAGTCTATGGATTATAGATATAGAGAGTACACAGACTTGGCTTTCTGAGTAGTCTATGTAATCTCTATTTTTCATGATACAGATACTAAATTGATTAAATTAGCTCATTCAATATGGCAGCTTCTGCAGCAGATAAAGCAGTTGGTAATAAATCAAGTCTAACTGCATGTCATGCTGACAAGTCTGACAAGAATTTTAAATTTTGGCTGATCCAATAGAAAATGTTACTTCTTGGCTTTGTTTACATTCTGACAGTCTTTTTACATGGAAAACATAACCTTTTGTAAAATGTATTTAAAAGTGTGCATAAGAGCATTTTATATTTATATTTTTAATTAGGCTTGATTTATTCCTCATTGATAAACAATGTTTTTCTTCATTTTAACATGATAATCAGCGAAAACTGCTAGCATCTTCTTTCTTAAATAGGCAAGAAGTTCATTCAACAAGACATGACATCTTTTTAATAATAGTGAAAAAGTCAAAGAAGTAAATTTGCTGGAAAATGTTAAGAAAACTTAGATATTAGTTGTACTTGTACTTTCAGAGGACATGCTGCCAAGGACTATATTCTGTTTTCTTCAGAATACTAACTTAAGCCTAAGATTGTCAAATAAACCTTTTAACGAGTTGAAACAGTACATCTGAGTTGGGGAAAGTATACCCTTTACCTGGCTGCCTGTTTTACTTCTGGACCCTTCTCCCCAGCCGCCCTCTTTAACATACTCTCATACCACATCCCTAGTATTCAGTTATACCTGAGTCAAACAAGTTATATGTCACTTGCTGTAAGCTGATAAGTACTGCAGGTGCTATTAATCTTTGTGCAAACTCAAATTTGTGGTGAATCCCACCCACAGTGTGGACAAACCAGTCCAGATCTAGTGGGATAGTGTGCAATTTTAGGATAAAATCCATATACGCATGGATTCCCAGAGGAAAAGCTGCACAAAGTTCAACCCCAACAACTTGGAGAAACGTGCCTTTAACAGAGCTCTTCCCAGGGCATCCCAGAAGGGTGCCAGCCCCAGGGGCTGGGCGTGACACTCATCAAGACAAAACAGTTTTACAGAGAACCTTATGGATTGCATGTTCCTATGGGGAATACATATTCAACCTAAATATTGGCTACACCTGTAGATGTGGAACGGTGGCAGGCTCACCTCTATTCCACATTTGGGAGCTCCTAACACTAGTTATTAAAATAGTGTATTTAATACATAAAACAATTTGAGTTGTCAAAAATAATTAAAGAAAGCTCAAAGTAAGTTTCTGTGATTAATTATTACAACACTGATTTAACGAGATGTTTACAATTTTACTTCCTAACCTGGGAACTGTAAATTATTTTATCTAATACCAGCAATAAAGTATACCTCTTTTTTTCCTTATTAAAAAAAAAAATCCATGCATCTTTAAGACTGGCAAAGTAGTATAAATAATTGCTAGTTATGATCAGCCTACATACCCCTTAAAGAAATGAAATCTCTAGAAGCAATGAATGTTGTAAGATCAGTTTTACAGAGTGAATGATAGTATAGTTTGAAAAGACGTTAAATTTAAAATGGTGTTAGGGATTCTGGAAGATGAAAAGCTCAGGGTAAATCCCTCAATGTAAGGTGGCCATGAAAACAGTAAATGCTGTTCCTAGACTGCATTACACAAAAAAGCTAACTCTAAATCAGCCAGAAAGCAGATAAGAAAATAGGACTCCCACATCTCAAATAAGTTTTTAACCTACAAGTTTTTCTAAAAAAAGCCTCCTTGAATCTTTGTTATTGGAAATTATTTCTGAAACAGAGTACCAGTGATTGAAACCTCCAAGGACACAGAACTGAAAAAGAGTTTATCTGTATTTCCACACTACAGCAATGAATGTTTAAATATTCATAAACTGTAGAACAGTGTGAACAGAGAAAACATAGAACATCTCTTACATGCTCAGACTGTGTACCTCATAACTTATGATAAGTGGGAGCTGTGGTTTCATTTTTCCTCAGGCAGAAATGACACTGTGGCTAGCTGATAATTTTTTTTCCTAACACACAGCTAAAAATAGGGTGTACCATTCTGTACTGTCAAACTAATGCCTATTAAGGATGATTATCATTTTGCCTAAAATTTTTGGCCTGCTCAAATAGGTAAGTTGTTCTCAGACAACCAAATTATTTTTTTCTCAGTAAATTCAGAATGTTTTTGATTATTTCTACTCAGAAGGCAGTGTCATTTAGCATAAGTGATGCCATCACAGGAAAACTGTTCTTTTTCTCTGGAGATATTGTATGAATGCTCTGAGAGTGATTGCTGTCCTTGGAAGACACATTTCATTGTGAGAAACTTAGAGAAGCTCCATTTACTTACATCAGAAAAGAGTATGAGATGACTGACCCAGAAGAGTGATCTTTGCATGATACATATCACAGAATCACAGAACGTGCTGAGTTGGAAGGTACTCACAAAAATCACCGAGTCCAACTTCTGGCCCTACACAGGACCATCCCCAAGAGTCACACTGTGTGCCTGAGAGTATTTTCCAAATGCTTCTTGAACTCTGTCAGGCTTGGTGCTGTGACCACTGCCCTGGGGACCCTGTTCCACTGCCCAACCACCCTTTGGGTGAAGAACCTTTTCCTAATATCCAACCTAAACCTCCCCTGACACAGCTTCAGGCCATTCCCTTGGGCCCTATCACTGGTCACCACAGAGAGGAGATCAGTATCTGCCCCTCCTCTTCCCTTCATGAGGAAGTTGTAGACTGACCTGAGGTGTCTCCTCAGGCTCCTCCAGGCTGAACAGACCAAGTGACTTCAGGTGCTCTGCTAAAGAAGGAAAGCTTCTAAGGCTTCCCCCAAAGGCCCTTCACCATCTTTTCTGCCCTACTTTGGATGGTGTCTAATAGTTTAATACCTTTCTTACATCATGGTGCCTGAAACTGCACACAGTATTCAAGGTGAGGCTGCATAGAACTCATAGGCTGAGGTTTCATAGTGAGGAGACAGAGAATTGTCTGATCTGGAAAGTGTGTTAACACAATTCAATATATGAAAAATAAGTTATAAAAACAAAAATGGAAATTAATGCAGATGTCAAAAAATCAACGTATTTTTGCCCTTCAGTGTTGTAACAACTTTGAAAGCAGTTGACACATACCCTACCACCTGGAGACCCTGATTCAAAGTTCTGTTTCAGTGACAATTTACTGGACCTGGTATCAGCATTGCTCGGTGGAACTTCATATCCAGTACTATGCAGGAAGTCAGTTTTGATAAAAGTATGTCTCCTGGCCTTAAAACCTGAAATCTATGCTCAATTCAAATTGGCAAGGCAGTAATATTCTTGCAGAGCAGGAGAATATGGTTCATATTTTGTGGAAACCTTTTCAGATTTATAATATTTCTTTTTCTGTTATGGTAAGTGGGTGTAATGTATCCTCCTTGTGTTGTATGTAAATGATAATGAATGCTAGTGATATTTGGGACCTACACCAGAAATGGCTATGTTACCTATGATACGAAAAATAATGAAAGACACATTTTCTGTCCCAGAAGACTGAATGTCCATGGAGTGAATGAGCTGCAATTCGCTCCATTTACAGTCAATTTAATAAATTAAATTTAAGGAAATGTTTATCTATTCACCTGGGCAAAACAAAATAACATTTATAGCTTGTAATCCTCGATCCCTCAG
Organism: Machaerirhynchus nigripectus; assembly: GCA_013397975.1. Taxonomy (NCBI): domain Eukaryota; kingdom Metazoa; phylum Chordata; class Aves; order Passeriformes; family Dicruridae; genus Machaerirhynchus; species Machaerirhynchus nigripectus. The sequence goes on from VZRQ01002584.1 coordinate 101,940, forward strand.
AGACAATTTTTATGATATGTTTTATGGTAGTCAAAAGAGATACAAATTGAAGGGTCTGTAAGTATTATTCATGGTCATTAAGTATCGTTCATAAACATCCTTTGTGGAAATTGAAATTGATTTGTCACCTGCTGAACATGGAAGAATGTATTATTTGTTAAGCAAAAAAGAAGTCTTTGTTTAAGGATTAAGATGAGATATATCCCATCTATTTTACTTGCTGGAATAGGCCTGTTCAATGCATGCAACATATTTTGATAACAGAAACATTTTTGACCAACAAGGTAGCTGCTGAAAAATATTAAGCTTATGAATGAAAAAAGTATCAGTTTTACATTACTGGATCTCAGTTGGGGAGACTGAAGGTGTACATGTCTGGCCATAATCTTGAGGTATGAATGCACACTACCCTTTTGTTTTAGAATACAGGAAAATTCAGGATTTTTGTTTATTTTTCAGCCGAAACTGCATGTTCTCAGGAAGCCCTACATTTTTTATTGTTTTCCCACTGAGATACCTACCCTGTAGGAACAAATTCAATTGCTGGTTTATTTCCTTCAGCCATGAATATTTTTTGATAACTGTAAATGTTGACTCACAGCTGATGGAATCTCCAACTCAGCTAAATTGTATGCTATGCTATTTATTTATTAATCTTTCTCTTTTAATTATTAATGATCTTACAACTGCACTAAGCAAAACAATTTAAAAAGTGATGCAAGCTATACCATCAAAAGTATGATAAACAGTTGGACCAGTGAGAGAAAACAGCTCAGCAGGAGAGTGTGATGACAGATGAACATTTATTTTTGTTAACCAAAATCAAATCAAGTTGTAGCTATGCCAATAACTACCACCAATATACTGGGGCAGAAGAAAAGGAGCAAATACTGCAGAGCTCAGAAAACTCTTTTATTTGATAAAAGAGTTGAACACATCTAATGGACTATTAGAATCTCTTTTAAAATTAAAACCTGTTTTTGACCTTATGAGACCACATTCTCAAGGCTTCAGATTCAATGCAGTTAATTAATTAACTTTAGTGAGTCAGTTGCATAGTAAATGAATATAGATTAGACATTTAAAAGGTATTCTTTAACAATTCATTGTACGATGCAAAGTACATCTAGAGTTAGTGGAATGTCCTACAGAATTGAATAGAGATAAAATGAAGAGTTTTTGCATAGATAATTAACCACTATTTCAAGTTTTGAATAAAATGAGTTTGTGATAATTTTTAAATCTCCCTTTTTTAATTATAACTTCCAAAATATTCATTATAAACAGGATATTTTTGCCTATAGAGGGTATTATAATAGCATTTTACTATTATATACTATAGTCAAATGATGCTAAATTAATATCTAATAATTCATAACATAACATTGCCCCATTTATAAGAGAGAATAATCTCATTTCTGCTTGACTAGTCAAACTACAGGAAACAGTTTAAATTAAGGCATTTTCAGGACCTTCAAGTCAAAGCCATCAAAGAATCCAACTATTCTCACACAATTTGTACTTTTATGCATCATCTTTTTCAAGGTGTTTGCCTATGCAAAGAAATACAAGGGGATAAACCTTTGGGCCTCTATGGATTGGCTGTGCCATGGCTAACATAGCATGACCACGCAAAAGATGTCACAAAGAGTGAAAGAATCTCAGCCTAGTCTCAAAATAGTTTCCAGAGACAGCCTTTTCAATGTTCAGTGCTTTACATGATTGACACACTAATATCTGCATTTTAAAAAAAACGAGCATAGATCATAACCAATATTTTTAATAGCACATATTTTAATCCTTGAAACCTCTGTAGATGAATAATACACTCTTCATGTTATGTCATACACTATTTCAAGTTTTGAATAAAAATTATTTATGTATGCGCATTAAACCAAGAGAGGCTAAATAACATAAACTTTTGATAGAAGAAGATATAACATATCTCCTTCCAGTCCTTCCTTTAAGAAGCCACCAGTCTTTTAAACCAAGCCTGAGACACTTCAAAAAAGTGAGTCGAATGTTGCACTCTCTTCCTTTTTCAGATCAAGAAACTCTCCACTGAAAAATATGTATTTGCACAGGAAAGAATAAGCTTTGAGTCTTTAATATATTTGAGGTGCTCTAAATAAGGAGCTTTTTAATCTAGATATGCAAGTTATCTCTTTTTGACAAATTTAAAATAAACTGTATCCAAATTCTAACAGAGGGATGCTTTATTAAATGAACATAGATGACATTCTCAAGATTGAGTCCTTCTGCAGGAAAGTAACTGCAAGACTTCCCACCGTATGGAAAGTGGACAGGGTTTAAATGTAATCTAATCATAGAGCTAGTGACCTATCACCTGCAGAAGATTAAACACTTGGGAATCTTTGACTTCAATGCATCAGAAAGCCTAATTTCCACAGAGATTGGTGGTTGAGTGACTTCTTAACTGAATTAAACTTCAGTGAGAACTCATATTTCCCGCAGCCTCTTCTCACTGCAATTCTTCCACCTCCTCCAATACCTTCTGCTAATATTCCTAGAATTCCTAGCTTCCATCTACATAAACTATCTTTGTGGTGCATAAAATGACAACACTAGTTTTGGCTGCTGTTATGTGTCTTTACAGGACATTGTACCTTCCTTGTTGATAAGCTGAATGCACCCATGAATTCTGAGACTCTGCAGCTCCAAGTTTAGTAGGCTGCATTTGTGTATCCAATGCAGGCTAGTCACAACACCAGTCCTTTGGTCACTTGAACAACACTTAATAAGGAAAATGGATAGAAAAAAGTAGGCTACATGACTGCATAAGCTACATTTTATTAGGTGAAAAAACTAACATTTGAGACACTTATTTAGAGGGTCCTGGTACTTCCAAAGATAGTAGCTCATCAGCATAATTTGAGAATTTCAGTTTTACACAATAATATCTGAATTTCATGTAAGTCTCCACAAGGTCTTTGTTTAGGATCTGTGACTCAGCTGCTTTTAGGAATGTCTTGTATGGCTTTTATGGCTTTTAGGTTATGAAATTTCTCACTGATGTTAGTACTGCTTCACCTGCAGTTACACCAGTAACTGTGGAAACACTAATACTTGACAGCCCTCACTTGTACTTGACCTGTGTAAGGCAGGTTTTACACTATTCCAGGGCCTGCTTCTTTCTAGTGCTGTATTTCCTCAAGTTCTTGTCCTATGGAAAAAAAGTGGCAGCAGTATTCTGTATAGTAGGCTGAAAAGCATAAAATGGATATTAGTAAATTCTGGGCTATTGAAGCTTTGTGGCAATGAGATTTATCATAGAATCATGGAATTATTTAAGTTGGCAATGCCCTTTAGAATCATGAAGTCCAACTGTCAACCTAGCAACACCGTGTTCACACCTTTAAACCATGTTCTCAAGTACCATATCCACACATAAAGAAGATGAGGCTGGTAGACATCTAAGGATCCTTTTTTTTTTTTTGCAATGAGTTACCAATAAGACTTAGAGAACCAAATGTAGATGCCTACAATGTGCATTCACAGGAGACAACTGTGCATCATGCTGTTATTCAGATGATTACACAAGTATGTTAGTTGTGCAAGGATAACCACTGTTTTGTTAAATTTAGTGCAAAAGAGTCTGGGTTACTTCTTTCATCCACAGCAATAAGAAAATCACAGACAGAAGTTATTTCCTGAACTGAATGAAAACCACTTATTGCTACCTTTAGGAGACTATTCATGAGTATGTCTATACCTATATATTTTCTTGGCAACATTTTAAAATAGAGAAAAAAAACCCCGTAAAGTTTATATGTTTCCTGACATTTACAAGTTCATTCTTTAATGTGAGCTTTTAAGGCCCTATTAAAAGAACCTAGTTAAGAGAAAAATTTAATAGAATGGAAAAAATGGAAGAGGTAATCACAAGTGGATGGCTGAAACAGAAGCAGTCTGGTGAAGCTAAATACCCTTCCAGGATTTCATTATTAGCAGAATAATTCTCATAGTGGCTGTTGTGGCTATAAGGAATCCAAATTATATCCCTGCATGTTTCCACCACAAAAGACAACATTTAATCAGGATACACATAAATAGAAGTGCAGGCAATGAGCAAATGCAATGTTTCCCAAATTACCTCCAGTGTTGTCCTTCATATTTTGGGGTAGGATTTTCTTGATTTACCATGAACTGGATGGACAGTTATCTGGTAGAAAAAAAGAGAGGGACATGAACAGTCGATCAGGTCAGCTGAGTTTACCTGAGTCTTGAAAAACTCCAAAACCAGAGTTTCTCCAACTTGTGTAGACAACCTTTTACAGTGCTGAACCTTCTCCCCCACAACCTCCAAGAAATTCTCTAATGTTCATTTGGAACCTTCCAAGCTGTTGTGTCTGTTGCTCCTTGTTACATTATTTGACACTTAGACAAAAAAACTCTCCTACATTGTCCGTTTTTTTCATTGTTTTGTTTATTTCTATTTTTGAAACCCAAACCTTAAGTTGCCTGTGTGTTTCAAAATGATTTATAATATTTTGATTGCATGGTAGCTCTTGCCTGGGCAAAATAATATGGCTCTTTACTTTGAAACATATATAAAATGATCGGTGCACAAAACTAAATTTATACTAATATACTAAATGAGATCTATTTCATAACTTTGGGCCAAATATCAAAGTCTGGCTACCTCTGTAATATTAGACTTTCTTAGTGTTTAATACTGGATGTCACCAAATATGTAAATGTTGGGAAAGATTCTGTGATCTGTCTGGAATGTGCCTAAACAGAGCTTGAAAACTGTTAGAGAATGCTACTTATGTTGACACCCCTTAAATCATCACCTATTGTTCTAGGACTCAGAAAAAAAAAAAGCAGGCCTGCCCTAAAATTGATTCTAGTTCTATTTAGCATTGGTTTATTTACATAGATATAGGCAAAGCAATCTGCTTCTTAAAATTTTTACTTAAGGCAGCCGGAAAAAGAGGATATCAGTTCTGTGTGTGAATTAATGCTGTTAATAGTGGCTGTCAAGGTCTACTTGTGAAATCAAGCACATTAGTGCAAGAAGCTGGATTCTCAGATGAGGGATCAGACATTCTTTGTTCATTTCTCAGTTTTGTCACTGACTTTGAGGAAGCTATGTCATGACTCCATACTTTAGTTTCCCCACAGGTTTTTACTTCTGCTCTTTAATTTCAGGGCTTTTGTAACTCTCATAGTATTGAGTGATAAAACTCTACAAGACACCAGTAGGAACACAAAAGATGTTGTATACCAGAAATTTGCATGATTCCAACAGTCAGTTCCAGAAATACTTTTTTTTATTTAACAGTTTTTTTTTTTTATCATTGCATAAATAAACAACAATGTTAACATTATTTGCAATGACCATGAGTGAATTTTCAACAGGATATTTTAGTATGAGAGCTTCTCAGTCCCTAAGGAACATAGAAAGCCTGGCTTTAGAAAAGACAAAATGTGTGTGCCATGCAAGGACTACATCAGAAGAAACCTAAATCCTTCTCAAGAGAAGAGAGCAACAATAGAAACTTTCCAGCATGTAAGAGAAAAAGATAAAATATTTATTTCAGATACATAGGAGTTGAGCAAGTGGGAAAAAGATAATCTCATCACACTGACAAGGATCTTACCAAAGAATTTCAAGAAGCCAGAGCTTAAAAACTATCCTCAGTGGGTCTCCTTCCACCTTTGCTTACTGATGTGTAGCACCAAAGGAAAACCAAACGAGGGTATTCATTATCAGTTGTATGAAACGTGCATGCAGGGGAAGATTGCTAGGAAGTTTTCGTGTTTTTGTGGCTTCTGTGACTAGCTCCGAAACTGTGTGCTTAGATCTAGAGATATAGGACACTTTTCGTTTCTGAAGATGAACCTGAGGAATGAACATTAGCCAAATAATTTATATTCTGAAGAACAAAAAGTCTGGTTCTGCAACTTCATTTTACACCAGATTTTGAAGCTTCCCCTTTGTGTCTTGTTCATTTTGCTGATGGCTGAACATAATTCCTCCCTCCCCCAAGTCTATGGTACATCCAAGTAATATTCCTCAGGGTTAGTAGGGCCAAAAATGTCCATAATAAAAACCAGCACACTATTATTAGAAACTCGTCATTGCTGAACATCAGAAAAGACATTAAAAAAAAGTGCCTGTTCAGGAAACTAAACCCAGGAAATTTAAAATAAATAATTGTGTGAATAAAATAATTAAAAATGTGAATATTAAGATATTAAGAAAATAATCTCGTAAATTAAAACATGCTGGAGAACAGAGATTAAAAACAATCCAAACAATATTAATGACATAAGATATGAAGGAAAAGAAGTCTAATGTAATAGAATTAGCTGATAAAACCTCAGAAACCGTGAAAAAATAGAAAAATGAAAGCTAATAAAACCATCTAAAACCTTACTTTAAAGGCAAGAAATATTGTATGCTTTGACATGAATGACATTGTCAGGACTATTTGTTCCATTTAGTGAGCACAAACTGATGTAAAAACCAGACAATGGCAGAAACTAGATAGAAAAAGCTAGAATGGTTTCATAATTAATAATATTAAACTAGATAGAATTATTTCAAGTGTTACCATACAGCTGATGAGTGTGAAGAACTGTCATTTATTCCAATTATAAGTATGGAGAGAAGACAAATAAATCTTGCAGTCAAGTCTTCCATTTTCAAAGGAATAACAGACAAACGAAATAAACACATGATTTTACTTATAAAGCAGAGGATGAACATGAAAGCAAACATATCTTCTACGTTGTCAACATGGACATTGAAATCAGATAAGATTAATAGTTTCAGACATTCCAGAGCCAACTGAGAAAGAAAATCCATAAATTCATTAGAGAGCCTGTGTTAGCTCTTGGAAGTCTATAAATTCATTGCAAAGATTACGAAATTAATATATGAAAAAAAAAAGGTGAAGGACACACAAGGCTGGTGGTGTGTTGATTTTTCAGGAAGAATGAAAGGATCCTCAGTACTACATCTACTTTACCCTTTAAAAAAAGCAACTAAGACAGTATAATTCCAATATCTGCTTAAACGTGTTGTAGTATACAGATGCATTTTTGAGTCAGATCTTAGCAAAAGAGGCAAATTCAAGAAAGTGGAGGTGTGAGAGTTTGTGTGACATTTTCAGAATGCTCTGGTTATGTCTGCTCTGAGGTTAGGTATGGAGAAGGACTTAGTCCTCCCAGGTATTTAGGTTTGAATTTTCTTGGGGGCCTGATAGTATTTTAACTCCCTCATTAATTACAGAGCATAAACGATGTGATGTGTTGACATTCTAGTTCTGGTACTTCCAGTTATGTCATTCTAGTCTGTGGAACAATCTTTCTTCTGAGGCTGAAGATGTTTTCTTTTTCATCATTCTGTCTGGAACTTGAATCTTGAGTGTCATTCAAACAGGCACTAGAACAGTTATTCAGAGATTCGTTATTTCATGTCTGTAGAAAAGGAAAACTACTTCTGCACTTGACCAAGCACTGAATCATGTCATGGCGGCCTAATTTCGAGGTCTGTTTGACAAAACAGGTCAAGCATCTCAACTTGAATATTTATTTACTAGAAGAAAATGTAACACTAACACTTCAAGTGGAGACGCAGCTTTCAGAACATCAAGATAGCAACTTAGATTAAACATGTTAATTACGTTGTATGATACTTGTATCTGTAGAAGTAGTGTTAACCTGATTTCTTGCTTATATGTGATGCAGTCTTCAAAACACACCCTGTTTGAAAAAAAAAATCCAATTTTGGATTATTTATTCAAAACACATTAACAAATAATGAAGTGTGACAGCAGCTAATAAGCCACATCCAAACCTCATAATACAATTTCTTTTTATGTGGCAACCACCCAAACAAATAGAAATGTCAGGTGAATAAATACACAGTTTATCCATATAGGGTCTTAAAGTGATACAGGAGTGCAGCTCCATGGGTACCTAGAGAGATGTTATTTTAAGTGGCAGAATGCATGCCATAGGTGTGTAGGAAGGGTAGGTAGGTAGGGAGGTACTGGGTAGATAAATGTGAGTACATTCTACATACCCAAACATTTCCAATATGTAAACGATTCCACAAATAAATGCTTCAAAAATATATGAATAGGTGTATGTGTTATAATTCACACTTCTCTCATTACTGGAGGGAGTTAATTCTTTTAATTGGATACAAAGCTATGCTGAGTTTTATTTCTGTCTGAAGAAGAAAAACAAACACAATACAAATCAGCAAAAACTTAAGGGAAAAAAGTTCTATGATCCTGACATTATGCAACATATTACCTACTCACCCTTTCAACTGAGGTTGCTTTTTGAAGAGTACCAGCAATGTTTTGTGATAAATCTGTTTTTATATTTTAATTAACTGGTGACAGCAAGGCAGGCAATGTTTAAGAAACAAATTCTACTTTCTAAACCACATCAATTAATGAAATCACCTCTTCTCCTACCAGTGCATGATAAGAAATCAACACAAGTGACAAAAGAAGAAAAACTCTTTTTATGTTGTGAAATGCTAAAAAAGTGCAGGTAATAGGAGAAACTGTGCCATTCTGGGGACCATCCAACTTCAGTAAACCAGTACTTGAGTATGAAAAATCAATTAGTTTGAGTGGTTTCAGATTTCAGGCTTTTTAAAGAGCCCTGTGCTTGCATTTCTAGTAATTTAAAGACATTGCCAGTGGCACTCGGAAAGGTAATGTTTAGTCTATAATCATGATTTCAGTGAGAAAAACAAAAAAAAACCTCACCGAGCAGATCAGCTGCAAATGAAAAGGAAAAATGAGGAATGAAAGTTCTGCAAAACATATAATCATCCAGGAACTTTCCCATTACAGATTATTACATGAAGTTTCTGGGGAAATATCAACTCTGAATATTTTTACAATGTCTTTGCTGAGTCTTCTACAATCTTTTTCTTTTTCTGACAAAGCTAGTTCAACCACCTTACTGGAAGTGAGTATTTGACTGCTCATGCCCTACAGGTTGGAAAACCTGGAGTGATAGAAACTTGGTTTTTTTCTTATTTTTTGATTTGACTAAGTGTCTTACAGAAAAAGAAAAAAGGAAAATGTGGATTTCCTATTTCTTCTTCAATATATGTTTATCAAATTTTAAGGCTCTGTGGATCCAGAATTTATGGGGGATTTTTGGTCCCTCATGTAAAATTTAATATTCACCTATTGTTGCCTTCATTGTTGTTAGCAAATGTGACTTAGGTGCTGCCTTCATTACACTTCTAATCTTTTACAGAGGCATGATTTTTGATGAGAAAACATTGTCACATGAAAATCTTGTGATTTGTGCTGAGGCTCTGGATTTTTCTTGACAAAAGTTGTTTATAGAGCTGGCAAATATCCACAACAATGTTGATTTTTCCTTTAGTTCATTAGTCCAAAACTATGTTCAAGCCTCAAGTTTTATTCTGACTTAGAAGTGGTTTCAGGTGTGGTGACATCTTTCACAGTCTCCAAGTCACAGAGGAAGAGGCACTTGGAGAGAAAGGAAGCAAGAATGTTAACCTGGTGTTCCCAAGTTCAACGACCATGTAGTCATTTCCATGTTGCCCCATGGAAATTTAAGTATTTATATGCCAGTAGACCTCCAACAGGCATGATTAGAAGAGCAAATAAATAGTTTGGTAATTTCCTCCAGGGACACTATGTTCCCACAAAATGCTTTGTTTTTCAAAACTCCCCATCTGCTAATGAAAGCCTGTGGGTTTGGAGATGTTTTTGTCCCTTTTTTTTTCTTTGGCTAAGTCTAATATTGTTGTGTCATGCTATAGCTACTGCTGTTGAAATTGTTTTGTTGCAGAACCCATAAGCATAGACTATATTAGACACAGAAGTACCATCAAGGTTTGCATGAGAGTGGTCTGGCATGCTTGAGGCAATGAGGGATAAGTGGAAACAGAAACTTCAATTGCCTATATCACATCCCTGGGGTGTTGTGAGGCAAAGCACAGCTAAGCCGTGCCTCCGACACCTCAGGATCTCAGGAATATGTTATCCAATTATCTCATGGCAACCATCCCTCTAGGGCTCTCTCTCTGCTATTAGGAAACACTTTGATGGTGTTCGGAAAAAGATATTTTTGGAAGTGGAGGAAGAAGTTGTTCAGAAGAGAGAATTGCTGTAATCTGTGCATTGTGTTGCTAACTTGGGAAAGGGAGACAAAATGTTGTTCCAACTTCGGTGGCTTCTGTAGATGTTAAGAAAATATGCTTCAGCAACAACCTCCCCATATTTCAGCAAAATTCACACTAAATTTTCTTGTAGAAGACTAAAAATGATTAGGTGTCATAAGAAACGGAGCAAGCTGCTGTAGGGTGCTCATAAAGTAAGCTGTGTAAGTGATTTAGAGCTCAGCAACTTTTCCTACACTCTCACCCTGCCACAACTGTGATGCAACTTGCTCCTCTCTCCACAGCAGAGTGGGTTCTGTAGTATGCAAGATTTACTGCTGTAAGATGACATTATATTTTACCACAGTAACAGTGCTTGTTACCCCCATCTTAACATCAACAGTTAAAGTCTTGCTGTGGCAGGGGGATAAAATTATGAAAGCCCACACACATTTCTGGCAAAGCACATGTACAGAAACACTGATGCAGGGACAGAACAGGTTGGGACTAAAAGACATTATTACTGGAGCTCAGCCTTCCCTTAAATGTGAGGAGAAGCAGATGGCAAGACTTGTTCCCTGCTTTGTCAAGGCTTCTGAGCCAATGCCATGGTAAAACACCCAGGGTGCAGACTATATCCATACAGACACAGGCTCAATTTTAAGGGAATGTCCCAGCCACTTTACAGTTGTAGTGGCAGTCCCTAGGTGCCTACTCTGTCAAACAGTGAAAAGCTTTGTTTCTTTCCCCACCACATGCAACAGAATCACTTCAAGAGAAAGTATGACCTCCGTTTAGATGCTTCAGTGTGGCAGAGAGGTGGAGATGACAGTAACTTTAAATCACCTTTAAAGATGATTCATCATACCTCATTAGCTATTGTTCTCAGTTGTATAGCTGGGATAACTATGAATGTTTACTGGAATGTTGCAACTTTTCGCACTATCCACCCTTTTTCCCCCACTTATGTTAGTGGTAATGCAACCTGTCTCAAGGAAGTCCAGATTGAAATACAGATTTGGCTCTGTTTTCTTGCTCTATGAATTTCCTTCTTTTTTGATATTCAATAACACTGGATCTTCTTACTGAAATTTAGATTATTGCTTTGGGGACTAAATCATTAAATACCCTGCTTATTTCTCCATTCAAGAGCTGGATACCCTATTGTTGGCTTCTTGCTAAAACAAGCACAAATCTCAGAGATACTGAGCTTTAGAAAAGTTTTAGTCAGCAGATTCAAACAGACCTTTTCCTGATTTGCTTGAGTATTCTTCTCGTCTTTTAAAGCAAAATGATCCTGTGGGATCCAGTGACTACCTGTAAATTATGTGCTGCTGCAGCACCCTTGGTTACAGCCCAGGAGTTTCTGAATGTGAAGAGGAATTTAAACTTTCTTTCCTCACAGCCACAAAATATGCAGCTTCAAACTCCTTCTCAGATTCGAATCCCTGTTAGAGCATGGAACAGCTATGAAGAAGAATGCAGAAGGCCCCTTGTTATCATGGAGCTAACTATGATATATGCCAAATAGAAACTCTTGACATTCCTTTTTGTCATTTCCATGCTCAATTCTAATGCATGACAAGATTTAGACTGGCACAAGTATATTGTCTGTCAAAGGCGCTTCAAGATTTTATTTGACTGTTAGTCAGCTCACATTACTCCAGGCTGTTTGATACACAGAGCACAAAGCAGCTTAACACTGTTGCTATTAATGTTCAAACTGCACTGAAAACACTTCATTAAACAGCCTACTGCAGTGTAATTGTTTAATAATATTTTGATTAGGTTGTTTAGTAGACAATCCTTGCTGAAAAACATTTTCTTGCCATCAAGTGACTTTGGGAAAAGGTAAGGTAAAAATGCTCAGAGTAGACTTATTTTTTTAAAGCTGAAGTCAGAAAAGTTCAACTTTTTTTTGTTTGTTTTTTTATTTTTGGTTACTTTTTATGCTATTTGGTTGTTTTTCTTCACAGTGTTTATGAAACCCATTAAACTCTAGTTGTTGTCAGAGAAGCACTATTCCTAGTCATTAAGAAAGAAGTACGAATACAGACCTCAGACACAGACAACAAATAATTCAAAGGAGCTATCCAGGAATCTTGATCCAAATTCATTGTTCTTCCAATACGAATATGTACAGCATTTTCCAATGTCTTCATGCCTGGCAGATCCTCTTAGGAGCCATGGACTTCTTCCTGTTCTTAAAATAACACAAGGTTCTGGCTTTTCCTTTCAGCAGGTATTTGGATTGATATTGCCATAACATTAACAAAAGTACCTGACAAGATTTCCCATTGTTAGCAATCTCCCAGAAGTTACATGAAAGATTATTCAAGCCTTGAACAGAATAAAGTATAAGATAATCAGAAAATTGTTTTACAAGAAAGAACTGAAAATCTTGATCTTGTTAGTATAGCAAAGGGTGTAAAGGGGTGTGACTTCCTCATGTAAAGTACACAACAGATAAAAAACAGATAAGACAGGGTGGCATAGGAATGAATGGATATGCACAGGGCAACAGTGGGCTGAGAATGACAATATTCTTGAGCTTTAGTAAAGTATAGGTTTGGAGTACATATTCAATAAGTCCGGTACAGACAAATAAACAAACCACCCCCTCAAGAGTTACAAATTTAAGGAGACAGTTGTAGGACATGGTAGCTGTGACAGCAAGACCATGAACTTAAAGACCTAAATTGTACTTTTCTGTCCTGTATTTCAACAAAAGTGAGACCAAAACGTGTTTAGAGAGTATAACTGCAGAGCTGCGAAGACTTTGCACATAGAGCATTGAAACCAATCATCAGGAAACTGTAAATTCCCTGCATTTCTAGAAATATTTTATAGATCATGGTGGAATAAATTGTGGCTTAAAGGTAGGTAGCTCACATTGTTAGTGTGATATGCCTGCTAAAGAGTTAGAGACCTTTAATTTCTGTGACTGATACTTGTCTCCTTTTAAGAAACTCTAACTTAATAAAGAATGATTTAAAAATGAGCCAAAGTCTACTTTGTGGTGTGGATATAGAAAAAAAAATATCCCTTTCATTAAATAAATACTCTCTAAACATTACTGCAGTATCTTACTTCCTGCAGTATCTGGGGAACATATTGAAATTAGTGGAGAGTGAAGTGCCAAGAGTCTTCCAGCTGCCTTCTCTCTGACTCTAATATTTTATCTGTCCAGTCATCTGATATTGTCTCTTCTGAAGATCCGCGTTGGCACAGTCTAATGGAAATGTTCCTAATATGATAGGGCATTATGGCTAATGTTAAGGGAGACATCCTTTTGCACTGCTCAAGTTGTAGCACACCAAGAGTGACTGCCATTAATATTTGAAAAATGAAATTTCTAAGTGCAGCTACACCTTGAGTTAATGGAAAAAATAATTATTAGATTTTAGTTCATGGAAAAGTTCACTGCAATATTTTACTTGCCAGCTATGGAAAGTCATACCAAGACCTAGTTTTAATTGTTTCTCCCTCAAGATAAAGTAAAGAAGAGAAACTTCTAGTCTGTGTTGTTCCCTCTTATGACAGTTTTGGCCAGGAGATATGGAAAATATATTCTTTTCATGCAGCAACTTTCCCTCCAGGATTCACAATCAGAAGAGGACAGAAGGCCAAATATGCTACATCTCTGCAAAAGAAAGTGAGAGTCCTCGTAGTTTATCCTGAAAAAAAAGTAATATAAACATTATGCCATGTTGTATCAATAGAAATCCCAAATTATCTGGAGTGGTAGCTCTTTGTGAGTACTCAGATGCCATAGAAACAATAAATGTAGTAAAAATACCTAGAGTTGATTGGGAGGACAATATCCTCATCTTCACCAGACAAAGGGACTGCTGGGGCAGACAAAATCTATGGCCTAGGAGGTTGCAGTCTCTCAGGCTTACATTGGGGCATTTAAGGCAGTCCCATTTTACCAGGTGAAAAGCTAGTAATGGAATGACATTCAGCTTTGACCACTTTTCTGTGCTACATCTATTTTATTTTTAATTGTGGTAATGCTTTGTCTTTTCAGCTGCTGGCTTACCTGTGAGACCTTCCTCAGAAATCTTAAAAAACATAAATAACTTCATTTAATGCTGCTGACTTTTGCTACATTTGTCATATACATCATAAGTAGATTCCTGCAAGTAATACAACACAAAATGTTTCAGTTTAGTGCAACAGACAATAATGCATGCATCAGTTGTTCTAAAAATGCTTACATTTTCCTAGTGGAAAATTGAAAGACTAAGAAGCATATTTCACTGAAATGTACATTTTATGTGGAAATATATCAAGATATATATTGCTTTTTATTGATGCAATGTATTTTAAAATAATTTTTTACTTGCGTATGATAAAGGTATATGATAAATAAAAATGAGTAAAAATATTCAACCAAATCTGTAACTGAAATATCTTCTTTGTTTCTCCAAATTTATGAAAACTGGCATAATTTTAGTAAGTAATAGAGATGGTAATTATTTAATTGATCTTGGTTAAAGTGATTTGGCTTTAGAAATGGGCATAATATAAAAGTATTTGATAAAAGGAATCAAAAAAGACACTCCATTTTGTACATAGAATTTGGAGTGGAATTGTGAAGAGTTATTTCCTTGACTGTTTATGTAAAGTATAAACTAAGTATCCTGTGTAAGATATAGGAAGGAAAATTTTACTCACCTTAGACTTCCCAAAATCATCATCAAACATTCAGGTTGAGACTCACTCCAAAATACGTGTGTGCTGGTCCATCAGGTTAAAAAAATTGAGCAGTAGGGAAATGTAAAATGTATGGTTTTGCAGTCTGGAAGAAGGGAATCAAAAAGAATCAATGGCTTGCTGCATGTATGAAAAATGGTACTGGAAATGGTACTGAAAAGTGTGCTGGACAGCACCATTCATCGATAAGGAACAATTTGGCCTAATGCTAGAAATATTGTTTCTTACTATGAAGATATTTAATCCTTGAAAATGATTGCCAAGTAATGCCACAGAATTTCTGTTCCTGGATGATTATTTTAAGGAAGAGGGTGCTGAAACATTTGTTAGCAATTCCTCTTGCACTGAGATGGAAAAATTGATCTCTTGTAGCTCCTTCCTGTTGAATATTGTATAAGTTTCTTCACCCTTATCTCCTTAGGTCTTTGCTTCTTCCCATGACTGATTTCTTCTCAGCTTAGCTGGATTGCCCCTTAAAACCTGGACAGTTCTAAAAGATGAAAAATATATATAACCATGTACAACAAGGAATACCACACTGGATAAAAATGTAAATTAATTTTGGTCAGAACTAATTTGTATAGTATTAGTACCATACAACTTCACATTCGTGCTTTACTATCTTATTCTCTGTGTTGCTAGCCTGAAGCAATCTTCACAAGCAGAATGAATTAATCTAATGTGCTTAGCCCAGCCTGGTATGCGCACAACTTTTTCACACTAGAAACATGAATTAACTATAAAAAAAGTTATAGTGTGATGACGTAAATGCGTGATGTCTATTTTATAGATTCAAACTCTGATTTGCAGAGCGGGGTACTGCTTTATAAAAAATCATTATTTGAGGTTAACGCCTAAAAAAGTTAATAACATTTCTTAAAAAACACAACAGGGTTTTGTGTGTATGTTTACATATTAAATTACACATTTAAGACTTTACTCATAAAATAACCAGAGATATAATTTCACTAATATGTAAATTAATTCAGTATTTAATAAAATAAAATCCCTTCCTTATTTTGTCATTGCTTTTGAAAGTGGGCACCCTTTTAGACACCCGATGTCTACTAGCAAAATTTTAAAGGTGCTATATTTTTGCCACTGAACTTGCTCATGATAATCTCAGACTGTTCCATTCAATTTTAGATGATTTTCTGAGGAAAAATTAGAAAACAGATTATCGATTGTTTCTCCAATGAAAGTTTCTGGCATATAGAGTGGAAACAGACTTGGCTGTTAGTCACTTAAACAGTATATCCTTTTGGTTTGAACAACTCAGCTGGAACACAGGGCAGCTGGACTTCTCTAGCCAATTTAGAGAAGGTATTTGAGTATATATATACTTCATATCATTATTCTTTAGGGGAGTCTGCAGACTTGTGGGGTCTTTGCTTTGGGTTGAGTTGATTCTTTCTATAATTTCATTCAGAAAATTTAACTTTATGTAGTTTCAATTTGCATGAAATACTGATATTTTTACTGGAATAGCACTGACAACTTTCCTACCTGCAAAGAAGATAGAGACCATAAAAATTCTGAGGAGCAATAGAATGTTTTCGTGCTCACTAGCATGCAAATGATATTAAAGTACCCTTTCAGCTAAGTCCATTTATCTAGTTACACTTCATGTCTGTGTCCTTGGAACAACCAGGGTGGTGCCTGGACTGCATTTGGATGAACTGAGCTTGTCAGCATTCTATACAAGCCTTGATCATGAGTGTTTTTCAGATACTAAGCTTTCGTACAATATAAATTTTACCAGTAATTTTTATTATGATAGTGTAGCTGAAATTTTGCTAGCAAACAGTGTTGTGTGGACAATGTAGTTTTCATTTCTGTATGAAGTGGTTTTGACTGCAATGTCAGTGCATAAATAAGAATGCATGTTTGCATGAATAGCTATCCATCTCTGGGATCTATTAAATGTTGTGTTTCACTAGGCTGTTCACTAAGAATGGTCTTAAAAAATAAGTGAGGAAAAAGATTAGAAGTCACCAATGAGTTATTAGACAATGAGGTCTAATCTTCCCCAGTCACACATTCCTAAGCACTTATATAACGCCTATTTTCAATCAGTAACCTCAAAAACCACAGTGAAGAAACAGTGAAGAATGAGTAGCCTACTGAGTCATCCTTTTCAAAAGATTATACAGAAAAAAATTCTTTCGAGTACTTGAAAAAATTAAACTATTTCCCCAGAATAAGGTCTTCTATTTCCTTCTTTTAAAATTTTATGCAATTTAGGTGTTAGTCCTTTTGCCCATATGGGTCTTTTTTGTCTGCTGCACAGCTGGTGCAAGTACTTCTGGCAGCTATGCAGAGGGGTAGTATGGCTTTGCTTTTGTATAGCTTTGCTATTTCCCTCTCATTTTAATATTCTTCTATGTCTTAATGTCTCAGTCAATCCTACTTAATCTTTTTGGTCTGTTTTAAGGACCATTTTTTGGTGTTTTATTTGGTTTGTTTTTCTTTATTTTGAACTTGCTTGTATGAATATTTATTGGCTTATATGTATATACATTTCCTACAGTGTGAGAAGATTACACCAGTTTCCAATATCTAGCTTTTCTGTCAGCATTAAATGTTTCCCTTCTTAATGCCTCAATAATTGTTAATGTTTTATTTTCACAAGAACAAGAGGATATTCATCTCACTATAGCAAAAGTGGACTCAAAAGGGACTAAAATACATAGATAATTTACAGAGCAATATTAATATTAACCTTTGATCTGTTTATCTACAACAGAAGCCTCATTTTTAAAACAGGGCTTCTCACCTCATGAAAGTGATCTACTTCCAGCATTCAATCAACTGATTGAAGCTTTTGTTCAATTACACGTTTTGCATTTCACTCATCAAGAAATAGTGAGGGTAGGTGTAGAGTATACTTTCTCAAGATTTTCTATAATCCTTTTTCTCCATAAATTTTTGACTTGATTTTTTTCACTTTCTCACAGTCTGTCATGATAATTATCTGATTATACTGCCACATATACATGAAACACATATATTATCATTTATTAAGAGAATTCACCTATTTCTCATTTTAAAGTGCATTAAATTCACCGTATATACACAGAGACAAGCACACGCACCACACCCCCACTTGCCTGGTTCATAAGTTTATTTTTTTCTTTTCAAGAGTGGATATCTTCCTGTTTAGCATTTCAGGTGGATTTGCAAGGTGAGAGACTTTTAGCCATTTGAGGTAAATTCTGAGAGTAGTGATGGTGAACTGGAATGAGGAGCACATTATACAAAAAATCTCCTTAGTTTCCTTGCATTGGAAAATAATAGCAATAAAGTATAAATTCTGGCATCTACGTTCTATTGAATCTCATATTTCAATGCTTTCAGAGCTTCTCTACCTTCCTGAGCTTCTTTACCTCTCTGCAGCAGAATCTAGCATGCAGCTCATTTCCCCTTGCATTCATGACAGGGTTCTGCTGTCAGATTTGCTAGTTTCTCCCTGGATCATCTCATAATCACAGGAGAGTGAGTTTGAAGGGGATCTCTCCATCACACACACTGAATGTTTCTGGTTTGCGTTCTTGAGAGATCTCAAAGAGCAATAGCTGTTTTAAGAAGGTATGTGTCTCTAATGCCATTGATGGATATTTGGTTGAAAAAGGCCCAGCAAACCCCAGCCTTGAAACACAGCTTATGTAGTTACAAAAACTTAGCGCAAGCTCTTATGTTTAGCCAGTCTCTTCTGTACATCATGAATTAACCCCATTCTTACCTTCAAAGTATCTTCAGTGTTCACTGTATTTCCTGCATTGTCAGATAGGGAGAAGTTTATGGTGTTGCAAGATTTTATTTTTGAAGGTATTTTCTCAGGTTAATGGTGAGTAATCATGGGAGTATGAAGAAGGGAAACAACAACGTAAAGATGCCAAACTTCATAAAGAAAGACTTTATGGGTAGATTTTGATCATATTGGACATTACCTTGTTCTAAAGGACAGAAAACTTAAAGGAAAGGCAGGCCTGAACATAGACTGTTTACTTTTCAGATCTACTTCTCTTTCAAATTCTTTTACTTCCAAGTTATATTACTCTTTAGAAATCACAGGTCATAGATATGATATGATTGTTTCTGCAGGGGAAAAATACAGGTGCTAAATAAAAGATAAACATTGCATGGTCTTAGATAAAAGTGGCAGCAGGAGAAAAAAAATCTGCCTGAAGAGAGACAGGCTATCTTGAAAGAATTAAGAGTGATCCTGTAAAGAATGTGTGGAAGAGGTAACACTCAAACCAAATACGACAAAGCAAGACTTTTGATTCCCTTAAGCAGTCTTTGAAAATCAAAAGTACTGAGGAAAATGCCAAGCTTGAAGACATTTGAAGGAATTCTTCACTTGGATTTCTTACACATACGAGGGATTTCAAATCTTAGAGTCAGGAGCAAGTCGTTATTTCACCTAACCTAGAAGTAAGGAATTGATCCAAGCCCCAGGGAAATAAGCAGAAGGAATCCCAGGTGATTTATGTATGTATTATGATGGTCAAAGGGTATTAAAGCAAAGAAATTAATTACAAAACCAAAAATATACAAACATACAAAACCCAACACAATGAAATAAAAAAAAAAATAGTAAAACTATTTTTGTCTTGCCATTCTGTTTCTTGCCCATCACTTACCTGTGAAACTTTGTGGAAGTCTCTGGGGCCTATCATATATTCTTGGAGCTTCAGAAAGTAAGATATCTTCAGCAGCTGTCTTAATAAGAAAGCATTGCTATATTAACAACTGGAAGAGTTATGGTATCTCACAGATCTCTTACAATGGACAGGTTTCATCAATGCATGCTCAAAAGTAATACATTTTTTGTGTTACATTTCCATGGTTCACCTTCTTTTGCTTTATGTTTGGGGTTTCTGTTTTGATTTGGTTTTTTTGGTTGCTGCTTTTTTGCTTTCTTCTGATGATACCTCTTTATTTAAAGCATTTTTCTTTCCTATGAAACTTTTCATGCAAAAATGTCTCTTTTTATCATCCCTTCTTCAGAACTGAACAGCCTAAGGAGTCTCTAAACTAAGGAAGAAATCATCTCCACATTAGTTAATGAAGTAAAAGAGTATAACAATGTCAGAACTTCTACATGGGGTTTCTGTAGTTTTCTTTTACTTATTGATGGCCCTGAATCATTACAGAATCAATATAAGCTGTATTTCACAGGAGGTTATATTTCACAAAAGAAGTGAAGAGGGAACTAAGAACCAGAAAAAGAAGATTTAGAAAACATAATTATAGATTATTAGTTATGACTTCTGTGTATAAAAAAAATATTTTGGGATTAATATGGTGGAAATACCCAGTCACTGACAATCAATCATCAGGATGGAAGTGGAGAGTATGCTTCCAAGAAGGGTAGCATGTAGGATTTAGTATTCCTCAACTCCTAAGTTAGTAACTGAACAATATTTATCCTTTAAGGCAACTAAAACATCTAGAAAAGATAAGAATCTATGAGAATATTCTTTGTTGAAAAAAGAGAAATTCAGAGTTAATAGAAAAAAAAAGTAAATTGGAAATTAAAAGGGAATACTTTACAAAATTGCAGAGTGCAAACAGCAGATGGTTCTGATTGCTTTAGATTTTTAAATTAATTTACATGCTCTTCTAACAGGCTGCACAAATCAATAGAATGGGTAAAATTAATTCACATCTACTATATATTATTCATGCAGTAAGCTGTCAAAAGAACATAGAAATTTCTTTTATTTCATGCTCCTTGGTATTTCTGATACCTCATAGTTATTTTACCTTTTCCTAGGTTGAACTCAAAGATTTTAAATGATAGAAAATAATTTGAAAATCATTGCTTGAAAGTGTATGAACAAACAAGTGGTGTACAAAGTCCCTTGAACTAAAACTTATCCATGTCTTTCTTTAGAAGTGTAGGTCCAGAAAGAAGTGTGAAGGTAAAGAAATCCTCTACTTTAGCCCTGTTAGTCAAGTACAAGTAAGGTTTATGTTGGAGTATCAAAGCTGTTTATTGAGTCTATATATCACTTATGTACACTATGTACTAATCACACCACTGATGCATGAAGTTGTACCTGAAAGGCAGAGCTGTTAAATGGAAATCTAGCTGTGGTCAGGTTTTGCCAGAACTCCACTAACCCTAATTTCTCTGTGAAGCAATTCCAAGCATGTTTTAGCCTGCAGCTAAATAAAGGACAAGCTAAGAATCAAGAAAAAGGACATGAGACAGGACCTTCATTTCAGTCTGGATTCTAATTTCAAAAATGTCAAAGTAAATGGAAAAGGATTTTTATTTAAATAGAACCATGGCCTTGGCTAAAGATTTCATGAAGCAAAGGTGGGAACAGAATGCCAAATAACCAGGCAAGGAGGACAATATGAAAGAAAAAAAATAACAAAAACCCCCAAAAAACCTCAACAGTTCACTTTACCAGAAGTTATTGCAATTTGCTGCATACTTTTTTCAACATCAGGTTGTGCTTTTGTCAAGAGCATTTAATGAGCTTTCTAGGAGACAATCTGTGGATGTGTCAGGCCAGACTAAATAACCAAAGTGATCCCTTGTGACGTGAAGATCTATATTTTAATAACCCTGTGGGGTTGTTACAAGACATTCTCAAAGACTGAGCATGTCTTGAAACACTGTACCTTAGAGTGTAATACCAGCAAGAAAAATCAGACAACAAAGGTAACCTGGAATGGCTGACCACCTACAGAGGGTCCTGAGGGGACAAGCATATTAAGTGTGTAGGTATTTTGTCCTCTCTCAAAGACCGTGGTACTACTCATTTACAGCAAGGCACATCATGAGCATCTTCACCTTGCTGTAAAATTAACAGGGGATTACAGTCAGACAATGCACTGCTTGAAAACTCAGGTCTGTAAGGATCTTCGGCTAAAACTCAAAAGATGTGATCTAAAATAATAGTGGAAGAGAAACTAGAAGAAATAAAAGCCATACTGGAACACCAATATTGAAAGACAAAAGTTTTGTTTTCAGCACTTTCACTGTTTCAATGAGCATATTTTTAAAAGAAACATTTAATTGTCATCAATTGGTATGATAAAGAGATATCTGAAAGGCATCAGCTATAGAGCATCTCAATATAGATTAAATATATCTAACAGATATATAGAATAGAGATATATTTAAAATATCTTGACACTGGTAAGCTAGTAATGAAACAATAAAAGAAAAACTGAAGTGGTCGAAGGGAGACAAAATATTTGGTTATAGAGCTTATTAAAAAATTATCAGGAGAGAAAAAAAATATGCTTGCAGTCTCAATTATTTGGTCTGGTCAAATATCAGCTAAAGGGTGGATGGTTGAGTAAAAGGTAAACATCCATAATTAGGTATTGTGAGATTTACATACTGAAATTAAAATTTTCTAAACAATGAGATCCTTATACTATTGTATTAATTTTCCTCAGGCATATGGAAAATTCCCATTGTTTGATATATTTATTTTTATAGTGGACTTAAGTAATTCTGACAGGAGGACAAATGAAAAAGAACTAACAAGCTTTTTTCTGCTTGTAACATCTGGGGTCAGAAACAACTCCCACTGCTCTACAATTTAATTAATTAGAGATCACTAAAATTATGCAAGTGTAAGCAAAATAATGAATCCTACACTTTCCTCTGGGATGCACATGAACTAAATTTGGTTCCCATCCTCCTGAAAAGGAAATGTGAGGAAATGAGAGTTGTTGAGATGAAAATTTTATTGGGAAGATCTGAAAATGCCTCACAACTGGACAGTTGAACCCAAGGCACCATTTTCTTGCCAGACAGGTACATAATCCCCAGGTCATTCACCTGGATGGGAAGGCATCACTCATATCTGTGATTAACAGTAAAGATAAATAACGTTTAATGATAAAACAAATAAAAATTTCCTATTTAGTGATTTATAGTCATATGGAGAAGCTGAAAAGGGATGTCAAATTCTTATGAAAGTTAAGGGTCAAGGATCAATTGGATCAATCAGAAGCACTTACATTTTCAGAGGATTTCTTACTAAGCAGTCATCAGATTCATGACATGCTTATTCACATTGCAAAGTGCTGGTTTCTGAGTGAAATTTAACATTATCTCTCAAATGAGACAGGTTCCTTTTACTGAAATCAGTGTTAAGTAGAGCTCTGGAAAGCAACTGATTAAATGAAATAATTTCTAGAGAAAGAGGTCAAGTATACAAATATTGTTTGTTTTTTTTTTTAAATTAGGGACAATTTTGAAAGTAAGATTTTGAAATTATATTGCAGTTTATGATTTTAACTTCTTTCTTATTTTTAAGCACAATCAAACCTCTTTGGATTTGGATAATATAATTTTCTTTTTTTGGTTTTTTTCTTTTTTTTAAATAACTTTGTAGCATTGTCTTGAGGTAATTAAGAGAAGTACTTATCGATTTTTCTTAAAACCCACTATGCACAATGTTTTTGAACTTCACCAAAGATATTAAACATAGAAGCCTCTCACTTACTTGTCTTCAGTACTGTAATACATATTTATTTTTCTTAAATTATTATGGTCATTCTTCAGAAGAGTTAAAGCTACAGAAAGTGACCAATGACCAAATGACAAATTTTGTGCCTGACAAAGGATTAAAGTGCCTTGGGATAAGAACTGCCAAATATTTATGCTTGTTCAATGGCAAGGACATTTGGATACGTTCAGGTGACACAATAGGAATATAAATTTCTTGATAAAAACTTTTTTTACCACAGATCACTCTTCGTCAGTACTTGAAAATCTATTGGTAAATCAAACACTGTGTTCCACCATTTGTTCTCAAAAGCTGTTCTGAAATTGAAATTGTCTTTATTAAACAACACAGGGGTGACTTAACTGGTTGTTTCAGAGACAGCCAGACCCTCCCAGGTCAGTTTGTCTTCACTGACAGAACTAGGCAAAATTACAAAGAACCGCAGGAAAATAATAGCAACACTGTTGCAATTCTCTTTTTTTAGGTTTTTGTTTTGTNTTTGTTTTTTTTTTTTTTTTTT
The DNA here is from genome assembly GCA_013397975.1 of Machaerirhynchus nigripectus. Lineage (NCBI taxonomy): Eukaryota > Metazoa > Chordata > Aves > Passeriformes > Dicruridae > Machaerirhynchus > Machaerirhynchus nigripectus. The sequence continues at coordinate 125,806 of VZRQ01002584.1, forward strand.
TTTTTTTGTTTTGTTTTGTTTTGTTTTTTTTTTTTGTTTTTTGTTTTTTGTTTTTTTAGGGTTTTTTCATTAATTGGAAAATAAGAAGAGAATAAAGCAGCAGAAGATGAAATCCTTTCATCCTGAGTTACATTAAATAAGATTTGTGGATGTAGATACTGCTGGCATTTTAGCTCTTTTCCACTGTGAGCAAACTAAAAATTTCTTCTAACACCAGGACTTTAATGGAATTTTGAGGGTATGGTAGAAATTCAGAATTAAGAACACTGGGTAATTAGATTTCTGCTGAAAACAAAATAGGGATAGCTAACATTCTTCAGCAGCCAGATGTAACTAACTCACACTGAGAAAACTAATAGCACTGCAAGATTTAGAAGTCTGAGCAAGAGTCCTCGCTCATGTATGTGATGGATGGATTCGGCTGGGGACTCCCAACTGCAAAAGAAAGCTTGATTTTTCCTCCACTTTGTGCAGGTTGCATCCTAGTGCACTGGCAACTCAATTGTGGGTAATTTAAAGTGTTAGTTTAAAAGAATAATACAATGAGAGCATTAATAGATGCACACTGATTTACCATTGCAGGACAAATAATTCTGTTTCTGCTGACCACTGGAAGTACAAAATAAGAAGAAAATAAACTGATGAAAGCACAAACTCAACTACTGGAGTTTTACATTGTGGGTTTTTTTGCTTGTTAGAAACAGTATTTCTTCAGAACAAACACAAACCATTTTTTGTTTTGTGTGACTTGAAAGAAAAAACTGTGAATAATCTGATTAAATTAACATTGAGAAACTTTACAAATGTGGATCACTTGAGAAACACAAGGGACTCAGTGAACACCTGCACAAATGAATCACTGTGCTATGTGTGTTATTTGTAGATAGTTATTTGACACGTTGCCTCATTGAGATATAAATAAGACAGATAACCCAATTAGATTCTTTTCACACATAATAGTAAAAGCTGTGCTTTTTCCTTTGCACCTGGCTTTGAGTTGTTGCAATTGCACTCAGGTCCTGCTTTCAACCTTTGCCTCATAACCATGAGGACTAAAACCTTAACTTTTACATAGAAGCTTGGTTTAGCACCTAATTTATTGATTCAAAAATATATATTAAAAAACAAAAATGAAAACAAAGGGGTAAAAAAAAAAGAAAATAAGAAAGAGCAGAAAAAAAGGTAACCTACACGGTGCCTGTGAAAGACATAAAACACCAACTGCAACTTCTTACTTTATTAGAATGCATGAGACACTTCATGACTCTAAATCCACCAGGAGCAGAGGAAGGATGCAGACAGGTAGACTGATAGTGTAGTCTCACCAAGATTGCCATTGTTTGATCTTAGTAAATTGTATCTAAAATAATTGCTCTTAACATTGGTTACCATCTGATTAGGTGAGAGCCTTAAATCACAGTACCTATGAATAAAGAGACCAAACTATTATACAGTGTAAGAAAAGTTGTTTTGCAGAAGCACAATCTGCCTCTAGGTTAATTAGCCCTTCAGGAGCAAGCTGGGATGCTACAGACAAACAGGTAATGTCTTGCAGACTTGTCTTGCAGGCTTGAGGGTTTCTCAAGGTTTGTACACGGAGGACCACATAATACAGGGATGCTTAATAGGGCAGCTGAACAACATTAATCTCAGTGTCTTTGTGGGTGTATCAGCATAAGTCCTTTAAATCCTGAATTAAGACCGGTCTGAAGTGAATCTTACAGTTGTTTTCAGTTACCATTCTTGGTTCAAATTGCTTAAAAAATTTAAATAATTGCAGCCTTTTTTACTTATTTATACTATTTTTTATGTCCCATTGTATTTCCCTTTGTAGCTCTACTGCATTTTGCCACACCATAGATTGTTGATGTTTCACAATCTTTGCTACAGATTAAACTTAGATTTTTATTTAATTGATGCCAGTAGTCTAATATATGCATATGTGCAAGGAATGACTTTTGAATAATTGCAATCATTCAAAAGTCATTCCTTGCACGTATGCATTCATGTGCTTGTTTTCCCTGTGGTACTGAACTCTACCTACAGGAGAAAACACTAACAACCTTATTATGAGGTGATCTAAACTGGATTGATTTCAACCCCTTCTTGCTACTTCTTCACAAGTCAAAAGGAAATATACTAAACATCATACATTGTTGAACCTTCAACTGGAAGGTTTTTTAATTTACTTTACGTGGAAAAAAAGAAGGTAGAAAACAAGTAAGTCTTTGTGACACAAACTTCATTTCATTGTTTGTTGCTATTACTGTTCTCTTATTCATCTGCTAAGCTAAAACATACGAAAAGTAATTAATTTTTTTATAATTTATTCCTTACCTCTATTCTGAGCTCTCCTCTCTGAGCTCTCCTGTTCTTTGCTTGGGTGTTATCTTTGCGCAGTGCCCTACTGGGGAATATAACACGAGCAGCCTGTGACATTTGCACCATTGTTCTGTGACACATCAACATTTGTGATATCCATAACAGAATATTTTGTTGCCCATGGCATACTGTGAGTCAAGGGGTTGTTTTGTGCTGCCAGTTGCTCTTTATTCCTTAACTCCATGATGTGCAGGAGATCCCCAGAAACTACTGTTCTTCTAAAACTATGTCAGTGTTAAAGCACTTACAACACACTGAACAGCAAAATGCTATATTAGATCCAAGTATGCACACCAGGGCTCCTTGGGCAATCAAACTTGCTGAAATTAAAGGTCAAGAGATCAGGACTGTAACTTTAAGCAACCCTGGGGATGGCAACACTCTTCCACCTTTGTTGTATTATGTAAGCTGTCCATGATCACAGAAAGTGAAAAACAGCTATCAGATCACAGGATCTTTTCAGAGCTAGAAGCACCTGCAGATAGGAACAAAAGAATTCACAAAGCCCTCGTTTTGATAAGGGAGGCTGGTAGTTTGGTGTCCTACTCTTTGCCAAATGTGTGTACAGTCATCTCAGCAGAAGACAATGTTATGGACACTCAAATTTTGTAATGAATCATTTTCCACGTTCAGGTTGTCAGAGGAGAAAGTAGGAAATTAATTTATAGAAAAAAGTAAAATCCAGAACACTAAAAGAAGTTTGCATCTTAAAACAAACATTTATTAGGGAACAGTCACTGGACTAAAAGAAATGACAGAGTAAAATAAAAAGCAAAAATGTTGTATTAGCTATCCTTTCCGAATCAGGAAAGAAAAAGTGAAAATATGTCCAAAATGTGTGTTGTGACTTTCTTAATCTCATCTGATTATAAAGTACTCACACTGGCTTCTAGGGAGGGATAGTGACACAAGGATATGCACAGCCTGCCTAACACTAGTAAGAGTAATCAACACCAGTTGCCGAGACCTTCAGGCTAAATCTGTGTTCTGTGTAATGCAGTTAATTGTAAAAGCAGTACATACTCTCGCTCAGTGTTATATTGTTGCCTATATTAGCATTTTAATTTTAATCAGAACTGCAGTTTTCACTCAGCCCTCGTGATAATCCTACTTACTGCTTGTTATTGCACATATAAATTAGCATGAGCTCAGAGATCACAACCCAGGTTCCTTTCTGATGAAATTAAACCAGAAGATGTGCTTCATGAGTGCACCTAAATGCTCTCTGCCTGCTAATAGACATCAGTGCCTGGAAGTGGACTAGAGTAAAATGAAATTAAATCCACCTAAATGTGTACCGTATACCTATCAACTCTCCAGCATTAACTGCTTTGTTCAACACTTGCTCCTGTTGCACTGCCATTGTAGACACAATGTTTACCTTCACTATTCCACCCTGCAATCTTCAGTGTCCAATATTTCTCCTTACAAACTAAGGGCAGGTGAGGCTCAGACTACTTACAGGTCTCATCAGTTTTGCTGCTGATAAAATTAGGACTCATTTATTCACCTGTGTAAGAGACTGTAATGTTAATGGTTAATTACAAACACTTGGCCATTTGCAAAAGCAGCAGGGTGCTTTGCTGAGGCCAGGTTTGCATCCCCCAGTCTAATGGGAGGACAGAGCTTTGAGCGTGTGGTGACAAAACCTCTGATCCACGTAGGACAGAGAGGGTGCGCTCCCATCACCTCAGAATGACCACGACAAACCAACCTCTGTTTAGCAACAAGCTGTGTTTTGAGCCAGATGGGGGGAAAGGTTGATAAGAAACACATCCTGCAGAGGTGGGAAAATGCTTTTTATCATAAAAAAAGTCCTCTCTTACACAAGGGGCTCAGGTGTGAAATTCCCCTCTGGAGGAGGTATCAGGACATTCACACACAGACTGAAGGTTTTCAGCCCTTCTGATGGGGCATAACTGGCTCAACTATATGAGAAGCAGCTGCCATGTCTTAGAAGGTGTCATAAACCATCAAAGTCACCCAAAGTGCCCTCAGACACATTTCTGGGGCCTTCCACCAGATGGCCTCACATGATCCACAGTGTTGCAACAGACAGTGTAAAACCTCCTCCCCAGGGGAGGTACCTGGGCATTCCCACCTGAACCTGAGCACTTATTAACCTCTTGAACTTAGTGTTTTGTGGGCTTCCCCACGTCTGGCAGATCAAGATATCTAAATGGCAACAACCAAGTCTCGTTACTGAATCCACTGGATCTTTCCTCTCCTGTATCTACCTCTTGTCTTTTTTTTTATCTTTCTGTCTTTTCCTTACATATTTTCTTAAGCAATATCTTTCCACAATGTAAATTGTTGCATTTCTATGGATAATAGGCAAAACAGTTACAAACCTCCTTTCAATTGCAATGAAATTGTTCTAAAATAAACCTGCCATATATGTACACAGCATCAGTCATTCAGTGTCATTTCACTCTAATCCACCCCAAGGGATCTATTAGCAAGAACCTCAGTTGCCCTTGTCTCAGGGGTGGGTCATAACAACCTGATATCAGGCATATCATAACACTCAATGTAAATGGGAAAGACAGTGGCACACCTGGCTGAACATCATAAATAGCCCAAGCTGAAACACAGATCCAAAAAAACCTGCAGTTCCAGGATTTCTCCCCTCATGTTCTCCAAAACATTAAAACATTTCCTTAATTTAGGCTTATCGACACTGTTTGAAACTGTGTATTGGCAATGGGTCATGGCTGTGCTTGAATGGTAATGCAGAGAACCTCTAGTTTGCATTGAAGCTTTTAAGTTGTATCTGGTATGCTATGAAGAATATATGGTACACAGAGCCTCCACACTATTATATTATTATTATTATTATTATTATGTTTTGAAAAGAGTATTGTGATCTAACTGAATATCCAAGATCACCAGAAAAAAGTTATGTAGCGACTTGGAGTTGGAGGAGGTGAATCAATCACAAATTATGCAGGAGTAACTGATACAAGTACTGGACACTATAGCATTTATTGTATTAAGAAGGTTCTTTAGAGCTATATGTGGCACATGGTAATCGAAGAATTATGCAATATACTGTTAAGGTCAAAGGTGTGAACTGCAGGTTGATTTCACATGGTAGGCTTTCCCAGCACCGAAACAATGCAAGCCCTGTTCATATGTCCTACAAACATATATAAAGGCAGTGGTTGCTAAGTGGCACCTGAGCAGTTCTCGTATCAAGTGAAACTTCTCACAAAGGTGTTCAGTGGCAGATTATTCCCATGTGTCCACTGGCCCAATAGATCTGGTTTTCATGCTTTCAGCTATCTATCCTACTGTCTGCTCGAGCAAGACCATAGACTGTCAGTGTGCACTTATCAAAAAATGCTGGTAAATGGAGATTATCAATATAAAAATAGAAGTTATTCTTGCTTTCACTGCCTGGACTAGAAAAAACCCAGGCATTTTTTGCCCGCTTTTTTATTTACCACTGCAGGACTGCTATATTCAACTTGACTTAATACTCTTATTTCTCTTTCCAGCCCTATTCTCCCAAAAAAGGCCAGGATGTTATTTCACACCATATAAGAATCACTACTAATGTTCCTTTCATTTCTTATAGATCATTTTACAAACAGCAGTGTAATTTTTAAGGCTTTTCCAGAAAGTTATTTAAACTTCTTCGGGAGGCATTAAACTTCTTCATGGGGACTTGTGCTTTTGAAATATATGCTGCTCATAGGAGAGCAGGGACAGGAAGAGATTAGCTAATTCTCTTGTAAATGCTCATTTTGTTTGAGGAGGAACCAGGTTCAATATCTTCACCTGAGAATAAGCATCAGTCCTGTCCTTATCTTTGTTTCCCACTCACAGTCTGTTACAGCAGCTCTGTTAATATTCCCAACACCTTACTGATACTTCTCTGCAGAAGTAGAAAAAAGGACATGGTGAAGTGGCAATAAGAGAGATAATAACATAATCAAAATCCAATACAGGAAAACAAAATAAAAAGGAAACCAATGAAGGCAAAAAGCCAAATTAGTACCACACCTAGTAAACCAACACCCCATAACTGTCATACAGAAAAAATAACACAAAAGAGAGCTGACTATTTGAAACACAACTGGCTTTTTGTTTCCCAAAAAATAATATTTTAGCCAAATAATATTCAAATAAAACAATTATGCTATACTGTTTCTTTTATGAAGCTGTATAGATCTTCCAAATAGACCAGATTAGAAGGTGCTTTTAATTTTTTGGGGGAAAGGAACAGTGTGCCTATATTTGCAGTTTGGTTTGGGTGAGGGATATATCAATGAAGGAAACCTCCTTATTGCCAGCACTTTCATTTTTTAATTGTAATCACAGTGCTTCACAGTCCAGACACATTTCAGCAGATTTTAACTTGGACTAGAAATGTGTCTGGTGTGGACTACACTTGATGCTTATGCTTCATATTTTCCTAATGTAGACATCAGCAATAAAGCTCTCACATTACATCTGAGAAGAATGGCCTAACTGATTGGCAGCTTTAACTATGTCAAAAAATGGCTGAATCAGTTTTTTGAGCTCTTTTTCTCTTTCTTATCTTCAAGGAAAATAAAATCTGCCATAAGTACCAAAAATGGCAGAGTCAATTTAAGAGAATATTTTGTTAGAAAATGGCTATTTAATATAGGGACTTATAATGGAAACTGTTTTTCCATCTCAGTTGCAGCTGTTACCATTCTGATGTCGTCTAGTAGCTAATGAAAGGTATGTAACACTTGCAAAGTGTTTGCTCTTTCAGGAAAAAAGAGGAAATTAATAAAATTTCTAGAATGGTATATAAGTGAATGCAGAGAATGTAAGTTATTTGCTGGTATATGAAAAGACTTTATTGGAGAAACAAGCCACTCAGAGAAAGACCTGTGGTATATATATATTTTGTAATAAATGCATCCAAATTTGATAGAATTAAAACCTATTACAAAAATTCATATATTCCCAGAGAACCTAGTTCTTCTGCTATCAGTCTAAGGACTTGTGAAAAAAGTTGCCTAAATATCACATAAAAAATTGTAACTAAATTATTTTTTGCAAACTACACGTGTAAAGACCAATTCATAACAAATGTCCACATCTCTTACTCACAAATTCCCTAATTCATTCTTGTTTTTATTACCCTCCACTCTATAAAATGTAAGTGCAGTACACATATATCTATACTAGTCAGTCACACAACCTATAAAGTTAATGCAATTATCAACTTTAAATTTTCTTCTTAGAAAAATCAAAGATAAAATTGAAACCCCAAAGAGAAGATAGTTCTGATTACACTAATAGAAAAACTGACATCCAGACTGTCAATAAGGCTTCAGAATCTGGAACATTTGAACAGAAAAGACCTGTGCTGACTGCAGTGTTTGATCCATATCTTACAGCCACAATTAACACCATGCTTTATTTTCACCTCACACGGCTTTCTGTGGCCATGAAAATGGCCTCATAAGACATTCATTGTCTGTGTCAATCTAATTAGGTTTCACACCCAAATGATACTGAAGTCCTTTTTCACAATATTTTTTTTTGGAAAAAAAGGATGGCTAGTGAAACTTTTGCAGGTAATATGCAGAACCATAGGCCTTGCCCCTTGTATATATATATGTTTTCCTTTATTACCTCTTAATGATACAGACAAAAGGACCCCTTTATGTGCCTATAAGGATGATATTCACTGAGTCAATAAAAATTATTTGAAAATATTTGAAAAGATAACAGGACAAGGTAGGGTACATTCCTAATATCACTAAGGTGATATTTCCAATACCAGAAGAAAATAACAATTCATTGTAGGGCAAATGCATATGTGTGTTTTCTTTGCTCAGATAATAGTACTTTGTATATATGTCAGTAGAAGATTACAGGAATACTTCTAAAAAAGAATAGTGAGATTTCTGGATAATAAATAGGACTGTGAAGAGATCTGCTTTCCGTATCTACCTTCCACATGCACTTCTGCCATAACCTTGGCCAAAACATATTCCAATTACACTTGTGTCAGTTTTTCTAGCAGTAAAATAGCAATGATACTTCCTCACCTCACTGGAATGAGGTCATGGTCATCTTCATCCTGTTTGTTGTACATATTTCAGGATACAGGCAGCTATATAACTCAAGCAGTATTTCATAGGGAAAATATCATACAATTTCCTGTGTGCATCTAACTGTGAGGTTATTCCCCACACCTCTGTTGTATATTTTCTCTTGCTCCATTTCCGTTTGAAGGGAGCCTCTGTTAATATTTTCTGTTAATCACATTATTAGACGAAAAGTTCAGGATACATTAGTCTCAAATGGCATACTTTGCATACAAGACAAAGAATGACTCTTTAAATGATTTGTTTCTCTAGGAAATGTTTCTTTTATATTTTCTTTGTTATTTTTTTCGTAAACTTGTCAGGTGCCAATATAATTACCTAGAGAGAAAATACTTTAAACTTGACGTAAGAAAATGTGATTCAAATATTCAAACCTTGCATAATTAACCTGTCAATTGCTTTTGCATGCAGTATGATTGGCTGTCTCATAGAAGCTGTAGATTTAATAGAATTTAAATATTTTTCATCATATGTGTCTGACAAAAGATGAACTGGTACATGTCTACCCATCAAGGATTTTCCAAGAATTTACACTAGGATAAGAAGTGTAATACAGAATTCCAGCACAGTTATTCACAAATTCATAGCAACTTCTTGAATCCATTATGCATTTTTCAACTCTGAATTTAAAGGGCAAGCTGCACTGAAGTCAGTGCACATCGCCCTTTTCATTATTAACTCTCTTCTCAAGCTTAGGTCAATGTCAGTTGAAGGCTTCAGTACTGCCAACACTTGTTTGTAAGCAGACCTCTCTGTTAGAAAGTTTTGAAAATAAGTACAAGTATCCACAAGCATTTTTAAGTTATTTCTGTTTACATACTGTTCTTCCTACGGAGTGAGAGGGGTAGGGGAAGAAAACAGTGAGAGAATCTAAAAGTTCTATGGTTTTTGAGACACATTTTTAAGAGTTTGAATTCTCTCATATACATTGGGTGCAATCTGGACTGCAATGTTGTCCACAGACAACACGAATGATGTAGGTAGCTAGAACAGATATATATTTGAAAATGTAATGCTAACCACTGCAATACACAAAAATCTTCATGGATATTACAAAATCCTGAGTTCCATCTTCTCGCCTATTCTGAAAAAAATTAAAATGAGAGAAGGATTTAAGAAGCCATTTTAACAAAGTAAATAATTGAAAACCTATTTCAAATGAAAAAAAAAAGTAATTTAAAAAAGTAGCTTAAAATGTTTATGATATTACAAGTCTTTCAAGAAAGGATGAAGTGATGTTAAAGTAAGACTGAGTTGCTTTGCAAACTAAAGAAAGGAAATTGACATAATGCAGATTGATAACAGATCTGGAAACTTTCTTCATGCAAAGGTAGGAAGACCAAAGATAACTTTTCCAAACTGTCTAGTTCTGGTGTGTAAAATAGGGATCAGGCAGAACACCTTAAGCTTTGTACATTTACAAAAGAACCTCATGCAGCAGCTAAAGGATACCATGTCTGGATAGCATGTATTTATGTGGAAGAGACAATAAGGCCAACCACAATATATCAAGTCTAAGAACTAAGAAATGACACAAAGAAATATACCTGCATACTGTTGGTTTGTGTTCATGTAACAAAGGTGGGTTTTTGTAGGTGTTCATATCACCAACCACAACAGGCACACAAATGGGCCTTCCTTCTGTTTTAATCCCATGGTGAGTGTACTTCTCCCATACAACTTGTCATAAAAATTCCGCCATCCTCCAGAATCCCCAAGGAGGGGTTCTTTTTGGAAAAGGCCTGAGGCTGGCAGGTTCTCTCATAGCTAAACGATATTGTAAAATAATGTCAGCAACAACAAAACTGGTCATGACAATTTCTGTGTACTTTTTCTTGACATCTGCATTCTCATGAGTGAAAACAGCATTAAGTCATAAGTTCAAAATGCAACTACCTACTGCAAATGTAAATATCAGCACATTCCAGAGTTAGACTTGCAAATTTCTTCACCTCTTGTTTTAGGGCAATAAGCCAAAGGATCTGGCTTCTAAACATACAAAATTTGCCAATATTTTTGTCACAAATGGCTGACCAGCAAGAAAAGTAAGAGCACAATAGTATTTTGGAATATTTTACTGCCTCAGGCAAAAGCATTGAGTGTACTATTGCAATCCAAGAGTGAAAACATTATGCAGAGGCTTTTCTTTGTGATTTGAGTCAAGTTAGTATAAAAATCACAATCATAATAGTCTATTATATATTGAACCAAGTTTTATGGGAATTGAAGACTATTACTTCAGTGATAATGGTCACTGAATTGTGCTTCTCTTTATATTCTTGCACACACAATTACTCTAGTATCACATCAAATATCACTTGAACAGGTATTGCAATAGGTTGGAATTCACCTTTTCCCTTCCATAAAGCATAGTAAATAGATCTTGTACTGTGAATATAGGGAAGAAGAAGACATATGACCAGCAATTTCAGTTGAACAGTAGATGTTGTGACTCACAAGCATTGTGTGTAAAGAGTGTTCATAGTATATAGAACTGATATATGTCCTCTATATAATTTTTTATCCCAATACATACAATCCAGGAACCCTACAATGCTGCATTCGGGGCCCCAGTGTCATTCCTATGTGTGTAATTAGAAAGAAACGAAAGTATTTTGAAAGAAGGGAAATCTAAGCAGATGCAAAAAAAGTATGTATATTTTGAAAGAGCAGCAGTTTAAAAAGTAGGAAATTTATGTAATATTTCTCACTCCACTATTCTGGATCAATGGGATAGATATAATCTTTTCAAATCACATAGCTAGAATATTTGATTGCAGCATGTGTAAAGGTTTTCTTCTGAGCTAACACTGGGCTCAAACTAGCTAAAAATTGTATGAAGAGTGTTCATGTCTCTCCTAATTTTTTTAACTATTAATAAAGAGATAAATAAATGAAAATTCGAATTAATAAAGCAGGCCTCCAGAATGTTTTTATTTATAGCTGTCAGGCAGTCTCTATGATTAGTCATTAATTTTAAAAAAAATTGGGAAATCAAAAGCTGAAATCATTTAATGGGTGAACTATATAAAAGTGCTTATGTTGATAAGGCTAGATAACATATGAAGTGAGAGAGATGGCAGTCAAGAAAAAGCATGTTGCATTATTGACAGACATGTTATTTTCCACAAAACTTCAAATGGTTTTCATCATGCAGACATTTAATAACACTTCTAGTGTTTATTCAATATCTTTGGGGGGAGTGTGGAGAAGAGTTTCTGTAGATAAATATTATTATTTATACTTCAGAGTAGTGACTTAGAGATGATTCAAAACACAGTGTTTGCTTACAAGTACATTATCCATCTCAGAAAAAAAAAACCCTTCTTGACTGCTATTTTACTTACTTAAGGCATTTCCCAGATTTATGGTATAAAATTACAGCTATTTAAACGACAGAAGAAAAATATGTCGCATACAAACTACAGCTTTCTTTCATTTCACACTCTCTTTTCAATTTTTGTGTCAGCTTTGTATGCTTGCTTGTTTTTCCCTGTCAGATTTGGCATACAACAGACCTCTGTGATCTTTGCTCAACTAAAGGTGGAAAAGGAACTGAAACAAAAGAGGTGAGGACAGAATTGTTTGTGAGCCATTCAATACAGCTGTTGTAAATATTATACACTTGCATTATGTGGTGCCCTTTTACATAAAAAAGAATTGTGTTTGTCATCATTTGGAGCTGTTTTGCTTTGTTATTCATAAATAAATTCTTTTAATCTTGTTAGCATTATTCATTTCGTTTTGGGTGGTTTTGTTTCTTGTCAACCTTTCCTTAAGGACTTTGATTTCCTTCAGCTAAAACACATTCTCTAAGATTTATCTGGCAGTAAAAAGAAATGTGTTTTCCAAGCTTAATGTAAAACATGAATATTAAATTGCCTCTGTTTCTTCATGTTCTGATTACCAGAGACTGACCTCAAGATGTCACATTTCACTCTGTGAGTCAGTATATTAAGTCAAAATTTATGACTTCTGAAATTTTATTTGGAGGTAAAATTCTGTTACCCTTTCTCAGTACTGGTCAGATTCCAGTTTTTTAAAGTGTATTAATATAAAATTGTATGATTTCATATAATATCACTTAGCCGCCGTGCAGGATAATCTGTTGGAAATTGCCTCAGGAATTGTACTCAGATGGTGAAGCTGATTTGCATGTGCCCAACAATTTCAACAATTTTCAACAAATAGGAAAGAGGCCTAGTAATACTGTTCTATGAAAATATTAGGTCACATGTGAATAAGAACATAGGTACTATAAGGGACATATTTTGTCTTGACCACGTACAAGGAGTAAACTGACCAGCATAGGAATTAGTCAGTGTCTTGAGTTCTATTCCATAAGTACATTAGGCCTTACTGCCAAATTTTTTTTATGCTTCTACTCATGACATGCTTCTTCTTCTTTAACTTGGTATTTGTTTCATTCACGATTGCATAAAATTGGACGACACTTTCAAAATAGTTCTGACAGCATTGCAACTTTAGTTTGTATTGTATATGCCAAAGTTTTCCAAAAGAAAATTATTCAAAGGAATAGGCTGTAGACTTTATTAATATTACTCTTTTTATTGGTCATGTTAATAGAATTTTCTACACTTTTGACATCATATGGATACAAAAAATCATACATGTCTTCCTTATGAGACTTCCAAAGTGGTTTTTTAGAAGAGTTCATGCTTAGGAATTTTTTTAAGCTTCTAAAATATAAACATAACTGCTGTCTTCTTCCTAAAACCTCAGAAATGTCTTTATACTTTTCACATGCAAGTAGGCAATAACAAATCCTATGCTTGGGCCACAGAAACTAATTCTGTATTGGCTGAAAAAAATACATTTGAGAAAAGCAGGCTTGTTTTCATTACCTGTTCTATCCTTTTTCCATATCAATCATATGACAAATCTCAAAGCATATTTACCCAAAAGAGGCATTATTTAATCTCTAACATTTTGGGAATGACCTTTAAATAATATGTGTATTGTCATGCAGTATCTATGTAGAGGTTTAGTTTAAACATAATGAACAGTGGTAGAACATGAAACACCGCTAATGTTTTTACAAGCTATCTGTCATACCTCAATTGACATTTTCAATCAAATCCCTTGAGGGTGCTTACTTCTACAAATGGCAGCCAAAGCACACACTTTTTTAATCAGAAGTTTTCTATAATGGCTAATGAATAATTTCTACTGTCTCTTAGCATAGATTTTTTTTTCTAAGGAATGTGCCATATGTTCACTCTCTAACCATGCCAAAGTTACTGCAAAAGATGATGTGCAACTACAAGGAGAAAAAATGTAAAGTATAAAAAGTGCAAAATATAAGTGTAAAAGCAGAGCACTGGTTCTTTAAAATCAAACTACCATCAAAGAAGTCTCTTCATCTGTTGGAAACTTTTAGTTTTCCTCCGCACTTCCTCTGTTTCCTACAAAGAATTTTTCATCAATTATGTTATGTCTGCTAGAAGATTTAGGGATTGATTTCAGTGTGCTTCATATTAGGCATTTATTTTGATCCAAAATACTCATAAGGGAGAAAAAGAAAAGCTCACTTATACATGAGACAGTATAATCCTTTCAAATTTTATGCCATTAAAAATTCATACAAATTTTCATTTTGAAGGAATACAGATTTAAGAATTGGTCTAAAAACTCACCAAAATAGGTAACAAACACAGATTAAAAGCACCGAATAAGTCAACAATATTAGTGAGATAAACCCAGAAATCTAGTAGGGTTTTTTGCCAAGATTATCCTGACAAGAAAAAAAGACTAATGAGGTAATTTCTTTTGCCAGCCAGACAGCCTGTGAAGAGGAATGTGCCTAGTAATAATAGTAAAAATCCAGAGCCCAAAGAGATATCATTGCATTTCAATTCACAGAAAATATGATCATAGTGTGCCATACATTAACAGTGTCCTCAGCAATGTGACTTTATGTTGCCACTAAAGAATATCTGTAAAATGGATTTACACGTGTAAGAGCTGTCAGATTAGCAAATAGTAAATTTACAGGGTGTTGGGAAAACATTCAGAGCTGGCTCTTCAAACATTGCAGCTCCATTGAGGTTGGCTGTTAGTCATCTATGTGTCTGAGGACCTCAGCCAATCTCTCCGGAATTTTTTTCCCCTAGTTTATTTGGCTTACGTGCTGGAGATAAGTAAGATTTTGATTTACATAGCGCTGATATTTTTCCTAGCTTTTAATATGTGTTTTTCTTCAGATAACACCAAATTTCATTGCATTTTTAACTTCTTCTGGTCACTTAAGTACCAATTTTAAAGAACTATCAGTGGATTAAAAATCTATTTGCTGAATAAATTAGCATGCATAAATCAGTATGTATATATACACTCATGTCTATATATAGAATCTTATATTGCTCATATGCATTACTTAGCATTTATTTGCATTGAATTTTTTCTCACATTTCATTGCCCAGATTACTTGTTGGGTTTCCTCTCACAGCTGTGAAAAAGTGAATTGTCAGGCCCAAGATCATTATCTAAGATTTCCTTGTAAAGAGTAAAGAATGTGATTCATCTTTCTGTAAGCTGAAATGGATGGACGAGCTTCCTAACATATATGTCTTTCCAAACTCTGTACTGGAAGCTTAAATGCCAAGTTTAGTTTGCGTATCAGACTTCTAGACAGATAAACTTAGATTACATTAGTTCCATCCTAAGTATCATAAGGTCTTTCAACTACTTATTCTATGCACACTTATCTTACTCTATTCAAAATAATTAAATGATTGTTTAATGAGAAACTTCTGTGACCTCAGTGTCCATCAACTTTATAAGACTGCTTGCAAAAATACTGTGGAGCACAAGGTGCTGGTAGGACCTCACTCATAACAGCTGTTTTGAAGGTTAGACTATAAATCCAAATTAGTAATTTAACAATGTATATTCAAATTCCTTTACAACTCTTGGGTGAATACTGTCTGTTCCTAGAAAATTGGTTTTGTTAATTTTCATCAACTTCTGTTCAGTTAGAAGGAGTTTTTCAGACTCACCTTACTACCAATGTCTGTTACGGCTTTAATATTGTTGGATGCTTCTTGTACACTTTGACAGTTTTGGGTTCCACCATCTCTAACAGTTTTCTGACTTCCAGAGCACATAGAAAGAATTTTATTTCAATGGTTTTCATATGTTGCTTCTCAGAATTTTATTTTCAGTCTGGTTTTTAATGATTCTACATTTGGTTATTAACAGTTAATGGTCTTTTCCCTTTTATACAATTGAAGACTTCCACTTTAGGAAGAAATTTTTTCTACCTCTTCCCACTATCTTTACTGTTATGGTTAGCCATACACAGCAAATAATAGTGTTTCAGTCCCTTCATTAGTGTTTTCATCATTGTCTTAACTTTTTTTTTTTTTTAGATATTCCTCATGCCTACTGAAAGCACTTTATTCTTTTGTCCACTTTTTAGATAATCTTGTATCTGTTTTGCTTAATTTTATGGCATTTATCTTTTGAAAGATATCTAAAGAATTATTCAGTTGAATTACGAGTTTCATTTTTACTTTTCTAAGGTAGGTAATCAACACAGTCACTATTAAAACAATTTTTGGATCAAGTATCCTGCATCTCTCAATAAGAAATCAAGATTCATCTCTGTAATTTGCTAGAGGCAAATTTCTCCAAAAAGCATCTGAGTTTAAAAAAATGTAACACAGGATAGCACAATGTTCACCCAGTCTATGTGTGAACAATCAAAATCTCTCAATATGATTATGCTTATTATTATGACTATGTTTTGGGGTTTTTTACTATTTTTCAGTCACTTTCAATATCCTGTCTAGATTATTGATCATATGTAGTCCTAATTTTAAAAACATCAGGTATGGTATTTCAAGCTACCGGGATTTTCTGCTCTGTTTGATGTGGCTAATTACAGTCCAAATAATTTTGCTTTGCCTTATTACTAACTTTTAAATCCCTTTTCTTACATAAATTTTCTCAGACACCTGTTTGGCATTGCACATAGGGCACACCAGGCAATGCCATGAAGTCCTCATCTCTGGCTGGAGTTCATAGCTGGCATTTCTTTCCAGAACTGATCCATATGTCACTGGCAATTACATACTCTTCAAAGACTAACTTGTTCTAGAAGTTTGGAATGGAATAGAATAGAATAGAATAGAATAGAATAGAATAGAATAGAATAGAGTAGAATAGAATAGAATAGACTGTATCAGTTGGAAGGGACACATAATTATCATCTAATCCAACTGCCTGACCAATTCAAAGCTAAGCATGATTTTACTATTTTAAAATTATGTCCCATCTATTGAGGATCAATTATATTTGAGGATACTGCGAGCATTCTGTACCTTTGAAACAAGTGCTGCAATCCCTGTTCCTTTCAGCAATACAGGATACAGTTTGAAAGTGTGGTAGTGGACCTGCTGTGAAGGAGAAGCAGGAAAGCAAACAGTGTGGAGTATATACTTTTATTTAATGACAAAGCTGCTAAAAAGACCCTGAAGGTACAAATTCTAAACTACTTTTGAACTTGAACTTTTTTTTTTTTTGGGGGGGGGGGGTGGCGTTAGAAAAAGCACTCAAAGAGTTGACATATATGTTTAAAATACAGCTTGATACATTTGATAGCCTACAATTAAAGATGATTTTATCACTCAGGATGTTTCTTTTCTACATGTTATCCTGATTGTTACTACAACCAAGACCTTAGGATCTGAAAAAAGCCTGTGTTCAGCTAAACTTCGCTGTTTCATCTAAGCATTGTACTGAATATGATTGCTTGGTTTTAAAATTAAGTGCTGATTTCTACGGAGATTTAAAAGATCAGAAAAACACAGTTATAGTGCTTTATTTTATTCCATTTGTGATAAATCCTTCTCTTCATTTTTTTCTAACTGCTTTTTTTCAGGAGAAAAGCACAATGCTACCTGTCAGTTAGGAGCACATTCTTTCACAATAGGAAAGAGACAAGCCAATTTTGCCTGCAGATGTATTTGAGAAATCACAGTGCAGTGACTAATTAAACAGCAGTGGTAACTATTTTTTGAAAATTATGAAAGAGGAACACCTATGAGAAGCCAATCTGAAAGACAGATAGGATCTGTTAAAACCAGTTACTATTCCATTAAGTAATGGAACACATATAAAAAGAAATATAACTATCTTGAAAATGTCAAGATAGCAAGAAGAGTAGTTATAAACAATAAGAATGAGGGAACTTGAGGGGGGAACTTTGATTTCTGTTTGTTAGTCACTCAATAAAATAAAAAATTGCTCTGATACAATGAGTTAAAAACAGTCCTGAGGAAAATTTCAGAACTGGTGAAAATTTTTCTTGATATTTTAAACTAAACAAGTCAATGCATTTACTATGGGGAAATAACCCTAAATTAGTGTGAGAATATATTAAATGACCCAATTTGAGATGCTTTTCTATGAAAGAAAATGTTGTGTATTAAGGGCTTAAGCGAAGTCCCATTGCAATCAATTGAAAGACTCCAGATGAAGTAGAATCAAATAATCACTTCTCAGTCTTCTGATAAAATACACTTTAAGTAATACTGTTTAAAACCGATTTGAAAGTTTGAGAATTCTGTTTAAATTGTCAGTTAAAAAAAACCACAAAAACTTGAGTATTGCTGTGCATTGTGTTTTGTGTATGTAGAACAGCCTACAGCTCCTAAGAAAATGTAGAAATGTAGACAAACATCTACATGTAGTTTCCCAGGTTTTCAATGGCATGGCATTTCTATGTCTATTTTGCCATACAGTCATCTTGAGAACAACTTACATTTCTAACAAGAAATGCAAGTAAAAAAAGTTGTCAAGAGCAACATAAAGAATTGCAGTCCTCAATGTAAGAGTAAGCTGTTAAGCTGAATTTTATCTGTGAAATGGATGCTCCAACTAAATCATTAAATAACTTCAACATTTGGTTGAAACTGAGCTTTAAAAAGGCATACTTTTATAAGATCTTGGATTCTTTTCTTGTCTTTAAATGTATATGAAATACTTTGATTTTTGAACTTCAGGACAAGTTCATATAACATGCTTGATAGTTTCCTTGGTTACAGAATTTTATATGTGACCAGAAAATTCTGATATGAGGAACTGTTTTCAAACTAATGGCTGAAGACAAAAATGAAGGTCCTCAAAACAAAAACATTTTTTTGTGTTTTAGTGTAAAGAATACAAGACAACCTTCACGTGGCATTTGTGCTTAAAAAGTCAAACTGAGCATCAAGTTTGTCATCCAAATTTAGCTTTCCATATAAAAAAACATGAGTTAAAAGCATCCCTGCTGGTTTTAAGTTGCCACAGCCTGAAACATCCAGATGAGACAGGACTGTCCACCTTTGAAATGCATCTACCCACAGTCATCCATGGTTCATATACAACTTGTGTAAAAGATGAATGCTGTGGATTCCTCTTCCATTTAGCTCTCTGCTGGCAGCAAATTTGTCAGAGGCAGTTGGTCTGCTCTGAGGTTTTAGCTTCTCTTCAGAAAATAAATTAGGAGTATTAAAACTTCAGAAGATAAGATGCCTCTGAAGCACTGTTGAACTCTGCTGCTAGGCAGGAGGTAGGGGAGAGACATTATGTATTCAACGCTGACATTTCTGCTAAAGGCTGCAGTAGGTCTTGAACAAGTCATTAAAGTAGTTTGTGTTAGGAAATAGACTTTTAGGAGGTTTTAAATATATTCATTCAATTTTCATATTAGTTTTATTGAATTAAGATTACATCTTATAGTCCTTTTATGTAAAAAAATCATGGTGATGAAATGTGTTCAATATTATATCCATTGATACTGAGAGTAAACCATTAATTGATTTCAGTGGTGTGTCCTCAGACACTGTTGGGTTTTTTTTCAATGAGGGGGCAAAAAAAGAATAGTCATTATAGTTACTTAGAATAACTTTCTCTCAATAAACACCTTCCCCTTTTTTTTTTAATTTGAAATACTGTTGTGCAAACCATTTCTAATCCCTTTAGAATGTGTGATCTAAATTTCCATAATTCACCATTAGCAGTCTAATTACATGTGAACACATTAACAGCACACAAAATATGAATTGTATCAATATAAATCACATTCTATCATGCACTGTCCCTTTCACATTCATACCCATCATCACTTCCATGCAAGGAAGTTCTGTGAAAGTATGAAACATACAGAAACAACACTAAAAGTGCATGGAGAAACATCAGAAAAGACCACAAGTGCAAGCAGAACTATCTCACATTTCCCATACAATGAATACTAAAAAAGCCTAATTACCTAGGTGTTGAGGGCAAAGTGCAAACTATTCTTCAGCAAAATACACAGTTAAAAGAGTGTCTGTTCTCATTAAAGATTAGTAACTAATGGCTTTTGCCCTTATGAGACACTTTTAAATGCAAAATATATTATGAGCAACACGTCATTTTCAAAAATCTAGCCATTCTTTCTTCTTTATAAGTCCTATTTGTGTCTTTGAAAAACCCATTCAAAAAAGAATATAGGTGATCCCATTCTAGAATTAATTTAAAAATTAAGAATATACAAAAACTTGAATACCAAATAATTAAATAATTACTCTCAAGAATATCAGTATTTAGAAACTTTGTTAAAAATAGAAAGTTGAAGATAAAAATAATAGTTACCTTCTGTTAAGCCAAAAGGTAAAAAACCCAACCACAACAAAACCCACTCCACAACCAACCAACTAAATAAACAAGCAAGTGGAAATAACTTGAATGCGAAGTTTCTTAGTTTAGAGTGCTAAAAGCAGTGTTATAACAATGGTAATTCCAAACAACTGTGTTACTGGCAAATAGGTTTTAAAAGTACTACCCCAAGGAGCATGGAAGTGATAGAAAGTATTTGACATGTCTGGAAATATTTCTTTGCACAAACAATAAATATAGCTGTCATTTTACTTAAAACTGATTCTTGCAAATACTTAGGAATACGACAAATGACTCAGTAATGCATGTTTTGATGTGTAAAAGTGTTCATGTGGACAAGTGTGAAAAGGTCTGAAGATTCATGGGTTTACCATGACAATCTCTTAGACAAGAAGTGTGCACGCCAAGAAACAGACATTTTGAATGATATTTGGAGTTTCTGTGCTGATTTAGTGGAAATGGCATTTTTGTTACTATTTTAAGGATCATTAGATTTTTACAGACATACATAGCATGGACTACAGTAATATGCCACTACATCGTTTTTTCTCAGTGACAGAAAATATACATGGAAAAAAGCATTTGGAAGATTCTAGTAAAAGCTTAGTGTTTAAAGAGAATAGAGGAATTATGCATTTTTTTTTGTCAATAAGTAAATAATTAAGAAGCTGGTTGTAAAGCTAAAGTTGTATCTCACAGGTAAGGAAAGTTTCATGTGTGATAAAAATATGCTCAGTTATTCACAAGATGTGGACTACTTTTACTAACTAAAATGATCAATGAGAGAGTAAAGATACAAAGTGTGTTTTGCAGTTGATAATTGTGGTCCTGTAGACTGAGATATTTGATACTGTGCCTAAACACTGGAAATGAGATTTCAAGGACAGTATTAAGAGGAACTTCCAGAACTGCCTTCAAGTCATGTGCTTATATGCAAATAAGAGTAAATTAAGGAGAATGAACTGTTTAGTCCAATTCATACCCACAGTCTATTCCTTCCCTCAATAAGTGGTTAGTTAATCCTGCCTTCATCAGAAAAATATAAATCAATATTATTCCAGACCGGGATAGTGGAACACACCACATAAGCAAGGCATAATCAGGTTGTGCATAATTTATACTTAAGCCTCCAAGTTGTGCCAGAGGAGGTTTCCATTGGATGGACGGAAAAAATTTCTTCATCAAAAGGGTTGTCAAACATTGGAACAGGCTGTCCAGGTCAGTGATGGAATCACCATCCCTGGAGGTATTTAAAATATGTTTTGAAGTGTCACTTAAGGACATGGTTTAGTGTTGGACTTGTCTGTGTTAAGGTTTGGACTCAATGATCATAAAGGTCTTTTCCCAACAGAATGGTTCTAGGATTCTACAATTAAAATCTCCAGTTTAAGTTTTCATATCACATGTGCAAGGGATCATTTAAGTGGTGTCTTGCAGGTGGACACACAAGTAAATTTTCACAGTTTTGAGATTTATCTGCAAATTTTTAACTGTTGTCCCTTCTTAGTTACAGAATTAGGTATTGTGGATGCAGAAAAGCCTATGTCTGTGCATCATTTGTAACACTTATACTACAGTGTTAGCATTCCTGCTACATCAATTAGTTTATGTTCAGGATTTCAGCAACATAATCTCTGTTTGTACTGCTTCCTGAGAAACTAACAGACTTTTTCTGTCAAGGGATCACAGCTTGCAAATAATTACTAGCACAGCTCATGAAGTCCAGAATTTCCTTATTCTTATCTGTCTATTTAACCCAGGCCTAATTATGGATTGATCCTGAATAGGATTTCTAGGTCTTTATTCCTTCATAAATAATAAATAGGTAACAGTAATAAATTGACTTTACCCTACTGCGAGAGTTCATTCTATAGCCAAGATGTTGTTTTGTGTGAAACTAACAGCACTGAACTTCAGATGAGTTGCCACCTAAACAAATACAACTACCTTCAATATACTTTCTGAACTGCTTCCCCATGAAATCACCCTGTCAACTGGAATTCTAGCTGACAATCAGATACTATAGCATAAATCACTAAAAAAAAATTTCAGTGTTAGCATATCACTCCCACAAGAATCTCATTTATATTATGAGTGATAAAAATTTAAGAGCTGTCTCTCGGTGCTGACCCTCAGGTGTTTTTCAGGAATGTTTGCTACTTGTGTAAAAATGTAACTCTTTATTTGAGAAGCAATATAGCCAGGTATAAAAAAAAACTTTTCCAGTTTTCCATTGCCAGTTCCTCACCCTGTGAACTGTTTATTCTAGGGAAAGAAATCACTTCCTCTAAACAAGGAATTTAGAAAACTAGTAAAATTTTCTGATATTTGCATATTACAAGTCCAGGTCTGAATGGAAAAACTATACTAACTCTGTAAAAGTAAGATTCAATGTATTTTCACTGGTATGTCATAGATAAATTAAAAACCAAAGGACCAACAGATCTGTGATTTTTAGCAAAGAATAATTTTTGGGGGGGTTTTCAACTCCTTTTTCTGTACAAGAGGAGAAAGAGTTTACTCCCCTTTCTGCTTTGAAATGTGCCTCCTAATGATAAATGAATATGGCAGTGGCACATAGGGATTTCTGATTATACAATTTGTCTTCAGTGCCACTAGATATAATTTCCTGTTTCAATCTTCTCCACCTTTTTTCTGTTATATCAAAATTGCTAGGATTTTGTAGAAGTGCTTTTCTCTGCAACAGCTTGAAGATATAAGTAAAATGAAATGCAGTAAGTACTTAAGATCTGATAAAACATTGCTAATTTGTTTTCAAGCATATTTAATATTCAGATCTCCACAGACCAAGCTCAGGCAGGAACAATGAAAAAGGGATACAGCACAGAAAACCTACGCTAAACAGAATTACAAAAAACAATGAGCCCTACAGATGAGAAACATTAAAAGTACTGAAACACCTACACACCATTCGTGTCTCATAATAAATTTTAACTAGCTAACTGCCACTCAGAAAAATGTGTCTTAAGCTAAAAGTCCAAGAACTTTAAAGCACAACAACTTGGTACAAGTAAATGCATTAAAAGTAAACGCATGCAACACTGAAAAGTGTTTTTCAGCTGCCTGGCAAATACATGTAATATGGGATGTCACAAGTTATTTGATTTCATTTTATTATTTAGTTTGAAGTGCTTCAAACTTGAATTTGCTTAAGAATTATGATGGTTGTATATGTACTTGACATTTTATTTAATTTTATTTGATATTTAATTCTATTTTTGTGAAGTTTGTGTTGAAAGGAGATGACATGCTGTAGAGGATCTAATCACCTCCTGGAAATTATCTTCTGGTATAGCAGTATTACTTATTTTGCTGCTCTTAGTTTAATTCTTTAAGTGATTGTTTCTTAGCTTTGGCTGCACCTGTTCACTTCTTAAAGTAAGCCTTTCCTCTCTGATTTCTTGTTACAGGGAAATTTAACTTGTGTAGCCAGAAGGACTGAACCATAGAACTCAGTGACACACAGCTTAAAATTTAATGAACAGGACACAGAACACACTCATACCAAGCAAGCCCCCTGCCCAAATGCTGACTAGTAACACCCAGGGCTGTGCTAGGAAAGGGGACACTTGCCCCCACCCTTCAAGGAGATGGTGACCTGGCTCCCTCATCTAACAACACCACCTCCACTACACTAGTACATATCTCTGGATGTTCCTCTCCCCCTTTGAGGGGCTGTACTCCAGCTGTGCATTATTTTCTGTATAGATTGTCATCATAAACCACTAATGGTCCTGTTTATCATGAAGCTGAAGACAATCCCTTTGGCTTTCACCGTATATGAGGCCAGTTGATGACTTGCATCAACCTCTGCTTCTACAGTTTATCTGTGTTACATGATGGGTGAAGTAAGTGAAGCAAGAGTCACACAACAAAGTTCCTCTATACCTTCTTTGTTTTCCAGATCTGAGCAGGACAATCAGTCAGAACTGGGCAAGTCTAGTGGAGGTCACAGCTATCCGAGTGGTGTTTTCAGAGAGGCTTTGTCTCTGACTTTTCTACATGTATGTGCTGAGAAACATCAAGCCTACCAGAGAAATACTGACAAGCTTGTAGCCAGTATTTTACATTTTGAGGACGAGAGATGAGATGTAAAGTGCATTCTAGTGTAGATCTAACTGAAAGGCAGGTTTGCATACACATCCCCTCTACCTCCAAAAGCTCCAAAAAGATTGCACTATTAGATTTGCTGAGAATAGAGCATGTTCTGGTGAGCTCTATAATCATTGCCTATCAGCCTGCTGCAAAGTATCAGTCATTCTCAGTCTGAGATAGTCAGTAATTATGTTAGAAGTTGATACTGTCACAGATTGCTGCCAACAAACAATGTATAAATTAAAAGAGAGTTATTATTCAGCATCTTGCACAGTATAAATTTTCCGGTATAATTCATTCCCGAGAAGTGGCAGCTGTTGCAACCTTCCAAGTACACAAAATAATCCAGCTATTTGGAGATGCATAGGTCTGTATCCTTCTGGAGACTTTCTCTGAACAATGGTTGAAACACCTGACAATTCATTATAAGACCAAATGGATTCTAAAACACTTTCCTTTTCATATTCATAGAATCATGGAATTATTTAGGTTGGAAAGGACCTCTAAGGTAGCTGAGTCCAACCGTTAACTTGACAGGTGCCAAATTCACCACCAAAGCACATCCCTAAGTGTCATATCTATATGTCTTTTAGATACCTTCCGGGATGGTGACAACCACTACTACAGCCCTGGGAAGCCCATTCCAATATTTCATTCAATGAAGAAATTTTTCCTTATTCCCAATTGAATCAGCCTTAGAGTTTTGACTCTGAAAACAGACAGGTGTATGGAAAACTTTTTTGAGTGTAAAGCAAATTTTAGCACTATTTTCATAATCATTTGTGCAGAGCTCATCTTTTAAGAAATGGAGACAGAAATCATTGGGATCATTGTAGCATTCTGTTCATTGCTATTCAAATGAAAAGACACTCAAAAAAAAAAGGGAAAATTTCCAAACTCACAAGCCAACTACACTAACAAAGTATAATTCATGCACAAAATCTCAAGAGTGTTGGCAACTAAATGCAGATTAAAATATTTTATGCTTGTGATCCAGAGAACATAAATGGAAATCTCTTGGAGGTTGTTCACTCTTTCACCTCTAACTGGATTCATAGACTTGAGTCAATTACACTTTCCATGTCTCAATTTTCACTAGTTTAGAAGTGGGAGAATAACCCCCGCTGGCCTCGAAGCAGGGTGTGAGAACTGAAACAGAAGCCCTTGGACTGTCTCAGATGAAAAGTAGTGCTTAAATGAAAGTGTGATTCTCCACTCTCCCTTACCTTGGTGTTACAGACATGTAACTCTTTCAACCTCCTGGAAAGGAAACCAAATGATTGTGTTGGGTGGGGCTTCTTTGGTTTCGTATTTACTTTTTTCCATGATCTCTATGACTTCATCAGACATAATGGCTTTTCTTGTTCCCAGAAGACCCTAAATTTCTTAGATTACTACTAAGCAGTAACTTTCTTCATTGTGAACAAAATAAACATTCTTCTAATTGGATTTTTAATCTGTAGGATCTGTATATATGTGTATGTGCTTCTCCCCCAGAACATAGTGGATTGAGTGATTTCTGCTCCATGTGTGTGTTTTTGTGCAAGTGTGCTGCATTTGTGGCCGATCTGGATGTTTTCTCACAGTCTCATCATCACCACAGAAAGCAAAGTAATTTTAAAAGTCAAGATACAGAATTAGAAACTGAGTGCACAATCTTAGATTACCTCAGAGAGTCCATTTGTTATCTCCTCTTTGCTCGTATGGGTTCATTCAGCAAATTTATAGCCTTTTCAGGGGAAACAAGTACGTGGTGTGACCTTGAAAATACACATAAAAAGGCCCATTCCTTAGTTGTGGCTTCACTTGGCAAAACAAATAAATGGAGATATATGTGTATAATGTGATAGTTTAATTTTGCTGTTGATTGTTAACCAGATAGATAGTTTCTTGGGATTGACTGTGGCAATCCCAGTGTGATTGTAATCACATCTCTCTGGACCCTGTGCTCTGTAAAGTGCCCTGGGTCATTGGGGTGGTATATCTGGCCTTGTAATAAATACTCGTATAACATTAAAGGAAACTGCCTACTTAGCACTGACTGCTGGTATATTCCAAACTGGTTAAACTGTGCTAGTGAGGTTTGGTGAGAATTGACCCCACTTATCCTGTCTGAAAGAGTTGGATTCTGCTGAGCAAAGGCAGTTACAGATGGATTAATTCGCTATTGAAGCAGAGCTGCATTTTTCTGTCATCAGAACTGAAATTCGCTCCATGCTTTGTACAGTAATTTGACAAACTTTTACCTAACATGAACACAAACACATTTCATTTGAGATTCTGACACTTATCAACATTAGTGTTCTGAAAGAAGTTTCCGTAATTAATATGAAATTAATCAAAACCCCATCAGTGATCCATTTCTCTTTCAGTGTGTACGTATGCATTTATGTAAGAGCTTGCCTTATACTGAAATGAATGCGAAAAAGAGCATTTCTACATGTGTGCATGCAAAAATACTTGTGTTATATGAATGTTGCTAGAGTGATAGATCCATGCTGCTTGTCCATTAAATTAGTAACTGCCTTAAATGACCTAATCTGATTTTCTCATTAGCTATCTCCACATGCAATTATACTACAGATGAATTATGAGAAAAATTGCCGATTAAGCATAGTTAGAGTATGAATTCTTGCTTGCTTTGTAATTAGTACTAATATTCCAATCATTTTGTGCACTAAATCAGCAAATGATAAAATAGAAATTTACAAATTTACATAATCCCCATGTTATTGCTATTTCTACATGAACATATATGTACACACACATATACATACTGAATAGGTTTTTATGACACACAGGAAGTTTATACCAAGTTTCCTTAAGACTCATAAATATCCTTTGAAAGACATTAAATAAAAAAAAAAAACCACTAAACAAAATGAAAGTTAATTGATTCTGTGCTTTGAATTCCTATCACAGAATTGCTGGTTGTACTTTAACCTTGGAATAGGTATTGATTGACATTTACCACATGGGACTTCATTACTTTACACTAGTATATCTGAATGTAAAGTGGTGTTTTCCAAATACAGGCAGACACTATCCTCCATGCAGCAATACACTCACACATTTATCTATGGCATGCTAGGGCACTCATATTGACCTGATCCCCACGTTGCCCAAAATGGGTAGCTCTAGAACATGTACTGGCTTTTGTTAGGGATATTCTTCTTGATTTCTTTTTCATGGAAACCAGTATGAAGGCAGATGAGGAGAAGCAGATGAGATCACTTTAAGAGTCATCTCAGCATGTAATTCAGATGATGCACACACTGTGAATACAAAATTTCTTTTAGGTTTCCTGGCCTAGGCTTCGTGCTGAAAACCATCTTCTCTGTACTCTGCTTCACTAAGGTCAGGTGAGATACTCAATCTATACAATATATTCTTCAGTCAATGAACAGGCTTAAGGAACTTCATTGTTTGGATCAATCTTCTTTCCATTAAAAAGGACATTGGTTTCATTATGAAGGTATTTATTGACCTCTGAATAGATCTTCCCTGCCAAATGAAGGAGGTGGTTGTGGGAGAGCTTTTTGCTTTGAAGTATAACATAGCATAGGGGTGACTTTTTTTTTTTCCTTCTTGGTATCTATTTTAAAATATTTGAAGCACTTTTTCCCTGGAAAACATCACTATCTTCTGTTGAGAGATGAGAATGCACTTGATATTGAAGTACACATGAGGGAAGCGAAAAACTTCCAGTATTTCTTACATAGGCATGTTATTTCCAGAAAATATATTTTGGCATATTCAAAAGACCTATTTCTTTCCAGAACTTGTATGTGGGTCCTTTCACATGAAAAAAAAAAAATTCAGTCCTATATTTTACTACTTACTCAGATAGAATAAGTCAGGACAAAATACTTACAGGACAATGATTATATAGATATTAAATTTATCAATGAAGCAACAATGGCAAACACAGTATTATAATACAAAATTTGTTTCAACCCAAGTTTACTGAAACAACCCAGAAAAATATCGGAATGATCTACAGATCCTTCTTGTAGCAAGCCAGAATGGAGAAGGCTGCCACAAAGAAACTGCTTCCTGTTAATCCTTCACATTTAAACTCAGTTTGAAACTCCACTTCATCCTCCTCCCTTTATGGACACTGTAACGATGCCACAAAGGGAAGAGTCTAGTTCTTAGATAAGTGGCTTACAGCAGATGTAAAGATTTAACCAAACACCCATGTAAAGATTTAGCAGCTAGACAGCATAGCAGAAATGCAATGCATATACACTGTGAGATCTTGCTAATAACAATTTTCTGTATACTGCACTAGCCTCTCTTCCTAACTACCTAGAGCTGCAGCCCCATATGGAGACCTTTATAATCTGGTCCTAAAGTGATAAATTGTTCCCTGGAGTCAAATATAAAGAAAACCCTGTCTTTTTTTTTTTAAATGAGTAAATAAGAGAAAGTTCTGTCTCATTTCAGTTGTAGTTATTTAATGCATTAATTAGGAAACAAAATGGTTTTCCTATTGTCTTGGAAGACTTGATTGTACTTCAAGCAATATAAAGGACATTTTTCCACCAAAATAGCTTTTGCATATGACAATAAGTTGGTTAGAGCATGGTGCTAGTAATGCCAAGGTTGTGGGTTCAATCTCCATAGGGACCATTCACCCAAGAGATAGACTCAATGATCCTTATGAGTCCCATTCCACTCAGAATATTCTGTGATTCTGTAATATATTCCAGGCATTCACATATAAATGCAATCTAAAGAAGTGGCCTGTAAATCCCAGTGATAATTTCTCAGTTGCTGAATGCCATGTTTTGCCTAATTATTCACTATATTATCTCTTTAATACATGGTCTATGAGTGCTGCAAAACTCCCTAAAGAGGGACTGGCCAGGACATAAGCAGGGAGACTTCCATCTAATATAAATATACTTGTGTACCAAATTAGATTCCTTAACTGCACAGTCAAGGAAAATTTCACAGGGGTTACTCCATATGTACCCAAGAATACCTAAAAGTCTACTGCTGTAGTGTCTAACCATGTCAATTTATTGCACCTTTCTATGGGACTTTCTGAATTAAACATGGAATCACAAAATAGTTTTGGTTGAAACAGACCTTAAAGATCATTGATTTCCAACCCACATATCATTAGATCAGGTGGCTCAGAGCCCCATCCAACCTGGTCTTGAACACTTCCAGGGATGCAGCAACCTCTGGGCAACCTTTTCCAGGGCCTCACCACCCTCACAGTAAAGAATTCCTTCCTAATATCATCTTCCATTCCTGATTTGCTTGTTCCTGTGACTCTGATATCCAAACCACCGTTACACTAGCTGTCCAATTTGAGCACTTAGAAGCTTAGTGTTAGGTTCTGGGAGTACTTATGTATATTATCAGACTAGCGCTATTACTGATTCAATGTATACAACAAAATAGCATGGTTTTTTTTATATTAACAAGATTCTTTCGTGCCAATCGGTATTGTCAAATGCCAATGGTGTATTCCTCTGACTGGGTCAGTGGCATGAGACTGGCATGAGATTTTCAATAAAATCTACTGGGAATTATTCTTGAATTTAGCTGTTATAATATAACTCAGTTACATAGCACCAGTACAGTGTAAAAAGTGTATATTAATTTTCACCTTGTTCAAAAATACCATGAAGTGTCTCCCTCTGTCACACACGTGTATGTGTACCTTGCTTGCACCAGCCTTCTCACCAGAAAAAAAAGATATATTTAAAAAGTAAATGTGTTAATCTTAATCAAGATTGTGCATATCAGGCCTCAGAGCAGATTGATTTTTCTGTGCTTAGAATTCTATTCACAATATTTTACCTATTTATTTATTTTAACAAACTGGTAGAAATTAATTTGAATACACATATTTCTAATTCCTGTCCACATAGTTACTTAGCAGTAAAATGCTACCTAAATATATAATGTTGTATGAATAAAACTTACTTTTTTTCTATACTTGTCTCTCCTTGTCATTATGTGTTGGAATACCTAATGGCCAATTAGAAATCTATTTCTCTGACAGTTAAAATCTATAATTCATCAAATGTAATATGATAATTGCCTGTTCATAATCTCAAACATTGCACATCATTGAGGAAATGATTCAGAATTGTTTTCCAATTATAAATAAACTTAATTGCTTGGAAAACACACTGTCTCTTACAATCTCATAGAAGCTGGCATTGGGAGTTAAGATGACACTACTTAAAGTTTTGCAGCTCATAATTTAGCAGTTTAAATGCACACTTAAAACTTTATAGATATACATCAAGGCCAATGGTGCTATTCATGCCCTGCAGTTGCAGCATTTGAAGCTTAAATCAGGGATATGGTGATGATCAGATAGAGACAGTGATTTGCCTTGGGCCACAGTTTTCAACTCACTGACAAACATAGAGTTTCTTAACCTGCAAACTTCAGCAGACTAAAGGGACAGTAAGAAGTGGATTCATTTTGCTTTTTCTTGGTTGTGCTCTGGAGACTTATTAGCCATCAGAAAAGTATTTGAATGTTCTCACCCTCTGGAGACTCATGTCTTATATCATAAAATCACAGAATCACAGAATCAGTTAGGCTGGAAAAAATCTCTGAGATCATTGAGTACAACCTATGACTGAACACCACCCTATCAACTAGATCTTGGAACTGAGTGCCATGTCCAGTCTTTCCTTAAACAGCCTCGGGAGTGGTGACTCCACCACCTCCCTGGGCAGCCCATTACAATATCTATATAATCCATTCAATAAAGAAGTTCTTCCAAATCTCCAGCCTAAACCTCCCCCAGTGCAGCTTAAGACAGTGTCCTCTTGTCCTGGCACTGGTTTCTTGGGAGAAGACTCCAACCCCCCACCTGGTTATAACCTCTTTACAGGGAGTTGTAGAGAGTGATAAGGTTACTCTTGAGCCTCCTTTTCTCCGTTCTAAATAATCCCAGCTCCCTCAGCTGCTCCTCATAGGACTTGTCCTCCAGACCCTTCGCCAGCTTCATTGCTGCTCTCTTGACCTGCTCCAGCTCCTCAGTGTCCTTCCTGAATTGAGGGGCACAGTACTTGACGCAGCACTCAAGGTGCAGTCTCACAAGAGCCGTGTACAGGGGAAGAATACCTTCCCTAGTCCTGATGGTAACACGATTCCTGATACAGGCCAGGATGCCATTGGTCCTCCTGGCCACCTGGGCACACAGCTGGCTCATGCTGAACTGGCTGTCAACCAGCACCCCCAGGGCCCTTCCCGCTGGGCCACTTTCCAGCCACTCTTTCCTTAGTCTGTAGCTCTGCATGAGGTTATTGTAACCGAAGTGTAGGACCTGGCACTTGGTCTTGTAGAACGTCATGCTGTTGGTCTCAGTCCATCAATCTAGCCTGCCCAGGTCCCTCTGCAGAACGTTCCTGCCCTCCAGCAGAATGTCACTCTGACTCAACTTGTGGTCTGTGAATTTGCTAAGGGTAGACTCAGTGCCCTCATCTGGATTGTCAATAAAGATATTAAACAAGACTGGGCTAATCATAAGGGACACCACTAGAGACCAGACTGAATGCAGCCATTCACCACCACTCTCTGGGCCTGACCATCTATCCAGTTCTTAACTCAGCAAAGAGTACACCTGTCGAAACCATGGTG
The DNA here is from genome assembly GCA_013397975.1 of Machaerirhynchus nigripectus. Taxonomy (NCBI): domain Eukaryota; kingdom Metazoa; phylum Chordata; class Aves; order Passeriformes; family Dicruridae; genus Machaerirhynchus; species Machaerirhynchus nigripectus. The sequence goes on from VZRQ01002584.1 coordinate 157,692, forward strand.
TAAAGAACTGTTAATGACCAACTTGTTTCACCACCGCCCAGTGCCTCAGAAAGATCTGCAGTTAAAGACCTGGTATGATAATGGGCCACAATCATCCATGAATAATGGGCCATGCTAGTCCATAGTGAGGGTGGTGAATATGTTCCTGCCACTACAAGTGAACGACCTGCATGTGCAGTGAACTGGGTATATTGTGTGAACATCACGTAGATACCAATGCCCATGTGGTGAATGTGCCCTTGGCATAGTCCCAAGCTGGAGCAAAACTTCCCAATCACCACTGTAAAGGGCTGCTGAGCTGGTATATAAGTGAATATGCAGCAATCCTGGCAGAGCTCTCCCCACCGTCAGATGAAAGAAGAAAGATCAGTGAGGCGCTGCTGAATCTGTGGTGGTGACTATCACTTGCTTTCTGTAATTTTTCAATTTTTACTACTTTTCTGTCTTTCCTCATTGCTCTCTTCCTTGATAGAAAATAAGAGTGAATTATCCTTCTTGTCATCAACATTTGACCTCATTTGTGTCTTAATCTCACTCCAGGTATTTTCAAACTTTTCACCTCTCTGCACATGCGAATTGGGACACGTGGGCTGCCAGCTTTTCCAGGAATATATCATGTGAGATGGTGTTGAAGACTTTGCCGAAGTCCAGGTAGACTTCAGGCTGTGTCGACAGTCTTTCCCTTATCCATTAGATGAATCACCTGGTCATAAAAGGAGATCAGTTTATTCAGGCAGGATCTGCTTTTCCTAAACCCATGTTGGGTGGGTCTGGTCCTTTGGTTGTCCTGTAGGTGCAGTGTGATCGCATTCAGGATAATCTGCTCCATAACCTTACTGGGCAGCAAGTCAGGCTGATGGGCCTGTTGTTCCCTGAATCCTCCTTCCAACCTTTCTTGAAGATGGGTGTCACACTGGCCAATCTCCAGTCATCTGTGACCTCTCCAATTAGCCAGGAAAGGAATGATCAATGATGGAAAGCAGCTTAGGGAGTTCTGCTAGCTCCCTCATCACCCTAAGATGAATCCCATCCGGTTCCATAGACTTGTGAGCATCTAAGTGGCTCAGTAGGTCACTAACTACTTCTTCCTGGATTATACATGGTTCATTGTACTCCCCATCCTTGTCTACCAGCTGAGGAGACCAACTGAAGATAATGAGTCTTACTGTTGAGATATCAATCTCTCTCAACAAAATGTCTATGAAGAAGCTGTGGAAAGTGAGATCTTTATCAAGTTTTTCCTTGCTAATCTAAAAATGTGTGCTACAGGAGCTACTTGGACACAAAACTGTTACCTGTAAAAAAAAGATGATTGATAGGATTAAAAGTATTACCTTTTCATTCTGCATTTTCAATGATAATTTGAAACTCATGTTGTGACCTCTTGATATCCCAGGCAGGTAGTCAGTGTGCTAGGTCCTAATATTTCTATGATGAATATGTAATAAGGTTGCTCGTTGCAAAGGCAGAACACTGCAAATATGTATTGTATTTTGTGTTGGTTTTGCATGGCCTGGTTTTTGGTAGTGGAGAGCCACAGAGGTGTCTTATGTGAGAAGTCACTGGAAACTTCCTCCATGTCCAGCAGAGCCAATCCCTGATGTCTCTGACAACGGACGTGCTGCTGGCCAGAAGTGGGCCAATTAGAGATGGTGGTAATGCCTCTGTGATAATATATTTAAGAAGAAAGTCAAAACAAAGTGAGGCACAGTTTTGGTGGGTTTTTTTTGTTGTTGTTTTTGTTGTTGTTTTTTGTTTGTTTTTTTTTTTTCTTACCCAGAGAACAGGAGGAAGTGAGAACATGTGAGGGAAACAACATGGAGACACCAAGGTCAGTGGAGGAGGGGTGGGGGCCAAGATTCCTCTGCAGGCCATGGTGATGACCATAGTGAGGAAGGTCGTCCCCCTGCAGCCCATGGGGATCCACGGGGGATGAAGAGATCCACCCGCAGCCTGTCAGGGAGGTGCCCATGCCAGAGCGGGTGGATGCCTGGAGAAGGCTGTGATCCAGTGGAAGACCCAGTGGAGAGAAGGGGCTCCTGCTTCCAGGCTGGAGCAGCCTGTCCTTGTAGGATTGCACTGCATGGAAAAGTGACCCACGCCGCAGCAGTTTTGGGAGGACTGTTTGCCCCTGAGAGGGACTCACATTGCAGCAGTTTTGGGAGGACCTGCAGCTCATGAAATTGGAACCACGCTGGAGAAGTTCACAGAGAGCTCTCTCCTGTGGGATGGACCCCACAGCATAGCAGAGGAAAGACTCCTCTCGTTGAGCAAACAAAAAGATCTCGGGTGACAAACTGAGCAAAACCCCCAAGCCCTGTCCCCTGTATTGTCAGTGGGAAGGAGGGAGGGGTTGGATGGAAAAAGGTGGTTTTAAGGGCTTATTTTACCTCTCATTATCCTCCTCTGACTTTGTTAGTAGTAAATTCACTTTGTACCTGTAAGTTGAGCCTGTTTTGCCCTTGGAGTATTTTCTCCCGGTCCTTATCTCAACTCATGAAGCCATGATTAAATTGTACTCTCCTCTGCCCAGCTGGGGCAGGGGAGGGTGAGTGAGCAATTTTGTGGATGCCTGGCATTTGGCCGGTGTTAAACCATGACACCTGCCAATGCTGAAATGTGTCACAGACATCCCCCTCTTTTGTCTCCTTTTGAAGAATGAAAAGCAGATTGCTCTGAGTGATGAAGATGTCATCAAAATGTGATTCTTAGTTCGTCTTTCAAGTGCCTGAAATCTGGAACTGTCAAAAAAACACATGGAAAATGAGCTAAAACCTGTTAAACCAGACTATTTGCAAGCACAATCACAAACCAATCTCAAACAAAACAATCTCCCAGTCTGGAGAGCTTTTGGTTCCTTGGAGGTGTAGGCTGAAACAAGAAATACTGATGCACAGACACAATGGCAATCTTGCAAATGACTGCCTATCCTGTTCTTAAAAGCCTTCAGTGCCAGAAGCTGCACGATGAGTCATTCCTTAACTAAATCTTACCTCATATCCTGTAGATGAGATCATAAACTATCCAAAATAGGGCATGTCTAAGCATTTATGGGAGAAACTACACAAAAATGACAGATTTGTATACTTTAAAAATTTGTAAATGAGTGCTCTTTCTTAAAAAGGAATTTTCTTTTGTGCGAATTCCTCACATTGAATATTTCAGTGACTTCACCCTCACCTCCACATTGTATCTGTAAATAAAAGCATATAGAATCATAATATCACTTAGGTTTGAAAATGCCTCTAAAATTGTTGAGTCCAACCATTAACATAGTTAAATCCCCCACTAAACCATGTCCCCAAGTGACACAACTTCTAAATACCTCAAAGAATGGTGACTCCACCACTTCCCTGGGCATCCTGTTCCAAGGCTGGACAAATCTTTTTCTCCTAACTTTCAATCTAACTTTCCTGGTGCAACTTTGAGGCCATTTCCTCACTTGTTCTATCACTTGTTATTTGGGAGAAGAGACCTCGCTACAATCTCCTTTCAGGTTGTTGTAGGGAGTGATAAGATCCCCCCTGAGCCTCCATTTCTTCAGCCTAAACAACTCCATCTCCCTCAGCTGCTCCCTGTAAGACTTGTATTTAAGGCAGTCTACTTTTGTTCCATCTGAAGAGAGAGAAACCAGTTATTAACTAGTGAGAAGCAACAGCCTTTTTCCCTGAAATAACCCTAAGGGATCAAAACAGAAATAAGTACAGTTATCTCGCAAAATGTACCAACATCTCACAGTATATAGCTAGACTTGCCATTTTTTTGTGTAGTCATTCTGCTCTTTCAATATAAAATACTTGTTTGTGAGATTTTTTTTTCAGTATTCACGAAAAGAAGCTCTCTAAGTCATCACAGTTGGTGTGACTGTGCAAATTCACTTAAAACTTCAAAGCAAGAAGGTCAGAATGTGATCACTACTCAAAAGCAGTGTGATCACTACTCATTATCCTGAATGTGATCACTACTCAAAAGCATGTCATACAGGTGAGACAGGTAGGAATAGATACCCTTTGTTATAAAACCTGCATATTGAACATGGACAGTATGTTCTGACATTTAAAAAAATGTTTCTTTTCTTCTCTACCATGCATATTTAACATAACTCAATTTCATGAATATATAATTTACTATTTTCCAATGATAATAGCAGAATGGAGAACATAAAGTATTCAAAAGAGCAGAAATGTGGAAGATAAGGTTGCAATCTCTGATAATATCCTTAGCAGCTAACCCATTACTCAGAAAATCAGAATTCACAGAATGATGCACTCTTTAAAATCAGGAAGAGTGTTTTCAACATCATACCTAATAGAATGGGAAGATTCTACAAAGGAAGTGAGACTATTGATTAATATTTGCCAGTGGTATGGTTTAGGAGAACATGACTTTTCTATTTGCTCTCTGTAAGTTCTGTATTTAAGCCAGAACTTATATAATATAATTAATTAGTCATTCATCTAAACTTCCTTCTTGACTGATTTTGTTTACTCTCCTTTTTAAAGAAATTTTGTTTGGTTTGTTTCTTGTTAGATTATTTCATTTGGTGGAGAGGAGAGGAGAGGGGAGGGGAGGGGAGGAGAGGAGAGGAG